>CM038711.1:123229-205729 GCA_021613375.1 Megaleporinus macrocephalus | reverse complement strand
CCGTTAATTCCAGACGGTGAGTTTTCAGGTTGATTATTTATTTATTTATTTATTTTGGCTGATATTCAGTGTTTGGTGGATTGTGGCGTAACCGTGTGCTGGCTCTGTTTCAGACCACCCACTCTGGATGTCCTCCAAGTGGCTGTCCATGAACGTCTTAATGCTGGACGAGAAGCGCGTCATGGTGGACGCCAACGAAACCACCATTCAGAAAATGTTCGAGAGTCTCGGTGAGTAACACGTAAACAAGCTTGTTGATATGATCCTATTATCATTACCACTATTATTATTATTAACACTATTATTATTATTATTTATATTATTATTATTATTACAACTATCGTTATTACTATTATTATTATTATTATTACTATTATTATTAATTTTAATATCCTCGCAGGTATAAAGACGATTAAGGTGAGCATCCGTCACGCCAACTCCCTGGGCGGGGGTTTCCACTGCTGGACCACCGACGTCCGGCGCCGCGGGACCCTGCAGTCCTACTTTCATTAGCCCGCCAGAAAGCAGCAGTTATTATTGAGCAACGAGGATTTATCGATCTAATCAATACCGCTGCATGTGCTGTGATTGGACCGCGCTGTGCATGTCAGAGCTTCCGCAGATCTTCAGGACAGAACCCGAACAGGACCCGAGCCGAGACTCGGTCTCCTCAATAACGACTGCTCTTCTGGCCGGCTACTGAGTCTAGACCGACCGCCGCACCTCCCCGAACAGGGTTCTGCTCTCAACGTCACCGGGACGACCGACGCGACCAGCAGGAGACGAAGAGTTACTACCTCCTTTTTCCGACCGACACTGATTTCCGACTCCGCCGGGAATCTTCTAGAAGATCCGTCGTCGTAGGTCACTACACATTCGATTTGGTAGCTGCGCTGTTTTTATAAGTGAATGTAAATATTTGTGTGTTTGTGGACGAAGCTTCTGAGCGCCGGGTGAGGTTCCAGTTTCGTATCTTGGCCTCCGTCGTCATCCTCAGTAGCAGGTCCGACTCTCTGCCGCCGCTTCGCTGCTTTTTCAGACGCATTCGCTTTTCTGGGAACATGTCTGCCGCCGGGAGGCTGCGGGTGGGTGGCGCCGCCCTGCTGGCCGGTGCAGGCGGGAGCGAGTGTGTGTGTATGTGCCAGGTCAAAAGCGTTTTACTCGATTACAGCTGAACGTTTAAAAAACTCAATGTGAAAATAAAAAAGTGATGTTTGAATTTTACTCACCGGCTGATCTCGTTACCTCAACACCTCACCAAACACTGAACTGAGAACATACCTCAACACCTCACCAAACACTGAACTGAGAACATACCTCAACACCTCACCAAACACTGAACTGAGAACATACCTCAACACCTCACCAAACACTGAACTGAGAACATACCTCAACACCTCACCAAACACTGAACTGAGAACATACCTCAACACCTCACCAAACACTGAACTGAAAACATACCTCAACACCTTACCAAACACTGAACTGAAAACATACCTCAACACCTCACCAAACACTGAACTGAGAACATACCTCAACACCTCACCAAACACTAAACTGAAAACATACCTCAACACCTTACCAAACACTGAACTGAGAACATACCTCAACACCTCACCAAACACTGAACTGAGAACATACCTCAACACCTCACCAAACACTGAACTGAGAACATACCTCAACACCTCACCAAACACTGAACTGAAAACATACCTCAACACCTTACCAAACACTGAACTGAAAACATAACTCAACACCTCACCAAACACTGAACTGAGAACATACCTCAACACCTCACCAAACACTAAACTGAAAACATACCTCAACACCTTACCAAACACTGAACTGAGAACATACCTCAACACCTCACCAAACACTGAACTGAGAACATACCTCAACACCTCACCAAACACTAAACTGAAAACATACCTCAACACCTTACCAAACACTGAACTGAGAACATACCTCAACACCTCACCAAACACTGAACTGAGAACGTACCTCAACACCTCACCAAACACTGAACTGAGAACATACCTCAACACCTCACCAAACACTGAACTGAAAACAAACCTCAACACCTTACCAAACACTGAACTGAAAACATACCTCAACACCTCACCAAACACTGAACTGAGAACATACCTCAACACCTCACCAAACACTAAACTGAAAACATACCTCAACACCTTACCAAACACTGAACTGAGAACATACCTCAACACCTCACCAAACACTGAACTGAGAACATACCTCAACACCTCACCAAACACTGAACTGAGAACATACCTCAACACCTTACCAAACACTGAACTGAAAACATACCTCAACACCTCACCAAACACTGAACTGAGAACATAACTCAACACCTCACCAAACACTGAACTGAGAACATACCTCAACACCTCACCAAACACTGAACTGAGAACATACCTTAACACCTCACCAAACACTGAACTGAGAACATAACTCAACACCTCACCAAACACTGAACTGAAAACATACCTCAACATCTCACCAAACACTGAACTGAGAACATACCTCAACACCTCACCAAACACTGAACTGAGAACATACCTCAACACCTCACCAAACACTAAACTGAAAACATACCTCAACACCTTACCAAACACTGAACTGAGAACATACCTCAACACCTCACCAAACACTGAACTGAGAACGTACCTCAACACCTCACCAAACACTGAACTGAGAACATACCTCAACACCTCACCAAACACTGAACTGAAAACAAACCTCAACACCTTACCAAACACTGAACTGAAAACATACCTCAACACCTCACCAAACACTGAACTGAGAACATACCTCAACACCTCACCAAACACTAAACTGAAAACATACCTCAACACCTTACCAAACACTGAACTGAGAACATACCTCAACACCTCACCAAACACTGAACTGAGAACATACCTCAACACCTCACCAAACACTGAACTGAGAACATACCTCAACACCTTACCAAACACTGAACTGAAAACATACCTCAACACCTCACCAAACACTGAACTGAGAACATAACTCAACACCTCACCAAACACTGAACTGAGAACATACCTCAACACCTCACCAAACACTGAACTGAGAACATACCTTAACACCTCACCAAACACTGAACTGAGAACATAACTCAACACCTCACCAAACACTGAACTGAAAACATACCTCAACATCTCACCAAACACTGAACTGAGAACATACCTCAACACCTCACCAAACACTGAACTGAGAGCATACCTTAACACCTCACCAAACACTGAACTGAGAACATAACTCAACACCTCACCAAACACTGAACTGAGAGCATACCTCCACACCTCACCAAACACTGAACTGAGAACATAACTCAACACCTCATCAAACACTGAACTGAGAGCATACCTCAACACCTCACCAAACACTGAACTGAGAACATAACTCAACACCTCACCAAACACTGAACTGAGAACATAACTCAACACCTCAACAAACACTGAACTGAAAGGATACCTCAACACCTCACCAAACACTAAACTGAGAACATGCCTCAACACCTCACCAAACACTGAACTGAGAGCATACCTCAACACCTCACCAAACACTGAACTGAGAACATGCCTCAACACCTCACCAAACACTGAACTGAGAACATAACTCAACACCTCACCAAACACTGAACTGAAAACATAACTCAACACCTCACCAAACACTGAACTGAGAACATACCTCAACACCTCACCAAACACTGAACTGAGAACATAACTCAACACCTCACCAAACACTGAACTGAGAGCATACCTCAACACCTCACCAAACACTGAACTGAGAACATAACTCAACACCTCACCAAACACTGAACTGAGGACATAACTCAACACCTCACCAAACACTGAACTGAGAGGATACCTCAACACCTCACCAAACACTGAACTGAGAACATACCTCAACACCTCACCTAACACTGAACTGAGAACATACCTCAACACCTCACCAAACACTGAACTGAGAACATACCTCAACACCTCACCAAACACTGAACTGAGAACATACCTCAACACCTCACCAAACACTGAACTGAGAGCATACCTCCACACCTCACCAAACACTGAACTGAGAACATACCTCAACACCTCACCAAACCCTGAACTGAGAACATACCTCAACACCTCACCAAACATTGAACTGAGAACATAACTCAACACCTCACCAAACACTGAACTGAGAACATACCTAAACACTTCACCAAACACTGAACTGAGAACATAACGCAACACCTCATCAAAAACTGAACTGAAAAGATACCTCAACACCTCACCAAACACTAAACTGAGAACATGCCTCAACACCTCACCAAACACTGAACTAAGAGCATACCTCAACACCTCATCAAACACTGAACTGAGAACATACCTCAACACCTCACCAAACACTGAACTGAGAACATAACTCAACACCTCACCAAACACTGAACTGAGAACATACCTCAACACCTCACCAAACACTGAACTGAGAACATACCTCCACACCTCACCAAACACTGAACTGAGAACATAACTCAACACCTCACCAAACACTGAACTGAGGACATAACTCAACACCTCACCAAACACTGAACTGAGAACATAACTCAACACCTCACCAAACACTGAACTGAGAACATAACTCAACACCTCACCAAACACTGAACTGAGAACATAACTCAACACCTCACCAAACACTGAACTGAGAACATACCTCAACACCTCACCAAACACTGAACTGAGAACATACCTCCACACCTCACCAAACACTGAACTGAGAGGATACCTCAACACCTCACCAAACACTGAACTGAGAACATACCTCAACACCTCACCAAACACTAAACTGAGAACATAACTCAACACCTCACCAAACACTGAACTGAGAACATACCTCAACACCTCACCAAACACTGAACTGAGAACATACCTCAACACCTCACCAAACACTGAACTGAGAACATACCTCCACACCTTACCAAACACTGAACTGAGGACATACCTCCACACCTTACCAAACACTGAACTGAGAACATACCTCTACACCTCACCAAACAATGAACTGAGAACATACCTCAACACCTCACCAAACACTGAACTGAGAACATACCTCCGCACCTTACCAAACACTGAACTGAGAACATACCTCCACACCTTACCAAACACTGAACTGAGAACATACCTCAACACCTCACCAAACACTGAGCTGAGAACATACCTCAACACCTCACCAAACACTGAACTGAGAACATACCTCAACACCTCACCAAACACTGAACTGAGAACATACCTCAACACCTCACCAAACACTGAACCGAGAACATACCTCAACACCTCACCAAACACTGAACCGAGAGCATACCTCCACACCTCACCAAACACTGAACTGAGAACATACCTCAACACCTCACCAAACACTGAACTGAGAACATACCTCAACACCTCACCAAACACTGAACTGAGAGCATACCTCAACACCTCATCAAACACTGAACTGAGAGCATACCTCAACACCTCATCAAACACTGAACTGAGAACATAACTCAACACCCCACCAAACACTGAACTGAGAACATACCTCAACACCTCACCAAAAGCTGAACTGAGAACATACCTCAACACCTCACCAAACACTGAACTGAGAACATACCTCAACACCTCACCAAACACTGAACTGAGAACATACCTTAACACCTCACCAAAGACTGAACTGAGAACATACCTCAACACCTCACTAAACACTGAATGGAAAACATACCTCAACATCTCACCAAACACTGAACTGAGAACATACCTCAATACCTCACCAAACACTGAACTGAGAACATACCTCAACACCTCACTAAACACTGAACTGAGAACATACCTCAACACCTCACCAAACACTGAACTGAGAACATAACTCAACACCTCACTAAACACTGAATGGAAAACATACCTCAACATCTCACCAAACACTGAACTGAGAACATACCTCAATACCTCACCAAACACTGAACTGAGAACATACCTCAACACCTCACCAAACACTGAACTGAGAACATACCTCAACACCTCACCAAAAGCTGAACTGAGAACATACCTCAACACCTCACCAAACACTGAACTGAGAACATACCTCAACACCTCACTAAACACTAGACTGAGAACATACCTCAACACCTCACTAAACACTGAACTGTGATCATACCTCAACACCTCACCAAACACTGAACTGAGAACATACATACACACCTCACCAAACACTGAACTGAGAACATACCTCAACACCTTACCAAACACTGAACTGAGAACATACCTCAACACCTCACCAAACAATGAAATGAGAACATACCTCAACACCTCACTAAACTCTAAACTGAGAGCATACCTCAACACCTCACTAAACACTAGACTGACAACATACCTCAACACCTCACCAAACAATGAAATGAGAACATACCTCAACACCTCACTGAACTCTAAACTGAGAGCATACCTCAACACCTCACTAAACACTAGACTGAGAACATACCTCAACACCTCACTAAACACTGAAATGTGATCATACCTCAACACCTCACCAAACACTGAACCGAGAGCATACCTCCACACCTCACCAAACACTGAACTGAGAACATACCTCAACACCTCACCAAACACTGAACTGAGAACATACCTCAACACCTCACCAAACACTGAACTGAGAGCATACCTCAACACCTCATCAAACACTGAACTGAGAGCATACCTCAACACCTCATCAAACACTGAACTGAGAACATAACTCAACACCCCACCAAACACTGAACTGAGAACATACCTCAACACCTCACCAAAAGCTGAACTGAGAACATACCTCAACACCTCACCAAACACTGAACTGAGAACATAACTCAACACCTCACCAAACACTGAACTGAAAACATAACTCAACACCTCACCAAACACTGAACTGAGAACATACCTCAACACCTCACCAAACACTGAACTGAGAACATACCTTAACACCTCACCAAAGACTGAACTGAGAACATACCTCAACACCTCACTAAACACTGAATGGAAAACATACCTCAACATCTCACCAAACACTGAACTGAGAACATACCTCAATACCTCACCAAACACTGAACTGAGAACATACCTCAACACCTCACTAAACACTGAACTGAGAACATACCTCAACACCTCACCAAACACTGAACTGAGAACATAACTCAACACCTCACTAAACACTGAATGGAAAACATACCTCAACATCTCACCAAACACTGAACTGAGAACATAACTCAATACCTCACCAAACACTGAACTGAGAACATACCTCAACACCTCACCAAACACTGAACTGAGAACATACCTCAACACCTCACCAAAAGCTGAACTGAGAACATACCTCAACACCTCACCAAACACTGAACTGAGAACATACCTCAACACCTCACTAAACACTAGACTGAGAACATACCTCAACACCTCACTAAACACTGAACTGTGATCATACCTCAACACCTCACCAAACACTGAACTGAGAACATACATACACACCTCACCAAACACTGAACTGAGAACATACCTCAACACCTTACCAAACACTGAACTGAGAACATACCTCAACACCTCACCAAACAATGAAATGAGAACATACCTCAACACCTCACTAAACTCTAAACTGAGAGCATACCTCAACACCTCACTAAACACTAGACTGAGAACATACCTCAACACCTCACTAAACACTGAACTGTGATCATACCTCAACACCTCACCAAACACTGAACTGAGAACATACATACACACCTCACCAAACACTGAACTGAGAACATACCTCAACACCTGAACAAACAGTGAACTGAGAACATACCTCAACACCTCACCAAACACTGAACTGAGAACATACCTCAACACCTCACTAAACTCTAAACTGAGAGCATACCTCCACACCTCACCAAACACTGAACTGAGAACATACCTCAACACCTCACCAAACACTGAACTGAGAACATACCTCAACACCTCACCAAACACTGAACTGAGAACATACCTCAACACCTCATTAAACACTGAACTGAGAACATACCTCAACACCTCACCAAACACTGAACTGTGATCATACCTCAACACCTTACCAAACACTGAACTGAGAACATACATACACACCTCACCAAACACTGAACTGAGAACATACCTTAACACCTTACCAAACACTGAACTGAGAATATACCTTTGTGTGAGTTTAGCTGTGTGTGTGTTTAGCTGTGTGTGTGTTTAGCTCTGTGTGTGTTTAGCTGTGTGTGTGTTTAGCTCTGTGTGTTTAGCTCTGTGTGTGTGTTTAGCTCTGTGTGTTTAGCTCTGTGTGTGTGTTTAGCTGTGTGTGTGTTTAGCTGTGTGTGTGTTTAGCTCTGTGTGTGTGTTTAGCTGTGTGTGTGTGTTTAGCTGTGTGTGTGTTTAGCTGTGTGTGTGTTTAGCTCTGTGTGTGTTTAGCTGTGTGTGTGTTTAGCCCTGTGTGTGTGTTTAGCTCTGTGTGTGTGTTTAGCTCTGTGTGTGTTTAGCTCTGTGTGTGTGTTTAGCTCTGTGTGTTTAGATCTGTGTGTTTAGCTCTGTGTGTGTGTTTAGCTCTGTGTGTTTAGATCTGTGTGTTTAGCTCTGTGTGTGTTTAGCTGTGTGTGTGTTTAGCTCTCTGTGTGTTTAGCTCTGTGTGTGTGTTTAGCTCTGTGTGTGTTTAGCTCTGTGTGTGTGTTTAGCTCTGTGTGTTTAGATCTGTGTGTTTAGCTATGTGTGTGTTTGGCTATGTGTGTGTTTAGCTGTGTGTGTGTTTAGCTCTGTGTGTGTGTGTTTTTAGCTCTGTGTGTGTGTGTTTAGCTCTGTGTGTGTTTAGCTATGTGTGTGTTTAGCTGTGTGTGTGTTTAGCTCTGTGTGTGTTTAGCTCAGTGTGTTTAGCTATGTGTGTGTTTGGCTGTGTGTGTGTGTTTTTAGCTCTGTGTGTGTGTGTGTTTAGCTCTGTGTGTGTTTAGCTCTGTGTGTGTTTAGCTGTGTGTGTGTGTTTTTAGCTCTGTGTGTGTGTGTTTAGCTCTGTGTGTGTTTAGCTGAGTGTGTGTGTTTAGCTGAGTGTGTGTGTTTAGCTCTGTGTGTGTGTTTAGCTCTGAGTGTGTTTAGCTCTGTGTGTGTGTGTTTAGCTCTGTGTGTGTGTTTAGCTCTGTGTGTGTTTAGCTCTGTGTGTGTGTGTTTAGCTGTGTGTGTGTTTAGCTGTGTGTGTGTATTTAGATGTGTGTGTGTGTTTAGCTCTGTGTGTGTTTAGCTCTGTGTGTGTTTAACTATGTGTGTGTTTGGCTCTGTGTGTGTGTTTAGCTGTGTGTGTATGTGTTTAGCTGTGTGTGTGTGTGTTTAGCTCTGTTTGTGTTTAGCTGTGTGTGTGTTTAGCCGTGTGTGTGTGTTTAGCTGTGATTGTGGGTGTTTAGCTGTGTGTGTGTGTTTAGCTCTTTGTGTTTAGCTGTGTGTGTGTTTAGCTCTTTGTGTTTAGCTGTGTGTGTGTGTGTGTTTAGCTCTGTGTGTTTAGCTCTGTGTGTGTTTAGCTCTGTGTGTGTTTAGCTCTGTGTGTGTTTAACTTTGTGTGTATGTGTTTAGCTGTGTGTGTATTTGGCTCTGTGTCTGTGTTTAGCTCTGTGTGTCTTTAGCTCTGTCTGTACTTAGCTGTGTGTGTGTTTAGCTCTGTGTGTCTTTAGCTCTGTCTGTGCTTAGCTGTGTGTGTGTTTAGCTCTGTGTGTGTTTTTAGCTGTGTGTGTGTTTAGCTGTGTGTGTGTGTGTGTTTAGCTGCGTGTGTGTTTAGCTCTGTGTATGTGTGTTTAGCTGTGTGTGTGTGTTTGGCTCTGTGTGTGTGTTTAGCTCTGTGTGTGTTTAGCTGTGTGTGTGTTTAGCTGTGTGTGTGTGTGTGTTTAGCTCCGTGTGTGTGTTTAGCTCCGTGTGTGTGTTTAGCTCTGTGTGTGTGTTTAGCTGTGTGTGTGTTTAGCTGTGTGTGTGTTTAGCTCTGTGTGTGTGTTTAGCTCTGTTTGTGTGTGTGTGTGTTTAGCTGTGTGTGTGTTTAGCTGTGTGTGTGTTTAGCTCTGTGTGTGTGTTTAGCTGTGTGTGTGTGTTTAGCTCTGTGTGTGTTTAGCTCTGTGTGTGTTTAGCTATGTGTGTGTTTGGCTCTGTGTGTGTGTTTAGCTCTGTGTGTGTTTAGCTGTGTGTGTGTGTTTAGCTGTGTGTGTGTGTGTGTTTGTGTGTGAGTCTTTAGCGCTGTGTGTTTACCTCTTTGTGTGTGTTGAGCTGTGAGTGTGTGCTTATCTCTGTGTTTGTGTTTATCTCTGTGTGTGTTCAGCTCTATGTGTGTTTAGCTCTGTGTGTGTTTACCTCTGTGTGTGTTTAGCTGTGTGTGTGTTTAGCTGTGTGTGTGTGTTTAGCTCTGTGTGTGTTTAGCTTTGTGTGTCTTTAGCTCTGTGTGTGTGCTTAGCTCTGTGTGTGTTTAGCTCTGTGTGTGTTTAGCTCTGTGTGTGTTTAGCTCTGTATGTGTTTAGCTGTGTGTGTGTGTGTGTGTGTGTGTTTAGCTCTGTGTGTGTTTAGCTGTGTGTGTGTGTTTAGCTGTGTGTGTTTAGCTCTGTGTGTGTGTTTAACTCTGTGTGTGTGTTTAGCTGTGTGTGTCTGTTTAGCTCTGTGTGCCTTTAGCTCTGTGTGTCTTTAGCTCTGTGTGTTTAGCTCTGTGTGTGTGTTTAGCTGTGTGTGTGTGTGTGTGTGTTTAGCTCTGTGTGCCTTTAGCTCTTTGTGTTTAGCTCTGGGTGTGTTTAGCTCTGTGTGTCTTTAGCTGTGTGTGTGTGTGTGTGTTTAGCTCTGTGTTTGTGTGTTGAGCTCTGTGTGTATTGAGCTCTGTGTGTGTTTTTAGCTCTGTGTGTTTAGCTCTGTGTGTGTTTAGCTCTGTGTGTTTAGCTCTATGTGTTTTTAGCTCTGTGTGTTTAGCTCTGTTTGTGTTTAGCTCTGTTTGTGTTTAGCTCTGTGTGTGTGTGTTTAGCTCTGTGTGTGTATGTTTAGCTCTGTGTGTGTTGAGCTCTGTGTGTGTGTTTAGCTCTGTGTGTTTAGCTCTGTGTGTGTTTAGCTCTGTGTGTTTAGCTGTGTGTGTGTTTTAGCTCTGTGTGTTTAGCTCTGTTTGTGTTTAGCTCTGTGTCTTTAGCTCTGTGTGTGTTTAGCTCTGTGTTTTTAGCTGTGTGTGTGTTTTTAGCTCTGTGTGTTTAGCTCTGTTTGTGTTTAGCTCTGTGTGTGTGTGTTTAACTCTGTGTGTTTAGCTCTGTGTGTGTTTAGCTCTGTGTGTTTAGCTCTGGGTGTGTTTAGCTCTGTGTGTCTTTAGCTGTGTGTGTGTGTGTTTAGCTCTGTGTTTGTGTGTTGAGCTCTGTGTGTGTTTTTAGCTCTGTGTGTTTAGCTCTGTGTGTGTTTAGCTCTGTGTGTTTAGCTCTGTGTGTTTTTAGCTCTGTGTGTTTAGCTCTGTTTGTGTTTAGCTCTGTGTGTGTGTGTTTAGCTCTGTGTGTGTATGTTTAGCTCTGTGTGTGTTGAGCTCTGTGTGTGTGTTTAGCTCTGTGTGTTTAGCTCTGTGTGTGTTTAGCTCTGTGTGTTTAGCTGTGTGTGTGTTTTTAGCTCTGTGTGTTTAGCTCTGTTTGTGTTTAGCTCTGTGTCTTTAGCTCTGTGTGTGTTTAGCTCTGTGTGTTTAGCTGTGTGTGTGTTTTTAGCTCTGTGTGTTTAGCTCTGTGTGTGTTTAGCTCTGTGTGTGTTTAGCTCTGTGTGTTTAGCTGTGTGTGTGTTTTTAGCTCTGTGTGTTTAGCTCTGTTTGTGTTTAGCTCTGTGTGTGTGTGTTTAACTCTGTGAGTGTATGTTTAGCTCTGTGTGTTTAGCTGTGTGTGTGTGTGTGTGTTTAGCTCTGTGTGTGTTTAGCTCTGTTTGTGGGTTTTTTAGCTCTGTGTGTTTAACTCTGTGTGTGTTTAGCTCTGTGTGTTTGACTCGGTGTATTTAGCTCTGTGTGTGTATTTACCTGTGTGTGTTTAGCTCTGTGTGTGTGTTTTTTAGCTCTGTGTGTTTAGCTCTGTTTGTGTTTAGCTCTGTGTGTGTGTGTGTTTAGCTCTGTGTGTGTGTGTTTAGCTTTGTGTGTTGAGCTCTGTGTGTGTTTAGCTCTGTGTGTTTAGCTGTGTGTGTGTGTGTTTAGCTCTGTGTGTGTTTAGCTCTGTTTGTGTGTTTTTTAGCTCTGTGTGTGTATTTACCTGTGTGTGTTTAGCTCTGTGTGTGTGTTTTTTAGCTCTGTGTGTTTAGCTCTGTTTGTGTTTAGCTCTGTGTGTGTGTGTTTAGCTCTGTGTGTGTGTGTTTAGCTTTGTGTGTTGAGCTCTGTGTGTGTTTAGCTCTGTTTGTGTGTTTTTAGCTCTGTGTGTTTAACTCGGTGTATTTAGCTCTGTGTGTGTATTTAGCTGTGTGTGTTTAACTCGGTGTATTTAGCTCTGTGTGTGTATTTAGCTGTGTGTGTTTAGCTCTGTGTGTGTGTTTTTTAGCTCTGTGTGTTTAGCTCTGTTTGTGTTTAGCTGTGTGTGTGTTTAGCTGTGTGTGTGTTTAGTTCTGTTTGTGTTTAGCTGTGTGTGTGTTTAGCTGTGTGTGTGTGTTTTTAGCTCTGTGTGTGTATTTAGCTGTGTGTGTTTAGCTCTGTATGTGTTTAGCTCTGTGTGTGTATTTAGCTGTGTGTTTAGCTACGTGTGTGTGTTTAGCTGTGTGTGTGTATTTAGCTGTGTGTGTTTAGCTCTGTGTGTGTTTAGCTCTGTGTATGTGTATTTAGCTGTGTGTTTAGCTACATGTGTGTGTTTAGCTGTGTGTGTGTATTTAGCTGTGTGTGTTTAGCTCTGTGTGTGTTTAGCTCTGTGTATGTGTATTTAGCTGTGTGTTTAGCTACGTGTGTGTGTTTAGCTATGTGTGTGTGTTTAGCTGCGTGTGTTTTTAGCTCTGTGTGTGTTTAGCTCTGTGTGTGCATTTAGCTGTGTGTGTTTAGCTCTGTGTGTGTTTTTTAGCTCTGTGTGTGTTTTTTAGCTATGTGTGTGTGTTTAGCTGCGTGTGTGTTTAGCTGTGTGTGTTGAGCTCTGTGTGTTTGTTTAGCTCTGTGTGTGTGTTTAGCTGTGTGTGTGTTAAGCTGTGTGTGTGCGTTTAGCTGCCTGTGTGTGTTTAGCTGTGTGTGTGTGTGTAGCTCTGTGTGTTGGGAGTGATGAGCTGTGTTGATGGTGTTGGGAGTAATGGACTGTGTTGATGGTGTTGGGAGTGATGAACTGTGTTGATGGTCTTGGGAGTGATGGACTGTGTTGATGGTGTTGGGAGTGATGAACTGTGTTGATGGTGTTGGGAGTGATGGACTGTGTTGATGGTGTTGGCAGTGAAGTACTGTGTTGATGGTGTTGGCAGTGAAGTACTGTGTTGATGTTGTTGGGAGTGATGAACTGTGTTGATGGTGTTGGGAGTGAAGTACTGTGTTGATGGTGTTGGAAGTGATGGACTGTGTTTATGTTGTTGGGAGTGATCAACTGTGTTGATGGTGTTGGGAATGATAGACTGTGTTGATGGTGTTGGGAGTGATGGACTGTGTTGATGGTGTTGGAAGTGATGGAGTGTGTTTATGTTGTTGGGAGTGATGAACTGTGTTGATGGTGTTGGGAGTGATGGACTTTGTTGATGGTGTTGGGAGTGATGAACTGTGTTGATGGTGTTGGGAGTGATGGACTTTGTTGATGATGGGAATAATGGACTGTGTTGATGGCGTTGGGAGTGATGGACTGTGTTGACGGTGTTGGGAGTGATGGACTGGGTTGATGGTGTTGGGAGTGATGGACTGTGTTGATGGTGTTGGGAGTGATGGACTGTGTTTATGGTGTTGGGAGTGATGAACTGTGTTGATGGTGTTGGGAGTGATGGACTTTGTTGATGATGGGAATAATGGACTGTGTTGATGGCGTTGGGAGTGATGGACTGTGTTGACGGTGTTGGGAGTGATGGACTGGGTTGATGGTGTTGGGAGTGATGGACTGTGTTGATGGTGTTGGGAATGATAGACTGTGTTTATGGTGTTGGGAGTGATGAACTGTGTTGATGGTGTTGGGAGTGATGGACTGTGTTGCTGGTGTTGGAAGTAATGGACTGTGTTCATGGCGTTGGGAGTGATGAGTTATGTTGATGGTGTTGGGAGTGATGGACTGTATTTATGTTGTTGGGAGTGATGAACTGTGTTGATGGTTTTGGGAGTGATGGACTGTGTTGATGGTGTTGGGAGTAATGGACTGTGTTTATGTTGTTGGGAGTGATGAACTGTGTTGATGGTGTTGGGAGTGAAGTACTGTGTTTATGGTGTTGGAAGTGATGGACTGTGTTTATGTTGTTGGGAGTGATGAACGGTGTTGATGGTGTTGGGAGTGATGGACTGTGTTGATGATGGGAGTAATGGACTGTGTTGATGGCGTTGGGATTGATGGACTGTGTTGACGGTGTTGGGAGTGATGGACTGTGTTGATGGTGTTGGGAGTGAGGGACTGTGTTGATGGTGTTGGGAGTGATAGACTGTGTTTATGGTGTTGGCAGTGATGAACTGTGTTGATGGTGTTGGGAGTGATGGACTGTGTTGCTGGTGTTGGAAGTGATGAACTGTGTTGATGGTGTTGGGAGTGATGAACTGTGTTGATGGTGTTGGGAGTGATGGACTGTGTTGATGGTGTTGGAAGTGATGGACTGTGTTGATGGTGTTGGGAGTGATGGACTGTGTTGATGGTGTTGGGAGTGATGAGTTGTGTTGATGGTTTTGGGAGTGATGGACTGTGTTAATGGTGTTGGGAGTGATGGACTGTGTTGATGGTGTTGGGAGTGATGGATTGTGTTGATGGTGTTGGGAGTGATAAACTGTGTTGATGGTGTTGGGAATGATAGACTGTGTTTATGGTGTTGGGAGTGATGAACTGTGTTGATGGTGTTGGCAGTAAAGTACTGTGTTGATGGTGTTGGGAGTGATGGACTGTGTTGATGGTGTTGGGAGTGATGAGTTGTGTTGATGGTGTTGGGAATGATAGACTGTGTTGATGGTTTTGGGAGTGATGGACTGTGTTGATGGTGTTGGCAGTGAAGTACTGTGTTGATGGTGTTGGAAGTAATGGACTGTGTTGATGGTGTTGGGAGTGATGAGTTGTGTTGATGGTGTTGGGAGTGATGGACTGTGTTTATGTTGTTGGGAGTGATGGACTGTGTTGATGGTGTTGGGAGTGAAGTACTGTGTTGATGGTGTTGGAAGTGATGGACTGTGTTTATGTTGTTGGGAATGATAAACTGTGTTGATGGTGTTGGGAGTGATGGACTTTGTTGATGATGGGAGTATTGGACTGTGTTGATGTCGTTGGGAGTGATGGACTGTGTTGACGGTGTTGGGAGTGATGGACTGTGTTGATGGTGTTGGGAGTGATGAACTGTGTTGATGGTGTTGGGAGTGAAGTAATGTGTTGATGGTGTTGGAAGTGATGGACTGTGTTTATGTTGTTGGGAGTGATGAACTGTGTTGATGGTGTTGGGAGTGATGAACTGTGTTGATGGTGTTGGGAGTGATGGACTTTGTTGATGATGGGAGTAATGGACTGTGTTGATGGTGTTGGGAGTGATGGACTGTGTTGACGGTGTTGGGAGTGATGGACTGTGTTGATGGTGTTGGGAGTGAAGGACTGTGTTGATGGTGTTGGGAGTGATGAACTGTGTTGATGGTGTTGGGAGTGAAGTATTGTGTTGATGGTGTTGGAAGTGATGGACTGTGTTTATGTTGTTGGGAGTGATGAACTGTGTTGATGGTGTTGGGAGTGATGGACTGTGTTGACGGTGTTGGGAGTGATGGACTGTGTTGATGGTGTTGGGAGTGAAGGACTGTGTTGATGGTGTTGGGAATGATAGACTGTGTTTATGGTGTTGGGAGTGATGAACTGTGTTGATGGTGTTGGGAGTGATGGACTGTGTTGATGGTGTTGGAAGTGATGGACTGTGTTGATGGTGTTGGGAATGATAGACTGTGTTTATGGTGTTGGGAGTGATGGACTGTGTTGATGGTGTTGGGAGTAATGAGTTATGTTGATGGTGATGGACTGTGTTGACGGTGGTGGAAGTGATGGACTGTGTTGATGGTCTTGGGAGTGATGGACTGTGTTGATGGTGTTGGAAGTGATGGACTGTGTTGATGGTGTTGGGAATGATAGACTGTGTTTATGGTGTTGGGAGTGATGGACTGTGTTGATGGTGTTGGCAGTGAAGTACTGTTTTGATGGTGTTGGAAGTAATGGACTGTGTTGATGGTGTTGGGAGTGATGGACTGTGTTGACGGTGTGGGGGGTGATGGACTGTGTTGATAGTGTTGGGAGTGAAGGACTGTGTTGATGGTGTTGGGAGTGATGGACTGTGTTTATGGTGTTGGGAGTGATGAACTGTGTTGATGGTGTTGGGAGTGATGGACTGTGTTGATGGTGTTGGAAGTGATGGACTGTGTTGATGGTGTTGGGAATGATAGACTGTGTTTATGGTGTTGGGAGTGATGGACTGTGTTGATGGTGTTGGGAGTGAAGTACTGTTTTGATGGTGTTGGAAGTAATGATCTGTGTTGATGGGGTTGGGAGTAATGAGTTATGTTGATGGTGTTGGGAGTGATGGACTGTATTTATGTTGTTAGGAGTGATGAACTGTGTTGATGGTGTTGGGAGTGATGGACTGTGTTGTTGGTGTTGGGAGTGATGGACTGTGTTGATGGTGTTGGGAGTAATGGACTGTGTATATGTTGTTGGGAGTGATGAACTGTGTTGATGTTTTTGGGAGTGAAGTACTGTGTTGATGGTGTTGGGAGTGATGGACTGTGTTGATGGTGTTGGGAGTGATGAACTGTGTTGATGGTGTTGGGAGTGATGGACTGTGTTGATGATGGGAGTAATGGACTGTGTTGATGGCGTTGGGAGTGATGGACTGTGTTGACGGTGTTGGGAGTGATGGACTGTGTTGATGGTGTTGGGAGTGAGGGACTGTGTTGATGGTGTTGGGAGTGATAGACTGTGTTTATGGTGTTGGGAGTGATGAACTGTGTTGATGGTGTTTTGAGTGATGGACTGTGTTGCTGGTGTTGGAAGTGATTAACTGTGTTGATGGTGTTGGGAGTGATGAACTGTGTTGATGGTGTTGGGAGTGATGGACTGTGTTGATGGTGTTGGAAGTGATGGACTGTGTTGATGGTGTTGGGAGTGATGAGTTGTGTTGGTGTTGGGAGTGATGGACTGTGTTGATGGTGTTGGGAGTGATAAACTGTGTTGATGGTGTTGGGAATGATAGACTGTGTTTATGGTGTTGGGAGTGATGAACTGTGTTGATGGTGTTGGCAGTGAAGTACTGTGTTGATGGTGTTGGAAGTAATGAACTGTGTTGATGGTGTTGGGAATGATAGACTGTGTTGATGGTGTTGGGAGTGATGGACTGTGTTGATGGTGTTGGCAGTGAAGTACTGTGTTGATGGTGTTGGAAGTAATGGACTGTGTTGATGGTGTTGGGAGTGATGAGTTGTGTTGATGGTGTTGGGAGTGATGGACTGTGTTTATGTTGTTGGGAGTGATGGACTGTGTTGATGGTGTTGGGAGTGAAGTACTGTGTTGATGGTGTTGGGAGTGATGAACTGTGTTGATGGTGTTGGGAGTGATGGACTGTGTTGATGGTGTTGGAAGTGATGGACTGTGTTCATGGTGTTGGGAGTGATGGACTGTGTTGATGGTGTTGGGAGTGATGAGTTGTGTTGGTGTTGGGAGTGATGGACTGTGTTGATGGTGTTGGGAGTGATGGACTGTGTTGATGGTGTTGGGAGTGATGGACTGTGTTGATGGTGTTGGGAGTGATGGACTGTGTTGATGGTGTTGGGAGTGATAAACTGTGTTCATGGTGTTGGGAATGATAGACTGTGTTGATGGTGTTGGGAGTGATAAACTGTGTTCATGGTGTTGGGAGTGATAGACTGTGTTCATGGTGTTGGGAGTGATGAACAGTGTTGATGGTGTTGGCAGTGAAGTTCTGTGTTCATGGTGTTGGAAGTAATGGACTGTGTTTTTGTTGTTGGGAGTGAAGTACTGTGTTGATGGTGTTGGAAGTAATGGACTGTGTTTATGGTGTTGGGAGTGATGGACTGTGTTGATGGTGTTGGGAGTGATGGACTGTGTTTATGTTGTTGGGAGTGATGAACTGTGTTGATGGTGTTGGGAATGATAGACTGTTTTGATGGTGTTGGGAGTGATGGACTGTGTTGATGGTGTTGGGAATGATAGACTGTGTTTATGGTGTTGGGAGTGATGAACTGTGTTGATGGTGTTGGAAGTAATGGACTGTGTTGATGGTGTTGAGAGTGATGAGTTGTGTTGATGGTGTTGGGAGTGATGGACTGTGTTTATGTTGTTGGGAGTGATGGACTGTGTTGATGGTGTTGGGAGTGAAGTACTGTGTCGATGGTGTTGGGAGTGATGAACTGTGTTGATGGTGTTGGGAGTGATGGACTGTGTTGATGGTGTTGGAAGTGATGGACTGTGTTCATGGTGTTGGGAGTGATGGATTGTGTTGATGGTGTTGGGAGTGATGAGTTGTGTTGGTGTTGGGAGTGATGGACTGTGTTGATGGTGTTGGGAGTGATGGACTGTGTTGATGGTGTTGGGAGTGATGGACTGTGTTGATGGTGTTGGGAGTGATAAACTCTGTTCATGGTGTTGGGAATGATAGACTGTGTTGATGGTGTTGGGAGTGATAAACTGTGTTCATGGTGTTGGGAATGATAGACTGTGTTGATGGTGTTGGAAGTAATGGACTGTGTTTATGTTGTTGGGAGTGAAGTACTGTGTTGATGGTGTTGGAAGTAATGGACTGTGTTTATAGTGTTGGGAGTGATGGACTGTGTTGATGGTGTTGGGAGTGATGGACTGTGTTTATGTTGTTGGGAGTGATGAACTGTGTTGATGGTGTTGGGAATGATAGACTGTTTTGATGGTGTTGGGAGTGATGGACTGTGTTGATGGTGTTGGCAGTGAAGTACTGTATTGATGGAGTTGGAAGTAATGGACTGTGTTGATGGTGTTGGGAGTGATGAGTTGTGTTGATGGTGTTGGGAGTGATGGACTGTGTTTATGTTGTTGGGAGTGATGGACTGTGTTGATGGTGTTGGGAGTGAAGTACTGTGTTGATGGTGTTGGAAGTAATGAACTGTGTTGATGTAGTTGGGAATGATAGACTGTGTTGATGGTGTTGGGAGTGATGGACTGTGTTGATGGTGTTGGCAGTGAAGTACTGTGTTGATGGTGTTGGAAGTAATTGACTGTGTTGATGGTGTTGGGAGTGATGAGTTGTGTTGATGGTGTTGGGAGTGATGGACTGTGTTGATGGTGTTGGAAGTGATGGACTGTGTTGATGGTTTTGGAAGTGATGGACTGTGTTTATGTTGTTAGGAGTGATGAACTGTGTTGATGGTGTTGGGAGTGATGGACTGTGTTGTTGGTGTTGGGAGTGATGGACTGTGTTGATGGTGTTGGGAGTAATGGACTGTGTATATGTTGTTGGGAGTGATGAACTGTGTTGATGTTTTTGGGAGTGAAGTATTGTGTTGATGGTGTTGGGAATGATGGACTGTGTTGATGGTGTTGGGAGTGATGAACTGTGTTGATGGTGTTGGGAGTGATGGACTGTGTTGATGATGGGAGTAATGGACTGTGTTGATGGCGTTGGGAGTGATGGACTGTGTTGACGGTGTTGGGAGTGATGGACTGTGTTGATGGTGTTGGGAGTGAGGGACTGTGTTGATGGTGTTGGGAGTGATAGACTGTGTTTATGGTGTTGGGAGTGATGAACTGTGTTGATGGTGTTTTGAGTGATGGACTGTGTTGCTGGTGTTGGAAGTGATTAACTGTGTTGATGGTGTTGGGAGTGATGAACTGTGTTGATGGTGTTGGGAGTGATGGACTGTGTTGATGGTGTTGGGAGCGATGGACTGTGTTGATGGTGTTGGGAGTGATGAGTTGTGTTGGTGTTGGGAGTGATGGACTGTGTTGATGGTGTTGGGAGTGATAAACTGTGTTGATGGTGTTGGGAATGATAGACTGTGTTTATGGTGTTGGGAGTGATGAACTGTGTTGATGGTGTTGGCAGTGAAGTACTGTGTTGATGGTGTTGGAAGTAATGAACTGTGTTGATGGTGTTGGGAATGATAGACTGTGTTGATGGTGTTGGGAGTGATGGACTGTGTTGATGGTGTTGGCAGTGAAGTACTGTGTTGATGGTGTTGGAAGTAATGGACTGTGTTGATGGTGTTGGGAGTGATGAGTTGTGTTGATGGTGTTGGGAGTGATGGACTGTGTTTATGTTGTTGGGAGTGATGGACTGTGTTGATGGTGTTGGCAGTGAAGTACTGTGTTGATGGTGTTGGGAGTGATGAACTGTGTTGATGGTGTTGGGAGTGATGGACTGTGTTGATGGTGTTGGAAGTGATGGACTGTGTTCATGGTGTTGGGAGTGATGGACTGTGTTGATGGTGTTGGGAGTGATGAGTTGTGTTGGTGTTGGGAGTTATGGACTGTGTTGATGGTGTTGGGAGTGATGGACTGTGTTGATGGTGTTGGGAGTGATGGACTGTGTTGATGGTGTTGGGAGTGATGGACTGTGTTGATGGTGTTGGGAGTGATAAACTGTGTTCATGGTGTTGGGAATGATAGACTGTGTTGATGGTGTTGGGAGTGATAAACTGTGTTCATGGTGTTGGGAGTGATAGACTGTGTTCATGGTGTTGGGAGTGATGAACAGTGTTGATGGTGTTGGCAGTGAAGTTCTGTGTTCATGGTGTTGGAAGTAATGGACTGTGTTTTTGTTGTTGGGAGTGAAGTACTGTGTTGATGGTGTTGGAAGTAATGGACTGTGTTTATGGTGTTGGGAGTGATGGACTGTGTTGATGGTGTTGGGAGTGATGGACTGTGTTTATGTTGTTGGGAGTGATGAACTGTGTTGATGGTGTTGGGAATGATAGACTGTTTTGATGGTGTTGGGAGTGATGGACTGTGTTGATGGTGTTGGGAATGATAGACTGTGTTTATGGTGTTGGGAGTGATGAACTGTGTTGATGGTGTTGGAAGTAATGGACTGTGTTGATGGTGTTGAGAGTGATGAGTTGTGTTGATGGTGTTGGGAGTGATGGACTGTGTTTTATGTTGTTGGGAGTGATGGACTGTGTTGATGGTGTTGGGAGTGAAGTACTGTGTCGATGGTGTTGGGAGTGATGAACTGTGTTGATGGTGTTGGGAGTGATGGACTGTGTTGATGGTGTTGGAAGTGATGGACTGTGTTCATGGTGTTGGGAGTGATGGATTGTGTTGATGGTGTTGGGAGTGATGAGTTGTGTTGGTGTTGGGAGTGATGGACTCTGTTGATGGTGTTGGGAGTGATGGACTGTGTTGATGGTGTTGGGAGTGATGGACTGTGTTGATGGTGTTGGGAGTGATAAACTCTGTTCATGGTGTTGGGAATGATAGACTGTGTTGATGGTGTTGGGAGTGATAAACTGTGTTCATGGTGTTGGGAATGATAGACTGTGTTGATGGTGTTGGAAGTAATGGACTGTGTTTATGTTGTTGGGAGTGAAGTACTGTGTTGATGGTGTTGGAAGTAATGGACTGTGTTTATAGTGTTGGGAGTGATGGACTGTGTTGATGGTGTTGGGAGTGATGGACTGTGTTTATGTTGTTGGGAGTGATGAACTGTGTTGATGGTGTTGGGAATGATAGACTGTTTTGATGGTGTTGGGAGTGATGGACTGTGTTGATGGTGTTGGCAGTGAAGTACTGTATTGATGGTGTTGGAAGTAATGGACTGTGTTGATGGTGTTGGGAGTGATGAGTTGTGTTGATGGTGTTGGGAGTGATGGACTGTGTTTATGTTGTTGGGAGTGATGGACTGTGTTGATGGTGTTGGGAGTGAAGTACTGTGTTGATGGTGTTGGAAGTAATGAACTGTGTTGATGTAGTTGGGAATGATAGACTGTGTTGATGGTGTTGGGAGTGATGGACTGTGTTGATGGTGTTGGCAGTGAAGTACTGTGTTGATGGTGTTGGAAGTAATTGACTGTGTTGATGGTGTTGGGAGTGATGGACTGTGTTGATGGTGTTGGAAGTGATGGACTGTGTTTATGTAGTTGGGAGTGATGAACTGTGTTGATGGTGTTGGGAGTGATGGACTTTGTTGATGATGGGAGTAATGGACTGTGTTGATGGCGTTGGGAGTGATGGACTGTGTTGACGGTGTTGGGAGTGATGAACTGTGTTGATGGCGTTGGGAGTAATGGTCTGTGTTGATGGTGTTGGGTATGATAGACTGTGTTGATGGTGTTGGGAGTGATGGACTGTGTTGATGGTGTTGGGAGTGATGAGTTGTGTTGATGGTGTTGGGAATGATGGACTGTGTTGATGGTGTTGGGAGTGATGGACTGTGTTGATGGTGTTGGGAATGATGAACTGTGTTGATGGTGTTGGGAGTGATGGACTGTGTTTATGTTGTTGGGAGTGATGAGTTTTGTTGGTGTTGGGAGTGATGGACTGTGTTTATGGTGTTGGGAGTGATGGACTGTGTTGATGGTGTTGGGAATGATGAACTGTGTTGATGGTGTTGGGAGTGATGGACTGTGTTGATGGTGTTGGGAATGATAGACTGTGTTTATGGTGTTTGGAGTGATGGACTGTGTTGATGGTGTTGGGAGTGATGAACTGTGTTGATGGTGTTGGGAGTGATGGACTGTGTTGATGGTGTTGGGAATGATAGACTGTTTATGGTGTTGGGAGTAATGGACTTTGTTGATGATGGGAGTAACTGACTGTCTTGATGGCGTTGGGAGTGATGGACTGTGTTGACGGTGTTGGGAGTGATGGACTGTGTTGATGGTGTTGGGAGTGATGGACTGTGTTGATGGTGTTGGGAATGATAGACTGTTTATGGTTTTGGGAGTGATGAACTGTGTTGATGGTGTTGGGAGTGATGGACTGTGTTGATGGTGTTGGAAGTGATGGACTGTGTTGATGGTGTTGGGAGTGTTGAGTTGTGTTGATGGTGTTGGGAGTGATGGACTGTGTTGATGGTGTTGGGAGTGATGGACTGTGTTGATGGTGTTGGGAATGATAGACTGTGTTTATGGTGTTTGGAGTGATGGACTGTGTTGATGGTGTTGGGAGTGAAGTACTGTGTTGATGGTGTTGGAAGTAATGAACTGTGTTGATGGTGTTGGGAATGATAGACTGTGTTGATGGTGTTGGGAGTGATGGACTGTGTTGATGGTGTTGGCAGTGAAGTACTGTGTTGATGGTGTTGGAAGTAATTGACTGTGTTGATGGTGTTGGGAGTGATGAGTTGTGTTGATGGTGTTGGGAGTGATGGACTGTGTTGATGGTGTTGGAAGTGATGGACTGTGTTTATGTAGTTGGGAGTGATGAACTGTGTTGATGGTGTTGGGAGTGATGGACTTTGTTGATGATGGGAGTAATGGACTGTGTTGATGGCGTTGGGAGTGATGGACTGTGTTGACGGTGTTGGGAGTGATGAACTGTGTTGATGGCGTTGGGAGTAATGGTCTGTGTTGATGGTGTTGGGTATGATAGACTGTGTTGATGGTGTTGGGAGTGATGGACTGTGTTGATGGTGTTGGGAGTGATGAGTTGTGTTGATGGTGTTGGGAGTGATGGACTGTGTTGATGGTGTTGGGAGTGATGGACTGTGTTGATGGTGTTGGGAATGATGAACTGTGTTGATGGTGTTGGGAGTGATGGACTGTGTTTATGTTGTTGGGAGTGAAGAGTTTTGTTGGTGTTGGGAGTGATGGACTGTGTTGATGGTGTTGGGAGTGATGGACTGTCTTTATGGTGTTGGGAGTGATGGACTGTGTTGATGGTGTTGGGAATGATGAACTGTGTTGATGGTGTTGGGAGTGATGGACTGTGTTTATGTCGTTGGGAGTGATGAGTTGTGTTGGTGTTGGGAGTGATGGACTGTGTTGATGGTGTTGGGAGTGATGGACTGTGTTGATGGTGTTGGGAATGATAGACTGTTTATGGTGTTGGGAGTAATGGACTTTGTTGATGATGGGAGTAACTGACTGTCTTGATGGCGTTGGAGTGATGGACTGTGTTGACGGTGTTGGGAGTGATGGACTGTGTTGATGGTGTTGGGAGTGATGGACTGTGTTGATGGTGTTGGGAATGATAGACTGTTTATGGTGTTGGGAGTGATGAACTGTGTTGATGGTGTTGGGAGTGATGGACTGTGTTGATGGTGTTGGAAGTGATGGACTGTGTTGATGGTGTTGGGAGTGTTGAGTTGTGTTGATGGTGTTGGGAGTGATGGACTGTGTTGATGGTGTTGGGAGTGATGGACTGTGTTGATGGTGTTGGGAATGATAGACTGTGTTTATGGTGTTTGGAGTGATGGACTGTGTTGATGGTGTTGGGAGTGATGAACTGTGTTGATGGTGTTGGGAGTGAAGTACTGTGTTGATGGTGTTGGAAGTGATGGACTGTGTTTATGTTGTTGGGAGTGATGAACTGTGTTGATTGTGATGGGAGTGATGAACTGTGTTGATGGTGTTGGGAGTGATTGACTTTGTTGATGATGGGAGTGATGGACTGTGTTTATGTTGTTGGGAGTAATGGACTGTGTTGATGGCGTTGGGAGTGATGGACTGTGTTGACGGTGTTGGGAGTGTTGGACTGTGTTGATGGTGTTGGGAGTGATGAACTGTGTTGATGGTGTTGGAAGTGATGGACTGTGTTTATGTTGTTGGGAGTGATGAACTGTGTTGATGGTGTTGGGAGTGATGAACTGTGTTGATGGTGTTGGGAGTGATGAACTTTGTTGATGGTGTTGGGAGTGATGGACTTTGTTGATGATGGGAGTAATGGACTGTCTTGATGGCGTTGGGAGTGATGGACTGTGTTGACGGTGTTGGGAGTGATGGACTGTGTTGATGGTGTTGGGAGTGATGGACTCTGTTGATGGTGTTGGGAATGATAGACTGTTTATGGTGTTGGGAGTGATGAACTGTGTTGATGGTGTTGGGAGTGATGGACTGTGTTGATGATGTTGGAAGTGATGGACTGTGTTGATGGTGTTGGGAGTGTTGAGTTGTGTTGATGGTGTTGGAAGTGATGGACTGTGTTGATGGTGTTAGGAGTGATGGACTGTGTAGATGGTGTTGGGAATGATAGACTGTGTTTATGGTGTTGGGAGTGATGGACTGTGTTGATGGTGTTGGGAGTGATGAACTGTGTTGATGGTGTTGGGAGTGATGAACTGTGTTGATGGTGTTGGGAGTGATGGACTGTGTTGATGGTGTTGGGAGTGATGGACTGTGTTGATGGTGTTGGGAGTGATGAACTGTGTTGATGGTGTTGGGAGTGATGGACTTTGTTGATGGTGTTGAGAGTGATGGACTGTGTTGATGGTGTTGGAAGTGATGGACTGTGTTGATGGTGTTGGGAGTGAAGTACTGTGTTGATGGTGTTGGAAGTGATGGACTGTGTTTATGTTGTTGGGAGTGATGAACAGTGTTGATTGTGATGGGAGTGATGAACTGTGTTGATGGTGTTGGGAGTGATGGACTGTGTTGATGGTGTTGGGAGTGATGGACTGTGTTTATGTTGTTGGGAGTGATGAACTGTGTTGATTGTGATGGGAGTGATGAACTGTGTTGATGGTGTTGGGAGTGATGGACTGTGTTGATGGTGTTGGGAGTGATGGACGGTGTTGATGGTGTTGGGAGTGATGAGTTGTGTTGATCGTGTTGGGAGTGATGAACTGTGTTGATTGTGATGGGAGTGATGAACTGTGTTGATGGTGTTGGGAGTGAAGTACTGTGTTGATGGTGTTGGAAGGAATGGACTGTGTTGATGGTGTTGGGAGTGATGAGTTGTGTTGATGGTGTTGGAAGTGATGGACTGTGTTTATGTTGTTGGGAATGATAAACTGTGTTGATGGTGTTGGGAGTGATGGACTTTGTTGATGATGGGAGTATTGGACTGTGTTGATGGCGTTGGGAGTGATGGACTGTTTTGACGGTGTTGGGAGTGATGGACTGTGTTGATGGTGTTGGGAGTGATGAACTGTGTTGATGGTGTTGGGAGTGAAGTAATGTGTTGATGGTGTTGGAAGTGATGGACTGTGTTTATGTTGTTGGGAGTGATGAACTGTGTTGATGGTGTTGGGAGTGATGAACTGTGTTGATGGTGTTGGGAGTGATGGACTTTGTTGATGATGGGAGTAATGGACTGTGTTGATGGTGTTGGGAGTGATGGACTGTTGACGGTGTTGGGAGTGATGGACTGTGTTGATGGTGTTGGGAGTGAAGGACTGTGTTGATGGTGTTGGGAATGATAGACTGTGTTTATGGTGTTGGGAGTGATGAACTGTGTTGATGGTGTTGGGAGTGATGGACTGTGTTGATGGTGTTGGAAGTGATGGACTGTGTTGATGGTGTTGGAAGTGATGGACTGTGTTTATGTAGTTGGGAGTGATGAACTGTGTTGATGTTTTTGGGAGTAAAGTACTGTGTTGATGGTGTTGGGAGTGATGAACTGTGTTGATGGTGTTGGGAGTGATGAGCTGTGTTGATGGTGTTGGGAGTAATGGGCTGTGTTGATGGTGTTGGGAGTGATGAACTGTGTTGATGGTGTTGGGAGTGATGGACTGTGTTGATGGTGTTGGGAGTGATGAACTGTGTTGATGGTGTTGGAAGTGATGGACTGTGTTTATGTTGTTGGGAGTGATGAACTGTGTTGATGGTGTTGGGAGTGATGGACTGTGTTGATGATGGGAGTAATGGACTGTGTTGATGGCGTTGGGAGTGATGGACTGTGTTGACGGTGTTGGGAGTGATGGACTGTGTTGATGGTGTTGGGAGTGAGGGACTGTGTTGATGGTGTTGGGAATGATAGACTGTGTTTATGGTGTTGGGAGTGATGAACTGTGTTGATGGTGTTTTGAGTGATGGACTGTGTTGATTGTGTTGGGAGTGATAAACTGTGTTGATGGTGGTGGGAGTGATGGACTGTGTTGATGGTGTTGGCAGTGAAGTACTGTGTTGATGGTGTTGGAAGTAATGGACTGTGTTGATGGTGTTGAGAGTGATGAGTTGTGTTGATGGTGTTGGGAGTGATGGACTGTGTTTATGTTGTTGGGAGTGATGGACTGTGTTGATGGTGTTGGGAGTGAAGTACTGTGTCGATGGTGTTGGGAGTGATGAACTGTGTTGATGGTGTTGGGAGTGATGGACTGTGTTGATGGTGTTGGAAGTGATGGACTGTGTTCATGGTGTTGGGAGTGATGGATTGTGTTGATGGTGTTGGGAGTGATGAGTT
Source organism: Megaleporinus macrocephalus (assembly GCA_021613375.1). Classification (NCBI taxonomy): domain Eukaryota; kingdom Metazoa; phylum Chordata; class Actinopteri; order Characiformes; family Anostomidae; genus Megaleporinus; species Megaleporinus macrocephalus. Next base: position 178,281 of record CM038711.1, on the reverse strand, counting down.
GTGTTGGTGTTGGGAGTGATGGACTGTGTTGATGGTGTTGGGAGTGATGAACTGTGTTGATGGTGTTGGGAGTGATGAACTGTGTTGATGGTGTTGGGAGTGATGGACTTTGTTGATGATGGGAGTAATGGACTGTCTTGATGGCGTTGGGAGTGATGGACTGTGTTGACGGTGTTGGGAGTGATGGACTGTGTTGATGGTGTTGGGAGTGATGGACTCTGTTGATGGTGTTGGGAATGATAGACTGTTTATGGTGTTGGGAGTGATGAACTGTGTTGATGGTGTTGGGAGTGATGGACTGTGTTGATGATGTTGGAAGTGATGGACTGTGTTGATGGTGTTGGGAGTGTTGAGTTGTGTTGATGGTGTTGGAAGTGATGGACTGTGTTGATGGTGTTGGGAATGATAGACTGTGTTTATGGTGTTGGGAGTGATGGACTGTGTTGATGGTGTTGGGAGTGATGAACTGTGTTGATGGTGTTGGGAGTGATGAACTGTGTTGATGGTGTTGGGAGTGATGGACTGTGTTGATGGTGTTGGGAGTGATGGACTGTGTTGATGGTGTTGGGAGTGATGAACTGTGTTGATGGTGTTGGGAGTGATGGACTTTGTTGATGGTGTTGGGAGTGATGGACTGTGTTGATGGTGTTGGAAGTGATGGACTGTGTTGATGGTGTTGGGAGTGAAGTACTGTGTTGATGGTGTTGGAAGTGATGGACTGTGTTTATGTTGTTGGGAGTGATGAACTGTGTTGATTGTGATGGGAGTGATGAACTGTGTTGATGGTGTTGGGAGTGATGGACTGTGTTGATGGTGTTGGGAGTGATGGACTGTGTTTATGTTGTTGGGAGTGATGAACTGTGTTGATTGTGATGGGAGTGATGAACTGTGTTGATGGTGTTGGGAGTGATGGACTGTGTTGATGGTGTTGGGAGTGATGGACGGTGTTGATGGTGTTGGGAGTGATGAGTTGTGTTGATCGTGTTGGGAGTGATGAACTGTGTTGATTGTGATGGGAGTGATGAACTGTGTTGATGGTGTTGGGAGTGATGGACTGTGTTGATGGTGTTGGGAGTGATGGACGGTGTTGATGGTGTTGGGAGTGATGAGTTGTGTTGATGGTGTTGGGAGTGATGGACTGTGTTGATGGTGTTGGGAGTGATGGACTGTGTTGATGGTGTTGGGAGTGATGGACTGTGTTGATGGTGTTGGGAGTGATAAACTGTGTTGATGGTGTTGGGAATGATAGACTGTGTTTATGGTGTTGGGAGTGATGAACTGTGTTGATGGTGTTGGCAGTGAAGTACTGTGTTGATGGTGTTGGAAGTAATGGACTGTGTTTATGGTGTTGGGAGTGATGGACTGCGTTGATGGTGTTGGGAGTGATGGACTGTGTTTATGTTGTTGGGAGTGATGAACTGTGTTGATGGTGTTGGGAATGATAGACTGTGTTTATGGTGTTGGGAGTGATGGACTGTGTTGATGGTGTTGGGAATGATAGACTGTGTTTATGGTGTTGGGAGTGATGGACTGTGTTGATGGTGTTGGGAGTGATGGACTGTGTTGCTGGTGTTGGGAGTAATGAACTGTGTTGGTGGTGTTGGGAGTGATGGACTGTGTTGATGGTGTTGGGAATGATAGACTGTGTTTATGTTGTTGGGAGTGATGAACTGTGTTGATGGTGTTGGGAATGATAGACTGTGTTTATGGTGTTGGGAGTGATGGACTGTGTTGATGGTGTTGGGAATGATAGACTGTGTTTATGGTGTTGGGAGTGATGGACTGTGTTGATGGTGTTGGGAGTGATGGACTGTGTTGCTGGTGTTGGGAGTAATGAACTGTGTTGTTGGTGTTGGGAGTGATGGACTGTGTTGATGGTGTTGGGAATGATAGACTGTGTTTATGGTGTTGGGAGTGATGGACTGTGTTGATGGTGTTGGGAGTGATGGATTGTGTTGATGGTGTTGGGAGTGATGGATTGTGTTGATGGTGTTGGGAATGATAGACTGTGTTTATGGTGTTGGGAGTGATGGACTGTCTTGATGGTGTTGGGAGTGACGGTTGATGATGATCGTCACCATTACATAATCAACATCATCACATCATTACATCATCAATACACCACCATTATCATTACGTCACTGACACAGCAGACGTCCTCAGTAAGCTGCTGGCGTGGGACCCAGTGGTTTCAGGACCTGTGTGTGGTTTCAGGACCTGTGTGTGGTTTCAGGACCTGTGCGTGGTTCCAGGACCTGTGTGTGGTTCCAGGACCTGTGTGTGGTTGCAGGACCTGTGTGTGATTTCAGGACCTGTGTGTGGTTTCAGGACCTGTGTGTGGTTCCAGGACCTCTGTGTGGTTTCAGGACCTGTGTGTGGTTTCAGGACCTGTGTGTGGTTCCAGGACCTGTGTGTGGTTTCAGGACCTGTGTGTGGTTCCAGGACCTCTGTGTGGTTTCAGGACCTGTGTGTGGTTTCAGGACCTGTGTGTGGTTCCAGGACCTGTGTGTGATTTCAGGACCTGTGTGTGGTTCCAGGACCTCTGTGTGATTTCAGGACCTGTGTGTGGTTTCAGGACCTCTGTGTGGTTTCAGGACCTGTGTGTGGTTTCAGGACCTGTGTGTGGTTCCAGGACCTCTGTGTGGTTTCAGGACCTGTGTGTGGTTTCAGGACCTGTGTGTGGTTCCAGGACTTGTGTGTGATTTCAGGATCTGTGTGTGGTTCCAGGACCTGTGTGTGATTTTAGGACCTGTGTGTGGTTCCAGGACCTGTGTGTGGTTCCAGGACCTGTGTGTGATTTCAGGACCTGTGTGTGGTTCCAGGACCTCTGTGTGATTTCAGGACCAGTGTGTGGTTTCAGGACCTCTGTGTGGTTTCAGGACCTGTGTGTGGTTTCAGGACCTCTGTGTGGTTTCAGGACCTCTGTGTGGTTTCAGGACCTGTGTGTGGTTCCAGGACCTGTGTGTGGTTCCAGGACCTGTGTTTGGTTTCAGGACCTGTGTGTGGTTCCAGGACCTGTGTGTGGTTTCAGGACCTGTGTGTGATTTCAGGACCTGTGTGTGGTTCCAGGACCTGTGTGTGATTTCAGGACCTCTGTGTGATTTCAGGACCTGTGTGTGGTTTCAGGACCTCTGTGTGGTTTCAGGACCTGTGTGTGGTTTCAGGACCTGTGTGTGGTTCCAGGACCTGTGTGTGGTTCCAAGACCTCTGTGTGGTTTCAGGACCTGTGTGTGGTTCCAGGACCTCTGTGTGATTTCAGGACCTGTGTGTGGTTTCAGGACCTGTGTGTGGTTTCAGGACCTGTGTGTGGTTCCAGGACCTGTGTGTGGTTTCAGGACCTGTGTGTGGTTCCAGGACCTGTGTGTGGTTTCAGGACCTGTGTGTGGTTCCAGGACCTGTGTGTGGTTCCAAGACCTCTGTGTGGTTTCAGGACCTGTGTGTGGTTCCAGGACCTCTGTGTGATTTCAGGACCTGTGTGTGGTTTCAGGACCTGTGTGTGGTTTCAGGACCTGTGTGTGGTTTCAGGATCTGTGTGTGGTTCCAGGACCTGTGTGTGGTTTCAGGACCTGTGTGTGGTTTCAGGACCTGTGTGTGGAGGTTCTGGTTATAATGCAGTAGGAGTTTATTAGTTGTGACTGATCTGGTATCAGTCTGACTGGGGAGTGTATATCCAGCCAATCAGAGTGATCTCCTGTGTTTCCTGACAGCAGCTGCTTTATGAACAGCTGGTAACTTACAGCTGTGTTAACGCTCACCTGCACAGCTGGACTTGTGTTGAGTCCCGTCTCCGCGGCGACGCTGAGCTTGGAGCTCCGCCCTCATTACACAGTGTATTAAGGCAGCGTGATGCTCTAATGAGAGTAATAACCAGCCAGCAGTGGAAACACAGCCACTACACAAACACTGGAGACTCTCAGGTGGCTGTTAATGGGCTTCTGACACTTTCTGCAGCCTCTGCTGTCCCCTGGTGGTCACATGTGGAAATACAGGAAGTAACTGAGGCATGCATTTAATTTAATAATCCAGAACTTGCTTTGGTTCTATGTAGAATCATATACAACACATACTCCACCAGCCGGAAGAACCGTTTCACGAGGTTTCACCAGAACAGTTATAATATAATGGTTCTATTTAGTGCTCATGGTTCCAAACAGAATCTTATCCTTCACTGAAGAACCAGCATCACGTTTTAAGTGTGAATGAGAAAAGAAGAAAAGCTTTAATGGAGTTATGAGTCGTCCTGCAGCATTTCTATTGGTCAGTTCGGTACCTTGTATAGAGCATCAGGGTTGTATATGATCAGGGTTGCCAGATATTGTGGAGACTGTCCGGGTAAACACTGGCTCTTCTGTTTCTGCTTTGTTCTTTAACCGTCGCAGCTGATTTTCTGAAGTGAGCTGCTTCCACACGTGTGTCTCAATTTCAGCCTCTCATAGTTTGTCGTTGTTTAGATGTAATGATCAAGCAGACCCAAAATCAGAGTTCCAGCCAAAATCTGCAGACTGACCCATCCAGAACATACTCCTCAAAGCTATAACCCAATCAGAGCCCAAAGTTATAACCCAATCAGAGCCCAAAGTTATAACCCAATCAGAGCTCAAAGTTATAACCCAACCAGATCCCAAAGTTATAACCCAATCATAGCCCAAAGTTATAACCCAAACAGAGCCCAAAGTTATAACCCAATCAGAGCCCAAGGTTATAACCCAATCAGAGCCCAAAGTTATAACCCAATCAGAGCCCAAGGTTATAACCCAACCAGAGCCCAAAGTTATAACCCAATCATAGCCCAAAGTTATAACCCAACCAGAGCCCAAAGTTATAACCCAATCAGAGCTCAAAGTTATAACCCAACCAGATCCCAAAGTTATAACCCAATCATAGCCCAAAGTTATAAACCAAACAGAGCCCAAAGTTATAACCCAACTGGAGCCCAAAGTTATAACCCAATCATAGCCCAAAGTTATAACCCAACTGGAGCCCAAAGTTATAACCCAATCATAGCCCAAAGTTATAACCCAACTGGAGCCCAAAGTTATAACCCAACCAGAGCCCAAAGTTATAACCCAACCAGAGCCCAAAGTTATAACCCAAACAGAGCCCAAAGTTATAACCCAAACAGAGCCCAAAGTTATAACCCAATCATAGCCCAAAGTTATAACCCAACTGGAGCCCAAAGTTATAACCCAACCAGAGCCCAAAGTTATAACCCAACCAGAGCCCAAAGTTATAACCCAATCAGAGCCCAAATTTATAACCCAATCAGAGCTCAAAGTTATAACCCAACCAGAGCCCAAAGTTATAACCCAATCATAGCCCAAAGTTATAACCCAATCAGAGCCCAAAGTTAAAACCCAATCAGAGCTCAAAGTTATAACCCAATCAGAGCTCAAAGTTATAACCCAACCAGAGCCCAAAGTTATAACCCAATCATAGCCCAAAGTTATAACCCAACCAGAGCCCAAAGTTATAACCCAATCAGAGCCCAAAGTTATAACCCAATCATAGCCCAAAGTTATAACCCAACCAGATCCCAAAGTTATAACCCAATCATAGCCCAAAGTTATAACCCAATCATAGCCCAAAGTTATAACCCAATCATAGCCCAAAGTTATAACCCAACCAGATCCCAAAGTTATAACCCAATCATAGCCCAAAGTTATAACCCAATCATAGCCCAAATTTATAACCCAATTAGAGCCCAAAGTTATAACCCAATCAGAGCCCAAATTTATAACCCAATCAGAGCTCAAAGTTATAACCCAACCAGAGCCCAAAGTTATAACCCAATCAGAGCCCAAATTTATAACCCAATCAGAGCTCAAAGTTATAACCCAACCAGAGCCCAAAGTTATAACCCAATCATAGCCCAAAGTTATAACCCAATCAGAGCCCAAAGTTAAAACCCAATCAGAGCTCAAAGTTATAACCCAATCAGAGCTCAAAGTTATAACCCAACCAGAGCCCAAAGTTATAACCCAATCATAGCCCAAAGTTATAACCCAACCAGAGCCCAAAGTTATAACCCAATCAGAGCCCAAAGTTATAACCCAATCATAGCCCAAAGTTATAACCCAACCAGATCCCAAAGTTATAACCCAATCATAGCCCAAAGTTATAACCCAATCATAGCCCAAAGTTATAACCCAATCATAGCCCAAAGTTATAACCCAATCATAGCCCAAAGTTATAACCCAACCAGATCCCAAAGTTATAACCCAATCATAGCCCAAAGTTATAACCCAATCAGAGCCCAAATTTATAACCCAATTAGAGCCCAAAGTTATAACCCAACCAGAGCCCAAAGTTATAACCCAATCATAGCCCAAAGTTATAACCCAACCAGAGCCCAAAGTTATAACCCAATCAGAGCTTAAAGTTATAACCCAATCAGAGCCCAAAGTTATAACCCAATCATAGCCCAAAGTTATAACCCAACCAGATCCCAAAGTTATAACCCAATCATAGCCCAAAGTTATAACCCAATCATAGCCCAAAGTTATAACCCAACCAGATCCCAAAGTTATAACCCAATCATAGCCCAAAGTTATAACCCAACCAGATCCCAAAGTTATAACCCAATCATAGCCCAAAGTTATAACCCAATCATAGCCCAAAGTTATAACCCAACCAGATCCCAAAGTTATAACCCAATCAGAGCCCAAAGTTATAACCCAATCATAGCCCAAAGTTATAACCCAATCATAGCCCAAAGTTATAACCCAATCAGAGCCCAAAGTTATAACCCAAACAGAGCCCAAAGTTATAACCCAATCATAGCCCAAAGTTATAACCCAACCAGAGCCCAAAGTTAAAACCCAATCAGAGCCCAAAGTTATAACCCAATCATAGCCCAAAGTTATAACCCAATCAGAGCCCAAATTTATAACCCAATCATAGCCCAAAGTTATAACCCAATCATAGCCCAAAGTTATAACCCAATCAGAGCCCAAAGTTATAACCCAATCAGAGCCCAAATTTATAACCCAATCATAGCCCAAATTTATAACCCAATCAGAGCCCAAAGTTATAACCCAACCAGAGCCAAAAGTTATAACCCAATCATAGCCCAAATTTATAACCCAACTGGGGTCCAAAGTTATAACCCAATCATAGCCCAAAGTTATAACCCAACCAGAGCCCAAAGTTAAAACCCAATCAGAGCCCAAAGTTATAACCCAATCATAGCCCAAAGTTATAACCCAATCAGAGCCCAAAGTTATAACCCAACCAGAGCCCAAAGTTATAACCCAATCATAGCCCAAAGTTATAACCCAACCAGATCCCAAAGTTATAACCCAATCATAGCCCAAAGTTATAACCCAATCATAGCCCAAAGCTATAACCCAACTGGGGTCCAAAGCTATAACCCAACTGGGGTCCAAAGCTATAGCCCAACTGGAGTCCAAAGTTATAACCCAACTGGAGTCCAAAGTTATAACCCAACTGGAGTCCAAAGTTATAACCCAACTGGAGCCCAAAGTTATAACCCAACTGGAGTCCAAAGCTATAACCCAACTGGAGTCCAAAGTTATAACCCAACTGGAGTCCAAAGCTATAACCCAACTGGAGTCCAAAGTTATAACCCAACTGGAGTCCAAAGCTATAACCCAACTGGAGTCCAAAGTTATAACCCAACTGGAGCCCAAAGTTATAACCCAACTGGAGCCCAAAGTTATAACCCAACTGGAGTCCAAAGTTATAACTCAACTGGGGTCCAAAGCTATAACCCAACTGGAGTCCAAAGTTATAACCCAATCATAGCCCAAAGTTATAACCCAACCAGAGCCCAAAGTTATAACCCAACCAGAGCCCAAAGTTATAACCCAATCATAGCCCAAAGTTATAACCCAACCAGAGCCCAAAGTTATAACCCAACCAGAGCCCAAAGTTATAACCCAACCAGAGCCCAAAGTTATAACCCAATCATAGCCCAAAGTTATAACCCAATCATAGCCCAAAGTTATAACCCAACCAGATCCCAAAGTTATAACCCAATCATAGCCCAAAGTTATAACCCAATCAGAGCCCAAATTTATAACCCAATCAGAGCTCAAAGTTATAACCCAACCAGAGCCCAAAGTTATAACCCAACCAGAGCCCAAAGTTATAACCCAACCAGAGCCCAAAGTTATAACCCAATCATAGCCCAAAGTTATAACCCAACCAGAGCCCAAAGTTATAACCCAATCAGAGCTCAAAGTTATAACCCAATCAGAGCCCAAAGTTATAACCCAATCATAGCCCAAAGTTATAACCCAACCAGAGCCCAAAGTTATAACCCAATCAGAGCCCAGTTATAACCCAATCATAGCCCAAAGTTATAACCAAACCAGAGCCCAAAGTTATAACCCAACCAGAGCCCAAAGTTAAAACCCAATCATAGCCCAAAGTTATAACCCAATCATAGCCCAAAGTTATAACCCAATCTTAGCCCAAAGTTATAACCCAACCATAGCCCAAAGTTATAACCCAATCATAGCCCAAAGTTATAACCCAATCATAGCCCAAAGTTATAACCCAACCAGAGCCCAAAGTTATAACCCAATCAGAGCTCAAAGTTATAACCCAATCATAGCCCAAAGTTATAACCCAATCATAGCCCAAAGTTATAACCCAACCAGAGCCCAAAGTTATAACCCAATCAGAGCCCAAAGTTATAACCCAATCATAGCCCAAAGTTATAACCCAACCAGAGCCCAAAGTTAAAACCCAATCAGAGCCCAAAGTTATAACCCAATCATAGCCCAAAGTTATAACCCAATCAGAGCCCAAATTTATAACCCAATCATAGCCCAAAGTTATAACCCAATCATAGCCCAAAGTTATAACCCAACCATAGCCCAAAGTTATAACCCAACCAGAGCCCAAAGTTAAAACCCAATCAGAGCCCAAAGTTATAACCCAATCATAGCCCAAAGTTATAACCCAATCTTAGCCCAAAGTTATAACCCAACCATAGCCCAAAGTTATAACCCAATCATAGCCCAAAGTTATAACCCAATCATAGCCCAAAGTTATAACCCAATCAGAGCCCAAATTTATAACCCAAACAGAGCCCAAAGTTATAACCCAACCAGAGCCCAAAGTTAAAACCCAATCAGAGCCCAAAGTTATAACCCAATCATAGCCCAAAGTTATAACCCAACCAGAGCCCAAAGTTAAAACCCAATCAGAGCCCAAAGTTATAACCCAATCATAGCCCAAAGTTATAACCCAATCAGAGCCCAAATTTATAACCCAATCATAGCCCAAAGTTATAACCCAATCATAGCCCAAAGTTATAACCCAATCAGAGCCCAAAGTTATAACCCAACTGGGGTCCAAAGTTATAACCCAATCATAGCCCAAATTTATAACCCAATCATAGCCCAAAGTTATAACCCAATCATAGCCCAAGTTTATAACCCAATCATAGCCCAAAGTTATAACCCAATCATAGCCCAAAGTTAAAACCCAATCAGAGCCCAAAGTTATAACCCAATCATAGCCCAAAGTTATAACCCAATCATAGCCCAAAGTTATAACCCAATCATAGCCCAAAGCTATAACCCAACTGGGGTCCAAATTTATAACCCAACTGGGGTCCAAAGCTATAACCCAACTGGGGTCCAAAGCTATAACCCAACTGGGGTCCAAATTTATAACCCAACTGGGGTCCAAAGCTATAACCCAACTGGAGTCCAAAGCTATAACCCAACTGGGGTCCAAAGCTATAACCCAACTGGAGCCCAAAGTTAAAACCCAACTGGGGTCCAAAGCTATAACCCAACTGGGGTCCAAAGCTATAACCCAACTGGGGTCCAAAGCTATAACCCAACTGGAGTCCAAAGCTATAACCCAACTGGAGCCCAAAACTATAACCCAACTGGGGTCCAAAGTTATAACCCAACTGGAGTCCAAAGTTATAACCCAACTGGAGTCCAAAGTTATAACCCAACTGGAGTCCAAAGCTATAACCCAACTGGAGTCCAAAGTTATAACCCAACTGGAGCCCAAAGCTATAACCCAACTGGAGTCCAAAGTTATAACCCAACTGGAGTCCAAAGCTATAACCCAACTGGAGTCCAAAGTTGTAACCCAACTGGAGTCCAAAGCTATAACCCAACTGGAGTCCAAAGTTATAACCCAACTGGAGCCCAAAGTTATAACTCAACTGGGGTCCAAAGCTATAACCCAACTGGAGTCCAAAGTTGTAACCCAACTGGAGTCCAAAGTTATAACCCAACTGGAGTCCAAAGTTATAACCCAACTGGAGTCCAAAGTTATAACCCAACTGGAGTCCAAAGTTATAACCCAATCAGAGCCCAAAGTTATAACCCAACCAAGTTCCATGTATCACCAGTCAAAAAGTCACTCCAAACACATGGACATGTGTTAAACGCTTGTAATTGTGATTATAAATTATTAATATATATGTCGACTGTAAAAACTGCTGCTTTAAGTTTTATTCTCTGAAAGTTTTCTCTGAATCTTCTCCAGCTCTGAGGTTCTGATGTTTATTATTTACGTTCTATTCATGAATACAGTCCCAGCTGCTGCAGTGTGGAGTGCTGTTATAGACGTTATTGTTATTAATGTGCTTTATTAACACTGTTCTCGCAAGCAGTGCCCTGGTTGTCCATAGGCTGCTTGCGCGTGCGTGCATGTGCAGTGGGAGCCAATCGCAGCGCAGGAGGGCGGGACACGTCGAGAACTGTGTTCGGCTCAGACCCAATACGGGTGTTATTATAAAAAGCACGGAATACGGGTGTGCCGTGCGGAACGTTTCCCAGTTTCCTCCTTGCTCGCCCCGCCCCCCGCGGCTCATTTGCATTGACGTCAGCAGAGGCTGGAGGTCAAATCCTCGCCGCTTTTATTGGATCCGTCGCTGTCAGAGAGAGAGAGAGAGAGAGAGAGAGAGAGAGAGAGAGAGAGAGAGCGAGCGAGCGCGCGCGCCTTACTGTATTTATGGGATTATTTTACGTTACATATGCGCGCGTACACGAAGAAAACGCCTCGCTTGGGCGCGTGAAGCGACGCACGCGACGCCTCTGATCTTCCCCGGGGCGGCGGGCGGGCTCGGGCGGTTAGATACGGTTTGTTTTTGTGGGCTTTTCTTTTTTTTCTTGGTTGCCATTTTCAGGATCCGGAGGTCTGACAGCTCCTGCTCAGCTCCTGCTCAGCTCCTGCTCAGCTCCTGCTCAGCTCCTGCTCAGCTCCTCTTCAGCTCCTGCTCAGCTCCTCCTCAGCTCCTGGTTTCTGGGGGGTTATTAGTATTATTTTTGCGGAGTGGGGGGGAAGGAGGGGTCTTTTCCCACCGAGGCTTCTGAGGATTTTCCCATCCTGGACGTGCTGGAGGTGCTGGATGTGTGTGGTGGGTTCCTGGTGTGTTTCTGGTGTGTAAATGGGGATTAAGCGCGTGCTCGGCGGTGTAGCCCCCCCCTGCAGGCTTGAGGAGCCACTATGCCTCAGGAGTGTTTCAGATCTTCCAGCCTGTTGATGAGAGAGGAGTGAAGCAGCAGCTCCGGGGTCACTCCTGCGGTGTGAGAGTGTGTTTATCATGGATCAGTAAAGAACTGTATCAGGACAAAACCCAGGGGTCAGAGGTCAAGAAGAATGAGGGGACAGTGATGCAGGGTATGGAGGACTGGAGGGAGCGCAGGAGGTGAGGAGGAGGAGAAGCTGGTGGATGGAGGACTCGCGCACACGCGCGCTTTACTTCATGTAAGAGGCCGAAAGGAAACCTGCTTCCTGGTGTCGGGGGTCCGGGGGGGGGGGTTGTTCACCATTAAGGACGGGACAGAGCGAAGGGACGCAGAGTGAGAGGCCGGCGTGGACGGACGGACGGGCGGACACACGGACGCTGAGGAGGAGGAGGAGGAGGAGGAGGAGAAGAAGAAGAAGGCCTGTCTGCTGGAGGGGGTTGAAGCATGGGCTGTGCTTCCAGCATCCATATTTCGGACAGGGTGGTCTACCACAGCGGGAAAGAAGCTGAGGACTCTCACTCGCCGCCGCAGAGCAACACTCACCCGGGGCTGCCCATCAAACCCTCCAACAAGGTGAGCGCGGGGGTCCGGGGCCCGCCGGGGGTCCCGTGGCCTGTCTTGAGTGTGTGTGAGCTGTAAGTGTGTGTCTGTGAGTGTGTGAGAGTGAGTGTATATATATATATATATATATATATATATATATATATATATATATATATATATATATATATATATATATATATATATGTGTATGTGTGTGTGTGTGTGTGTAAGTGTGAGTGTATATATGTGTGTGTGTGTAAGTGTGAGTGTGTATATATCTGTGTGTGTGAGTGTGTATATATCTGTGTGTGTGTGTGTGAGTGTATATATATTTGTGTGTGTAAGTGTGAGTGTGTATATGTGTGTGTGTGTGAGTGTATATATGTGTGTGTGTGTGAGTGTGTATATGTGTGTGTGTGTGTGTGTGAGTGTATATATGTGTGTGTGTGTGTGTGTAAGTGTGAGTGTCAGCTCTGAGTTTGTTTGTCTGTGTGTGAGTGTATATATATGTGTGTAAGTGTGAGCTGTAAGGGTGAGTAATATCCTCCAAAATGTGTGAGTATAGTGATATACTGGTGTTACTGGTGTTGCTGGTGTTGGTGTGTTGCTGGTGTTGGTGTGTTGTTGGTGTGTTGCTGGTGTTGGTGTGTTGCTGGTGTTGGTGTGTTGCTGGTGTTGCTGGTGTTGGTGTGTTGCTGGTGTTGCTGGTGTTGGTGTGTTGCTGGTGTTACTGGTGTTGGTAGATGTTTTGATTAGGTGTTAGATGTTTTGATTGGGTGTTAGATGTTTTGATTGGGTGTTAGATGTTTTGATTGGGTGTTAGATGTTTTGATTAGGTGTTAGATGTTTTGATTGGGTGTTAGATGTTTTGATTAGGTGTTAGATGTTTTGATTGGATGTTAGATGTTTTGATTAGGTGTTAGATGTTTTGATTGGGTGTTAGATGTTTTGATTAGGTGTTAGATGTTTTGATTAGGTGTTAGATGTTTTGATTAGATGTTAGATGTTTTTATTGGGTGTTAGATGTTTTGATTGGGTGTTAGATGTTTTGATTGGGTGTTAGATGTTTTGATTGGGTGTTGGATGTTTTGATTAGATGGTAGATGTTTTGATTAGGTGTTAGATGTTTTGATTAGGTGTTAGATGTTTTGATTGGGTGTTAGATGTTTTGATTGGGTGTTAGATGTTTTGATTAGGTGTTAGATGTTTTGATTGGGTGTTAGATGTTTTGATTAGGTGTTAGATGTTTTGATTAGGTGTTAGATGTTTTGATTGGGTGTTAGATGTTTTGATTGGGTGTTAGATGTTTTGATTGGGTGTTAGATGTTTTGATTAGGTGTTAGATGTTTTGATTGGATGTTAGATGTTTTGATTAGGTGTTAGATGTTTTGATTGGGTGTTAGATGTTTGGATTGGGTGTTAGATGTTTTGATTGGGTGTTAGATGTTTTGATTGGATGTTAGATGTTTTGATTGGGTGTTAGATGTTTTGATTAGGTGTTAGATGTTTTGATTAGATATTAGATGTTTAGATTGGGTGTTAGATGTTTTGATTGGGTGTTAGATGTTTTGATTGGGTGTTAGATGTTTTGATTAGATATTAGATGTTTGGATTGGGTGTTAGATGTTTTGATTAGATGTTAGATGTTTTGATTAGGTGTTAGATATTTTGATTAGGTGTTAGATGTTTTGATTGGGTGTTAGATGTTTTGATTGGGTGTTAGATGTTTTGATTGGGTGTTAGATGTCACTCTGAGATCTCAGCAGACAACAAAGATTTATAGTTTACAAAACTCTATAGATTAAAAAGGTTTTATTAAAGTGGTGCTAAAATCTGACTCACTACTACAAACTCTACAGCTAACTCACTACTACAAACTCTACAGCTAACTCACTACTACAGACTCTACTGCTAACTCACTACTACAAACTCTACAGCTAACTCACTACTACAGACTCTACAGTTAACTCACTACTACAGACTACAGCTAACTCACTACTACAGACTCTACAGTTAACTCACTACTACAGACTCTACAGTTAACTCACTACTACAGACTACAGCTAACTCACTGCTACAGACTCTACAGCTAACTCACTGCTACAGACTCTACAGCTAACTCACTACTACAGACTCTACAGCTAACTCACTGCTACAGACTCTACAGCTAACTCACTACTACAGACTCTACAGTTAACTCACTACTACAGACTCTACAGTTAACTCACTACTACAGACTCTACAGTTAACTCACTACTACAGACTCTACAGCTAACTCACTACTACAGACTCTACTGTTAACTCACTACTACAGACTACAGCTAACTCACTGCTACAGACTCTACAGCTAACTCACTGCTACAGACTCTACAGTTAACTCACTACTACAGACTCTACAGCTAACTCACTACTACAGACTCTACAGCTAACTCACTGCTACAGACTCTACAGCTAACTCACTACTACAGACTCTACAGTTAACTCACTACTACAGACTCTACAGTTAACTCACTACTACAGACTCTACAGCTAACTCACTACTACAGACTCTACAGTTAACTCACTACTACAGACTCTACAGCTAACTCACTACTACAGACTCTACTGTTAACTCACTACTACAGACTCTACAGCTAACTCACTACTACAGACTCTACAGCTAACTCACTGCTACAGACTCTACAGCTAACTCACTGCTACAGACTCTACAGTTAACTCACTGCTACAGACTCTACAGCTAACTCACTACTACAGACTCTACAGCTAACTCACTACTACAGACTCTACAGTTAACTCACTACTACAGACTCTACAGTTAACTCACTACTACAGACTCTACAGTTAACTCACTACTACAGACTCTACAGTTAACTCACTACTACAGACTCTACAGCTAACTCACTACTACAGACTCTACAGTTAACTCACTACTACAGACTCTACAGTTAACTCACTACTACAGACTCTACAGCTAACTCACTACTACAGACTCTACTGTTAACTCACTACTACAGACTCTACAGTTAACTCACTACTACAGACTACTGTTAACTCACTACTACAGACTCTACAGCTAACTCACTACTACAGACTCTACAGCTAACTCACTACTACAGACTCTACTGTTAACTCACTACTACAGACTCTACAGCTAACTCACTACTACAGACTCTACAGCTAACTCACTGCTACAGACTCTACAGTTAACTCACTGCTACAGACTCTACAGCTAACTCACTGCTACAGACTCTACAGCTAACTCACTACTACAGACTCTACAGTTAACTCACTACTACAGACTCTACAGTTAACTCACTACTACAGACTCTACAGTTAACTCACTGCTACAGACTCTACAGTTAACTCACTACTACAGACTCTACAGCTAACTCACTACTACAGACTCTACAGTTAACTCACTACTACAGACTCTACAGTTAACTCACTACTACAGACTCTACAGCTAACTCACTACTACAGACTCTACAGTTAACTCACTACTACAGACTCTACAGCTAACTCACTACTACAGACTCTACAGCTAACTCACTACTACAGACTCTACAGCTAACTCACTACTACAGACTCTACAGTTAACTCACTACTACAGACTCTACAGCTAACTCACTACTACAGACTCTACAGCTAACTCACTACTACAGACTCTACAGTTAACTCACTACTACAGACTCTACAGTTAACTCACTACTACAGACTCTACAGTTAACTCACTACTACAGACTCTACAGTTAACTCACTACTACAGACTCTACAGCTAACTCACTACTACAGACTCTACAGTTAACTCACTACTACAGACTCTACAGCTAACTCACTACTACAGACTCTACAGCTAACTCACTACTACAGACTCTACTGTTAACTCACTACTACAGACTCTACAGTTAACTCACTACTACAGACTACTGTTAACTCACTACTACAGACTCTACAGCTAACTCACTACTACAGACTCTACAGCTAACTCACTACTACAGACTCTACTGTTAACTCACTACTACAGACTCTACAGCTAACTCACTACTACAGACTCTACAGCTAACTCACTGCTACAGACTCTACAGTTAACTCACTGCTACAGACTCTACAGCTAACTCACTACTACAGACTCTACAGCTAACTCACTACTACAGACTCTACAGCTAACTCACTACTACAGACTCTACAGTTAACTCACTACTACAGACTCTACAGTTAACTCACTACTACAGACTCTACAGTTAACTCACTGCTACAGACTCTACAGTTAACTCACTACTACAGACTCTACAGCTAACTCACTACTACAGACTCTACAGTTAACTCACTACTACAGACTCTACAGTTAACTCACTACTACAGACTACTGTTAACTCACTACTACAGACTCTACAGCTAACTCACTACTACAGACTCTACAGCTAACTCACTACTACAGACTCTACTGTTAACTCACTACTACAGACTCTACAGCTAACTCACTACTACAGACTCTACAGTTAACTCACTACTACAGACTGTACAGCTAACTCACTACTACAGACTCTACAGCTAACTCACTACTACAGACTCTACTGTTAACTCACTACTACAGACTCTACAGCTAACTCACTACTACAGACTCTACAGTTAACTCACTACTACAGACTGTACAGCTAACTCACTACTACAGACTCTACAGCTAACTCACTACTACAGACTCTACAGCTAACTCACTACTACAGACTCTACAGCTAACTCACTACTACAGACTCTACAGCTAACTCACTGCTACAGACTCTACAGCTAACTCACTGCTACAGACTCTACAGCTAACTCACTGCTACAGACTCTACAGTTAACTCACTGCTACAGACTCTACAGCTAACTCACTACTACAGACTCTACAGCTAACTCACTACTACAGACTCTACAGTTAACTCACTACTACAGACTCTACAGCTAACTCACTACTACAGACTACTGTTAACTCACTACTACAGACTCTACAGCTAACTCACTACTACAGACTCTACTGTTAACTCACTACTACAGACTCTACAGCTAACTCACTACTACAGACTCTACAGCTAACTCACTACTACAGACTCTACAGCTAACTCACTACTACAGACTCTACAGTTAACTCACTACTACAGACTCTACAGCTAACCCACTACTACAGACTCTACAGCTAACTCACTACTGCAGACTCTACAGTTAACTCACTACTACAGACTCTACAGCTAACTCACTACTACAGACTCTACAGCTAACTCACTACTACAGACTCTACAGCTAACTCACTACTACAGACTCTACAGTTAACTCACTACTACAGACTCTACAGCTAACTCACTACTACAGACTCTACAGCTAACTCACTACTACAGACTCTACAGCTAACTCACTGCTACAGACTCTACAGTTAACTCACGATTGCTATATTTGAGTGAGTGGACGGTCAGTGGAGGGTCGGTTGGTTCTGCTGGTCTGTATGTTTGTTGTTGAAGTGTTGGAACTGATTCTAGACTCTGCAGTGGTCTCTTAAATTATTCCTGAGCTGTATATATATATATATATATTTGTGTATAAACATACATGTATTTACACACACAATCCCCCCCCTCCAACACGCACAACTCACTGCCACAGACTCTGGAGCAAAGTCACTACTACAGACACACACACACTCAACCCGGTCACTGTGTGTATTTATAGTGAGTTGCTGTAAATTCAGGTCAGCGTGACGTGCCAGTAATCTCAGCTCTGATTGGTTGTAATTCGTTATGAGCCAGTTCACCATTCTGTTTGTAATAGTGAGCAGGATGTGAGGTATGTAGATGTGTGCAGTTCAGGTTTTTCTCTCAGTTCCCGTGAAGATCTGTGTCTGGAGTAACATGCGGGAGATCAAGGCCTCCAGCGTCTGCAGTGAAGGCTTAAACAGCTACACTCTGATGTCTGATGTCTGATGCCTGATGCCTGATGTCTGATGTCTGATGTCTGATGTCTGATGTCGTGGTGTAGCTCCATAGTTTGGTCATGTTGAATTTACTGTGAATCTGATTCAGTGTTTGTGTTCTCGGAGCTGCAGAGCTCTAGTTCTGTGGTAAACTGCGCTGTGATGAACTCTCAGTGGTGAACTGTATTGTGGTGCACTGCGCTGTGGTGAACTCTGTGGTAAACTGCGCTGTGATGAACTGCGCTGTGGTGAATTCTGCGGTGAGCTGCACTGTGGTGAACTGCTCTGTGGTGCACTGTACTGTTGTGAACTGCGCTGTGGTGAACTCTGTGGTGAACTGCTCTGTGGTGAACTGCTCTGTGGTGAACTGCACTGTGGTGAACTGCGCTGTGGCGAATTTTCTGTGGTGAACTGCGCTGTGATGAACTCTGGCAAACTCTCTGCGGTGAACCCTGGTGAACTGCACTGTGGTGAACTGCGCTGTGGCGAACTCCCTGTAGTGAACTGCACTGTGGTGAACTCTGGTGAACTGCGCTGTGGCGAACTCTGTGAACTGCACTGTGGTGAACTCTGGTGAACTGCGCTGTGGTGAACTCTTTGTGGTGAACTGCGCTGTGGTGAACTCTGTGGTAAACTGCGCTGTGATGAACTGCGCTGTGGTGAACTCTGTGGTGAACTGCACTGTGGTGAACTGCTCTGTGGTGCACTGTACTGTTGTGAACTGCGCTGTGGTGAACTCTGTGGTGAACTGCTCTGTGGTGAACTGCACTGTTGTGAACTCTGAACTGCACTGTGGCGAACTTTCTGTGGTGAACTGCGCTGTGATGAACTCTGGCAAACTCTCTGAGGTGAACTGCTCTGTGGTGAACTCTGGTGAACTGCACTGTGGTGAACTGCGCTGTGGCGAACTCTCTGTAGTGAACTGCACTGTGATGAACTCTGTGGTGAACTCTTTGTGGTAAACTGCACTGTGGCGAACTCTGTGAACTGCACTGTGGTGAACTCTGAACTGCACTGTGGTGAACTCTGGTGAACTGCGCTGTGGTGAACTCTCTGTGGTGAACTCCGCTGTGGTGAACTGTGCTGTGGTCAACTCTGTGGTGAACTGCGCTGTGGTCAACTCTCTGGTGAACTGCGCTGTGGTGAACTCTCTGGTGAACTGCTCTGTGGTGAACTGCGCTGTGGTCAACTCCCTGTGGTGAACTGCTCTGTGGTGAACTATGTGGTGAACTGCGCTGTGGTGAACTGCTCTGTGGTGAACTGCTCTGTGGTGAACTGCGCTGTGGTCAACTCTCTGTGATGAACTGTGCTGTGGTGAACTCTGTGGTGAACTGCGCTGTGGTGATTCCCCCTGTGGTGACTGTGCTGTGGGTGAACTTGCGCTGTGGTGAACTGCGCTGTGGTCAACTCTGTGGTGAACTGCTCTGTGGTGAACTGCGCTGTGGTCAACTCTGTGGTGAACTGCTCTGTAGTGAACTTTGTGGTGATCTCTGTGATGAACTGCGCTGTGGTCAACTCTGTGGTGAACTGCTCTGTGGTGAACTGCTCTGTGATGAACTGCTCTGTAGTGAACTTTGTGGTGATCTCTGTGATGAACTGCGCTGTGGTGAACTGCGCTGTGGTCAACTCTGTGGTGAACTGCGCTGTGGTCAACTCTGTGGTGAACTGCTCTGTAGTGAACTCTGTGGTGATCTCTGTGGTGAACTGCTCTGAAATTAAAGCAGTGTCGGCAGTGCCTCTGGGTCTGAGCGCCGGTTCCTGTTCGGATGGTGTTGGTGGGAAGTCTTTGGTGCTGCTGTGTGTTGGTGTGTTCCTCCGACTGTAGAGAGTGCACGCCTGCGTGTGTGTTTACTGTGTTGAGTCAAGGGCGCGACACCATCTGGGCGGCAGTGTTGTGATAAGAGTGAAGTACAAGGTCTGGCCGTGGTTTTCTCTCACATTAAGCACTTAGTGTAAACGTTACGTCTTCCTTCACGTGTGTGTGTGTGTGTGTGTGCGAGAGAGAGAGAGTGTTGTGTATAGGTCTGAGTGTGTGTGTGTGTGTGTGTGCGAGAGAGAGTGTTGTGTATAGGTCTGTGTGTGTGTGTGTGTGTGTGTGGGGAGCAGAGAGAGTGTTGTTTATAGGTCTGGAGTGTGTGTGTGTGTGTGTGTGTGTGTGAGTGAGAGAGAGTGTTGTATATAGGTCTGTGTGTGTGTGTGTGTGTGAGAGAGAGAGTGTTGTATATAGGTCTGAGTGTGTGTGTGTGTGTGTGAGAGAGAGAGTGTTGTGTATAGGTCTGAGTGTGTGTGTGTGGTGTGTGTGTGAGTGTGTGTGTGTGTGTGTGTTGTTGTTTGTGTGTGTGTGATTGTGAGGAGAGAGACGTGTTGTTTGTTATTAGGTCTGAGTGTGTGTGTGTGTGTGTGTGTGCGAGAGAGAGAGAGTGTTGTGTATAGGTCTGAGTGTGTGTGTGTGTGTGTGTGTGTGTGTTGTGTGTGTGTGTGAGTGGTGTTATGTGAGAGAGAGAGTGTTGTATATCAGGTTGAGTGTGTGTGTGTGTGTGTGAGAGAAGACAGAGATTGTGTGTATAGGTTGAGTGTGTGTGTGAGAAGACGTGTTGTGTATAGGTCGCGTCGGTGAGTGTGTGTGTGTGTGAGAGAGAGGACGAGACTGGTTGTGTATAGGTCTGAGTGTGTGTGTTTTGTGTGTGTGTGGTGTGTGAGGAGGACGAGTGTGTGTATAGGTCTGAGTGTGTGTGTGTGTGTGTGAGAGAGAGAGTGTTGTGTATAGGTCTGAGTGTGTGTGTGTGTGTGTGTGTGTGAGGGAGAGAGTGTGGGTGTGTGTAAGGGTGTATGTAAGGGTTTCTTTTACAGTGGTGGTTTAAGTGTGTGTTTGTGTAAGGGTATGTGTGTGTTTGTGTAAGGGTGTGTGTTAGAGTGTGTGTGTTTGTACAAGGGTGTGTGTTAGGGTGTGTGTGTAAGTGTGTGTAAGGCTGTGAGTAAGGGTGTGTAAGGGTGTGTGTGTAAGGGTGTTTCTGTTACAGTGGTGGTGTAAGGGTGTGTGTGTAAGTAAGTAAGAGTGTTTCTGTTACAGTGGTAGTGTAAAGGTGTGTGTCAGTGTGTGTGTGAGTGTGCAAAGGTGTTTCTGTTACAGTGGTGGTGTAAGTGTGTGTAATGGTGTGTGTGTGTGTAAGGGTGTTTCTGTTTAGAGTTGTGGTGGAAGTGTGTGTATGTATGTGTGTAAGGGTGTTTCTGTTACAGTGGTGGTGTAAGGGTGTGTGAGTGTGTAAGAATGTTTCTGTAATGGTGGTGTAAGTGTGTGTGTATAAGGATGTGTGAGTGTGTGTAAGTGAGTGTGTAAAGTGTCCTGTAGAGAGTCCGTACTGTCCTGTAGAGAGGCTGTACTGTCCTGTCCTGTATAGAGGTTGTCCTGTAGAGAGTCGTCTGTCTGTAGAGCAGCTGTCCTAGTAGAGAGTCGTACTGCTGGTAGAGAGTTCGTACTGTACTTGTTAGAGATGTCGTACTGTCCTGTAGAGAGTCCGTACTGTCATGTCGAGCGGCTGTTATGTACTGTCCTGTAGAGAAGTCCGTATGTCCTTGTATAGCGGTGTCCTGTAGAGAGGCTGTCCTGTAAAGAGTCCGTACTGTCCTGTAAAGAGTCCGTACTGTCCTGTAAAGAGTCCGTACTGTCCTGTAGAGAGTCCGTACTGTCCTGTAGAGAGGCTGTACTGTCCTGTAAAGAGTCCGTACTGTCCTGTAGAGGATTCAAGGATTCAAGGATTCAAGGATTCAAGGAGACTTTATTGTCATTCGCATCACATGTAGTACATGGGTTGGTACGAAATTGTGGTACCCCCAAGGAGCCCGTTTTACCCCAGACAGAAGTATTAAATTAATAAAATAAACATAAATATATAAAATATATGAGAAAAATAAACAGGAATGGAAGAAGGTAGCAGCATGAGTGTCTTCAAGTGATGGTGTCGTAAAAGTGTCAGTGCAGTAAAAGTGTCAGTGCAGTAAAAGTGTCAGTGCAGTGGTTCCACTAAGTGGCGTTTAAAAGTCTTACAGCTTCCGGAATGAGAAGCTGTAAGAGAGGCTGTAAGCTGTAAGAGAGGCTGTCCTGTAGAGAGGCTGTCCTGTAGAGAGGCTGTCCTGTAGAGAGTCCGTACTGTCCTGTAGAGAGGTTGTCCTGTAGAGAGGCTGTCCTGTAGAGAGTCCGTACTGTCCTGTAGAGAGGCTGTCCTGTAGAGAGGCTGTCCTGTAGAGAATCCGTACTGTCCTGTCGGAGGCTGTCTGTAGAGAGTCGTACTGTCTGTAGGCGGGCCTGTCCTGTAGGAGAGGGCTTGTCCTGTAGAGAGGGCTGTCTGTAGAGAGTCCGTATAGTCCTGTAAGAGAGTCCGTCTGTTCCTGTAGAGAGGGCTGTCCTGTTACGAGAGGCTGTCCTGTAGAGAGTTTACCGTACTGTCCTGTAGAGAGGCTGTCCTGTAGAGAGGCTGTCCTGTAGAGGGTCCGTACTGTCCTGTAGAGAGTCCGTACTGTCCTGTAGAGAGGCTGTCCTGTAGAGAATCCGTACTGTCCTGTAGAGAGGCTGTCCTGTAGAGAGGCTGTCCTGTAGAGAGACCGTTCGTATGTCCTGTAGGAGAGCTGTCCTGTAAGAGCGGTGCTCTGTAGAGAGTCCGTACTGTCCTGTAGAGAGGCTGTCCTGTAGAGAGGCTGTCCTGTAGAGAGGCCGTACTGTCCTGTAGAGAGTCCGTACTGTCCTGTAGAGAGGCTGTCCTGTAGAGAGGCTGTCCTGTAGAGAGGCTGTCCTGTAGAGAGTCCGTACTGTCCTGTAGAGAGGCTGTCCTGTAGAGAGTCCGTACTGTCTGTCACTACACTACTGAGTGAGTTGGGGAGCGAAGGCGGGCGAGGGGAGAGAGAGGAGAGAGACGGAGGGAGAGAGAGGGGGAGAGAGATAGGAAGGGAGTGTGGGGGGGGAGAGAAGGAGGGAGAGAGAGAGAGGAAGAGAAGGAGGGGAGAGAGAGGTGGGGGAGAGAAGGAGGGAGAGAGAGGGGAGCGATGGAGGTAGGAGAGAGAGGGAGGGGGGAAAGGAGAAGAAGAAAGAGAGAGAGAGAGGGGAGAGAAGGAGGGAGAGAGAGAGGAGAGAAGAAGAAAGAGAGAGGGGAGGAGAAGGAGGGAGAGAGAGGGGGGAGAGAAGGAGGGAGAGAGAGAGAGAGGGGAGAGAAGGAGGTAGAGAGAGAGAGAGGAGAGAAGAAGAAAGAGAGAGAGAGAGGGGAGAGAAGGAGGAGAAGAGAGGGGGGAGAGGAAGGAGGGAGAAGAGCGAGAGCGGGGAGAGAAGGATGTAGAGAGATGAGAGAGGAGAGACGAGAACGAGAGAGAGAGAGGGGGAGGAGAAGGGAGAGAAGGAGGTAGAAGAAGAGAGAGAGGGGAGAGAAGGAGGGAGGGAGAGAGAGGGGGGGGTGAAGAGCGGGATGAGAGAGGGCGGTGGAAGAAGGAGGGGAGAGAGAGGGGGGAGCGAAGGAGGGAGAGAGAGGGAGGAAGAGAAGGAGGGAGAGAGAGGGGGGGAGAGAAGGAGGTAGAGAGAGAGAGGGGAGAGAAGGAGGGCCGAGAGAGAGAGGGAGAGAAGAGAAGTGAGAGAGAGAGGGGAAGGAAGGCGGGAAGAGAGAGCGGGGGGGAGCAGAAGGAGGGAGAGGAGAGAGAGGGGGGGAAGAGAAGAAGGGCAGGTAGAGAGCGAGAGGAGGAGAAGAAGACAAGAGAGGGAGAGAGAGGGAGAGAAGGGAGCGAGAGCGAGAGGGGGAGAGAAGGAGGTCGAGGAGAGCGAGAGGAGAGAAGAAGAAAGAGAGCGAGAGAGGGTGCGAGAAGGAGGGACTGAGAGAGAGAGAGGGGGTAGAAGGAGGAGAGAGGGGGGGGGGAGAAGGAGGTGAGAGAGAGGGAGCGCAGAGAAAGATGAGAGAGAGCAGGGGAGAGGAAGGAGGGAGAGAGGGAGAGGAGAGAAGACGAAGAGAGAGGCGGAGGGGAGAGATAGGAGGTGAGATGAGAGGGGGGAGAGAAGGGGGGAGAGAGAGGGGGGAGAGAGACGGGGGCGAGCGAGAGGAGAGAGAGGGGAGAGAAGGCGGTTAGAGAGGAGCAGAGTGAGCAGAAGGAGGAGAGAACAGAGAGAGCATGCAGAGAGAAGAATAAGAAGCTATCGGGATAGGAAGGAGAGGAGACGAGAGAAGGAGAGAGAGGCGTGATAGAGCGGGAGAGGGTGAAGAAGAGAGCAGAAGCGAAGATTGTTTTGCAGAGAGAGGAGGGAGAGGGGAGAAGAGACGAAGGGGAGAAGGAAAGAAAGAGAGAAAGGAGGAGAGGATATTGAGACCAGAGGAAGAGAGAAGAGAGTACAGAGACGAAGGCGTGGAGCATGAGAGCGAGAGAGAATGCAGGGAGAGGACAGACGAGGAGAGATAGGAGAGGAGGAGAAGAGGTAGAGAAAGAAGGAAACGAGAGAAGACGAAAGCAAACGAGAGAGAAGGAGAAGAGGGGAGCTGAGAGCAAGGAGGCGAGAGAGCGGGGGGAGAGTAGGGGACGGGAGAGAGGGGAGAGAAGGAGGTAAGAGAGAGAGAGGAGAGAAGAAGAGAAGAGAGGAAGAGAGGGATGAGGAAGGAGGGAAGAGAGGGGGGGGAGAGAAGGATGTAAAGAGGAGGGGAGATACTGGGAGAAAGGAGAGAATGGGAGAGAAGGAGGTAGAGAGAGAGAGGCCGGAGAGAAGGAGTAGAGAGAGAGAGGGGAGAGAAGGAGGTAGAGAGAGAGAGGGGAGAGAAGGAAGGTAGAAGGAGAGAGAGAGGAGGGGGGATGAGAGGGAGGTAGAGAGAGAGAGGGGTGAGAAGGATGGTTAGACGAGAGAGAGGGGAGAAGTAAGGAGGGGAGAAGGCGGGAGAGACGAGGGGGGGAGAAGGAGGGAAAGGGGGGAAAGAGAAGGAGAGAGAGGCGGGGGAGACGGCGGGAGACGAAGGAGGGAGAGAGAGGGCGGGAGAGGAGAGAAGGAGGTAGAGATGAGAGAGGGAGAGAAGGAGGTTATGAGAGACGAGGTGGGGAGAGAAGGAAGGTTAGAGAGAGAGAGGGGAGAGAAAGGAGGTAGAGAGAGAGAGAGGGGAGCGAAGGAGGGAGAGAAGGAGGGAGAGGCGGGGGGGAGAGACGTAGGGAGGGAGAGAAGGAGGGAGACGAGAGGGTGAGAGAAGGAGGGTGAGAAGAGGGAGAGAGAGGGGGGAGAGAGAGAGAAGGAGGGAGAGAGAGGTGGGAGAGAAGGAGGATGAGGCGGGAGAGAGGGGGAGAGAGGAGGGAGGAGAAGGAGGAGAGCGAGAGGGGGAGGAGAAGGAGGGGAGAGAGGGGGGGTGAGAAGGCAGGGAGAGAGGGGGGGGAGAGAAGGAGGGAGAGAGGTGGGGCGAGAGGAGAGAGAGAGGGGGGAGCGCAGGCGGGAGAGAGAGAGGGGAGATAGGAGACACGAGAGAGAGAGAGGGGAGAGAAGGAGGTAGAGAGAGAGAGGGGAGAGAAGGAGGTAGAGAGAGAGAGGGGAGAGAAGGAGGTAGAGAGAGAGAGGGGAGAGAAGGAGAAAGAGAGAGAGAGGGAGAGAGAAGGAGAAAGAGAGAGAGAGAGGGGACGAGCAGGAGAAAGAGAGAGAAAGGGAGAGAGAAGGAGGTAGAGAGAGAGAGAGGGGAGACAAGGAGGTAGAGAGAGAAAGAGGGGAGAGAAGAAGAAAGAGAGAGAGAGGGGAGAGGAAGGATGTAGAGAGAGAGCGGGGAGAGAAGGATGGGTAGACTATACATACGTCTCAATCTCTATATACCCATCACTCTACATCACAATTCATTACATCATTAATCACATTCACACCATCATTACATCTCAATTCATAACCATCACTCTACACTCGAGTGTGTGTGTGTTGAAGAGTGTGTGTGTTTTTGTGTGTGTATCTGTGTGTGTGTTGAAGACTATCTGTGTGTGTGTGTTGAAGAGTGTGTGTGTGTCTGTGTTGATTACTGTGTAGCTGTGTGTGTTTGTGTGTTGAAGACTGTGTATCTGTGTCTGTGTGTGTGTGTGTGTCTGTGTATCTGTGTGTGTGTTGAAGACTGTGTATCTGTGTGTGTGTTGAAGACTGTGTATCTGTGTGTGTGTGTGTGTTGAAGACTATCTGTGTGTGCGTGTTGAAGAATGTGTGTGTTTGTGTGTATCTGTGTGTGTATCGGTGTGTGTGTATGTATGTCTGTGTCTGTGTTTGTGTATGTGTTTTGTGTGTGTGTTGAAGATGTGTATCTGTGAGTGTGTGTGAGAATGTGGTTGGTGTGTGTGTATCAGTGTGTGTATCGGTGTGTGTTGTCGTGTCTTGTACTCTGTGTGTGTGTTTGTTTGAAGATGTGTATCTGTGTGTGCTGTGTGTGTGAAATCGTGTGTGTGTGTTATGTATCTGAGGGGTGTGTGATTGTTTTGAAGATGTGTATCTGAGTGTGGGTTGAGACTGTTCTGTGAGTGAGAACTGTAGTGTGTGTGTATCTGTGTGTGTATCTGTGGTGTGAGTCTGTGTTAGTGTGTGTGTTGAATCTGTGTGAGTGTGTGTGTGTGTATCTGTAGTGTTGTGTGTGTGTTGTAGGGACTGTGTATCTGTGTGTGTGTGTGTGTGTTGAGAACTGTGTGTGTATGTGTGTGTGTCTGTGTGTGTGTGTGTATCTGTGTGTGTATGTGTGTGTAGAAGATTGTGTATCTGTGTGTGTGTTGAAGACTGTGTATCGGTGTGTGTGTGTTGAGAACTGTGTGTGTGTGTATCTGTGTGTGTATGTGTGTGTTGAAGACTGTGTGTCTGTGTTTGTGTGTGTGTGTGTATCTGTATGTGTGTGTGTGTGTGTATCTGTGTGGGTATGTGTGTGTTGAAGACTGTGTATCGTGTTTGTGTGTGTGTATGAGAAATGTGTATGTGTGGGGGTGTGTTCTGTGTTTGTGTGTGGTTTCGGAGGTTGAGTGTGTGTGTGTGAGGGTGTATCTGTGTATGTGGGTGTAGAAGAGTGTCTCTGTGTGGTGTGTGTCTGTGTGTTTATCGGGTGTATGTGTTTGTGTGATGTATCTGTTGGGTGTTTTTGTGTATTGTGTGTGTTATCTGTATGTTATGTGGTGTGTGTGTGTGTATATTTAGGGTGGTGTGTGTTGTGTGGGTGTGTGTATTGGAGTGTATGTGTGTGTTTAGAAGAGTGTGTCTGTGTGTGTGTTGAAGACTGTGTATCGGTGTGTGTGTGTTGAGAACTGTGTGTGTGTGTATCTGTGTGTGTATGTGTGTGTTGAAGACTGTGTATCTGTGTGTCTGTGTTTGTGTGTGTGTGTGTATCTGTATGTGTGTGTGTGTGTGTATCTGTGTGGGTATGTGTGTGTTGAAGACTGTGTATCGTGTTTGTGTGTGTGTGTTGAGAACTGTGTATGTGTGTGTGTCTGTGTTTGTGTGTGTGTATCTGTGTCTGTGTGTGTGTGTGTGTGTGTGTATCTGTGTATGTGTGTGTAGAAGACTGTGTATCTGTGTGTGTGTGTGTGTGTGTATCGGTGTATGTGTTTGTGTGTGTATCTGTATGTGTTTTTGTGTATCTGTGTGTGTATCTGTATGTATGTGCGTGTGTGTGTGTATCTGTGTGTGTATCGGTGTATGTGTGTCTGTGTCTGTGTTTGTTTATGTGTGTGTTGAAGACTGTGTATCTGTGTGTGTGTGTGTTGAGAACTGTGTGTGTGTGTATCTGTGTGTGTATCGGTGTGTGTGTGTCTATGTATCTGTGTGTGTGTTTGTTGAAGACTGTGTATCTGTGTGTGTGTGTGTTGAGAACTGTGTGTGTGTGTATCTGTGTGTGTATCGGTGTGTGTGTGTGTCTATGTATCTGTGTGTGTGTGTGTGTGTTGAAGACTGTGTATCTGTGTGTGTGTTGAAGACTGTATCTGTGTGTGTGTGTTGAGAACTGTGTGTGTGTATCTCTGTGTGTATCTGTGCGTGTGTGTGTGTCTGTGTTTGTGTGTGTGTGTCTGTGTGTGTGTGTGTATCTGTGTGTGTATGTGTGTGTTGAAGACTGTGTATCTGTGTGTGTGTGTGTGTTGAGAACTGTGTGTGTATGTGTGTGTGTCTGTGTTTGTGTGTGTGTATCTGTGTCTGTGTGTGTATCTGTGTGTGTATGTGTGTGTAGAAGATTGTGTATCTGTGTGTGTGTTGAAGGGATGTGTATCTGTGTGTGTGTGTTGAGAACTGTGTGTGTGTGTGTGTGTGTGTGTATCTGTGTGTGTATGTGTGTGTTGAAGACTGTGTATCTGTGTGTCTGTGTTTGTGTGTGTGTGTGTGTATCTGTGTGGGTATGTGTGTGTTGAAGACTGTGTATCGTGTTTGTGTGTGTGTGTTGAGAACTGTGTGTGTGTGTGTATGTGTGTGTGTCTGTGTTTGTGTGTGTGTATCTGTGTCTGTGTGTGTGTGTGTGTGTGTGTATCTGTGTATGTGTGTGTAGAAGACTGTGTATCTGTGTGTGTTGAAGACTGTGTATCTGTGTGTGTGTGTGTTGAGAACTGTGGTGTTGTGTTATCTGTGTGTGTAAGTGTGTGTTGAAGATGTGTATTGTGTGTCGTGTATTGGTGTATGTGTTTGTGTTGTGTATCACAGTCTGTCCCTGTTTTTGTGTGTATCTGTGTGTGTATCTGTATGTATGTGCGTGTGTGTGTGTGTGTGTGTGTGTGTGTGTGTATCTGTGTGTGTATCTGTATGTATGTGCGTGTGTGTGTGTGTATCTGTGTGTGTATGTGTGTGTTGAAGACTGTGTATCTGTGTGTGTGTTGAGAACTTTGTGTGTGTGTGTGTGTGTGTATCTGAGAGTGTATGTGTGTGATGAAGACTGTGTATCTGTGTGTGTGTGTATCGGTGTATGTGTGTTTGTGTGTGTGTGTGTGTGTATCTGTATGTGTTTTTGTGTATCTGTGTGTGTATCTGTATGTATGTGTGTGTGTGTGTGTGTGTGTGTGTATCTTTGTGTGTATGTGTGTGTTGAAGACTGTGTATCTCTGTGTGTGTGTGTTGAGAACTGTTTGTGTGTATCAGTGTGTGTGTGTGTGTGTGTGTGTGTATTTGTATGTGTGTGTTGAGAACTGTTTGTGTGTATCGGTGTGTGTGTGTGTGTGTATTTGTATGTGTGTGTTGGCCCTGCAGCGTTCACACGTATGATCATGCGACTTCATGTGATGCTGGAGTTTTAGCTCCATCATTCAAAAAACACAGAAAGTTCTGGAGCTCTTCTATTGCTGGACCACAATTCCCTGCAGGTCCTGTGACCTCTAAAGCATAATAACCAATCAGCCGTGAGATCTAAATCTGGACTCAAGCACAGTGGTGTTTAGAGCAGCTGTAAGGGAGAGCAAGCTGGTTGGACCTGCGTGATCACGAGGATAATATAAGGTTGGACCTTGAGAACTTTAATCAGGCTTAAAAATAAATTCAGATAGAATTCAACTGTAACTCACAAAATTCTGTCTGAACGACTGTAACTCACAAAATTCTGTCTGAACGACTGTAACTCACAAAATTCTGTCTGGAACGACTGTAACTCACAAAATTCTGTCTGGAACGACTGTAACTCACAAAATTCTGTCTGAACCGACTGTAACTCACAAAATTCTGTCTGGAACGACTGTAACTCACAAAATTCTGCCTGAACGACTGTAACCCTCAAAATTCTGCCTGAACCGACTGTAACCCTCAAAATTCTGTCTGAACGACTGTAATCACCAAAAATTCAGTCAGAACCTGACTGTAACTACAAAATTCTGTCTCTGAAAGACTGTAACTCAAAATTGGTCTGAATCGACTGTCACTCAAAAAATTCTGTTTCTGAACCAGACTGAAATCACAACAATCTGTTGGAACGCTGTACATCCCAAAATTCTGCTGCATCGGACTGTAACCTAAAATTTCTGCCTGAACGACTGTAAACCCTCAAGAACTCTGTTGTCGAACGATGTAACTCACCAACAAAAATTCTGTTGAACAGACTGTAATTCACCCAAAATGCTGTCTGAACCGACTGTAACTCACAAATTCTGTCTGCAAGACTTGTAACTCACAAACTTCTGTCTGAAGACGTAACCTACAAAATTCTGTCTGAAGACTGTAACTCACAAAATATGTCTGAACGGACAGTAACTCACAAAAGTCTGTTGAACGACTGTACCCTCAAAATTCTGTCTGAACGATGTAGCCACAAAATTCTGTTTCTGAATCTGACTGTAACCCAGAATTCTGTCTGAACCGTCTGTTGGCTCCAGAAATTTGAATGAATCGACTGGAGCTCACAAAATAACTGTCTGAACCGACCTGTTAGCCCACAAATTCTGTCTGGAATCGTCTGTAATCACAAAATTCTGTCTGAACGCTGTAAGCTCCACATAATTTCTGTCTGAATCGACTGTAATCACCAAATTATGTCTCAACCGACTGTACGCTACACAAAAATTCTGTGCTGAATCGACTGTAGCTCACAAATTACTGTCTGAACCGACTGGAGCCCACAAAATTCTGTCTGATCGGACTGTAGCTCACCACATACTGATGACCGACTGTCGCCCACAAAATCTGTCTGAATCGGACTGTAATCCACAAAATTCTGTTGAAGACTGTAGTCCACAACCTACTGTGCCTCGCATGTACATCCAAAATTTGTCTAAACGACTGTAGTCCACCACATTCTGTCTGATAATCGGGGGGGGTGGGGGGGGGGGGGGGGGGGGGGGGGGGGGAAAATGTAACTCACAAAATTGTCTGTCTGAACCGACTGTATCTCACAAAATTCTGCCTGATCGACTGTAATCAAAACTTCTGTCTGAACGACTGTAATCACAAATTCTGCCTGAACCTGGACTTGTAACCTCAAACTTCTGGCTGAATGACTGTACTCACAAAATTCTGTCTGAACGACTGTAACCCTCAAATTCTGCCTTGAACCGACCCTGTAACCTCAAAATTCTGTCTGACGACCTGTAACTCACAAAATTCTGTCTGATGAAACGACTGTAACCTACAAAATTTCTGTTGAAAGACTGTAATCACAAAATTCTGTTGCAACGCCTGTAATCACAAAAGTCTTTGAACCGGACTGTAACCTCAAAATTCTGTTGAACGTGTAGCCCACAAGACTTCTGTCTGACTGACTGAACCGAAATCTGTTGAAACCGATGTTAGCTCATGAAATTCTGTTGACTGACTGTAACCCACAAAATTCTGTCTAAACGATGTGGCTCCACAAAATCTGTTGAATCGACTGTAGTAACAAAATACTGGTTGAACCGACTGTAGCTCCCCAAAATTCTGTTGAATCGACTGAAACACAAAATCTGTTGAACCGACCCAGCTGCTCACAAAATTCTGTTAGAATCGACTGTACACAAAATTCTGTTCTAAACGACTGTTAGCTCACACAATTCTGTCTCGACTCGACTGTCGCTCACAAAATACTGTCTGACCGCCTGTAGTACAAAATTCTGTTGAATGATGTAACCACAAAATCTGTCTGAACCGACTGTAGCTCACAAAATCTGTTGATCGACTGAAACCACAAAATCTCGTCTGAACCTGACTGTAGTTCACAAAATTCTGTCTGAACCGACTGTAACCCAAATTCTGTTCTGAACCGATGTCGCTAAACTTACTGTTGAATCAGATGTAATCACAAATTCTGTTGAACCGACTGTAGCCCCAAAATCTGTCTGAACCGATGTAACTCACAAAATTCTGTCTGAAGGATGTAGCCCAAATAATTCTTGTTGAACGACTGTAACCCAATAATTTGTCTGTGAAGACTGTAGCTCCAAATATTCTGTACTGAAAACGACTGTAATCACAAAATTCTGTCTGACGACTGTAACCCACACAATTCTGTCTTGAACCGACTGTAAACCACAAAATCTGTTGAAGCCGATGTAAACTCCAAAATTCTGTCTGAACCGATGAAGCTCCAATAATTCTGTCTTGAACCGACTGTTAGCTCACAAAATTCTGTTGAAGACTGAAACTCACAACAATCTGTCTGAACGACTGTAACTCACAAAATTCTGTCTGAACCGACTGTAATCTCACAAAATTTGTGCTGAACCGCTGTAAACCACAAAATTCTGTTGAAGACTGTAACCACAAAATTTGTCTGAACCGACTGTAAACTACAAAATTCTGTTGTTGAACGACTGTAGTCCAAATAATTCTGTCTGAACCGACTGTAGCGCACAAAATTCTGTTGAACCGACTGTAACCCACAAAATTTGTCCAGACTGAATGGATGTAACACACACAATTCTGAAGTACGATGTAACCCCCAACCTCTGTTGAACGACTGTACTCACAAAGTTGTGCACGACCTGTAGTCAAATAATTCTGTTCTGAACGATGTAGCTCACAAAATTCTGTCTGAACGACTGTAACTACACTTCTGTTGAAGACTGTAACTCAAAAATACTGTCTGAACGACTGTACTCACAACAATCTGTCTGATCCGTGTAGACCACAAAATTCTGTTGAAAACGATGTAAACTCACCAAAGTTCTGTCTGACCGGCTGCTGTTAGCTCCAAATACTTCTGTCTGCAGACTGTAACCACATATCTCTGTCTGAACGACTGTAGCTCAAATAATTTCGGTGACGACTGTAACTACAACATTCTGTTGACCGACTGTAGACCACCAAATTCTGTTCTGACGACTGTAACTCACAAATTCTGTTGAACGGACTGTTTGTCACCACAAACCTATTATCTAAAGATGTAACACACAAATTGTTGACCGACTGTAGCCCGAAGGTTTAAGGTGAGTGAGGTTTGGTTGTTTGTGTTTTAATTTGTAAGCTGTATCCTGGTTGTGTAGTTGTGTAGTGCAGGACAGACTAGGCCTGCTCAGTGAGTGTGATGAAGGTGCGGAGCGGCTTTATCTGGGATTGGGGCGTAATCAGGATCAGGACAGAAATACCTGAAGGGGGGTGTGTTGTCTGGGGGGGGGGGGGGGGTGGGGGGTGGGGGGGGGGGGGTTCACATGTAGTTTCATTACCTATTTATTAATTATTTCTTAATTAATCTCTGAACTCGTCTCTGAATCAGTGTTGTTTACTCGTTTACTGATGTTTGTGTGTTTACAGTTGATGTGATGTTTGTGTGATGTGGGTGAACTGTATTCCCTACAGCGAGTGTAATGACTACATTATTGTCTGCACGCACTCACACTCAAACACACTCACACTCACCAAATTCACACACACTCACACTCACACACATTCACACAGAAACTCACTC
Source organism: Megaleporinus macrocephalus (assembly GCA_021613375.1). NCBI lineage: Eukaryota > Metazoa > Chordata > Actinopteri > Characiformes > Anostomidae > Megaleporinus > Megaleporinus macrocephalus. The sequence goes on along the minus strand of CM038711.1, from coordinate 145,042 downwards.
ACACATGCACTTACACAAGCACTGACACACACACACACACTGTCCCACTCCTGATTTGTGGGTAAGTGCTTTTTCTGGAGTTCTTATGGAGATCCAGTCAGTTTGTGTTGTTTGTTTGTTGTTTGTTGTTGTGTTGTTGTGCTGTAAAGAAGTGATTGTGAAAATGAACTCGTGGTATCTGAGCTGAAACGATCGTGATCTGGTGATTATGTAATAGTTGTGACTCGGCTGGACAGTAATGTTGTGTAAACTGCTGAGTTGTGCTGAGAGTTGGTTTAGTGGGCAACAGAGAGAGGAGTGTGTGTGTGTAAGAGAGAGAGTGAGTGGGTGAGAGTAAGTGTGTGTGTAAGAGAGTGTGTGTGTGTGTGTGAGAGTGAGTGTGTGTGAGAGAGAGTGTGTAAGTGAGTGTGTGTGTACTGTGTGTGAGTGTGTGTGTAAGAAAGTGAGTGTGAGAGTGTGTGTGAGAGAGAGTGTGTGAGTGAATGTGTGTACTGTGTGTGTGTGAGTCTGTATGTGTGAGAGAGAGAGAGAGTGAGTGTGTGTGTACTGTGAGTGTGAGAGAGTGAGTGTGTGAGACAGTGAGTGTGTGAGAGTGAGTGTGTGAGAAAGTGTGTGTGTGTGTGAGTGTGAGACAGTGAGTGTGAGAGTGTGTGTGTGAGTGTGTGAGGATGAGAGTGTGTGAATATGTGTGTATGTGAGCGTGTGAGAGTGAGTGCGAGTGTGTTAGACAGTGAGTGTGAGAGAGTGTGTGTGAGTGTGTGAGACAGTGAATGTGTGAGTGTATGAGAGTGAGAGCGAGTATGAGTATGTGAGAGAGTGTGTGTGAGAGAGTGTGTGTGAGAGACTGTGTGTGAGACAGTGAGTGTGTGAGAATGTGTGTGAGTGTATGAGAGTGAGTGTGAGTATGTGAGAGCGTGTGTGTGAGTGTGAAAGAGTATGTATGAGAGTAAGTGTGAGTGTGTGAGTGTGTGAGAGTATGTACGAGAGTGAGAGTGATTGTGAGTGTGTGAGAGAGTATGTATGAGTGAGAGTGATTGTGAGTGTGTGAGACAGTGAGTGTGAGACACTGAGTGTGAGTGTGTGAGAGAGTATGTATGAGAGTGAGAGTGATTGTGAGTGTATAAGAGTGTGTGTGAGTGTGTGGGAGAGTGTGTGAGTGTGAGAGTATGTATGAGAGTGAGTGTTTGAGTGTGAGAGAGTATGTGTGAGTGTGTGTGGCGAGTATGTATGAGATGTGAGAGATTGTGATTGTATGTGAGTGAGTGAGAGAGGTGTGTGAGAGTGAGTGGCCTGAGTGTGGTGTGAGAGTGGTGAGTGTGGTGTGAGACAGTGAGTGTGAGAGAGTATGTGTGAGAGTGATTGTGAATGTGTGAGACAGTGAATGTGTGAGTGTATGAGAGTGAGAGCGAGTGTGAGTATGTGAGTGTGTGAGAGAGTGTGTGTGTGTATGAGAGTGAGAGCGAGTGTATGTGAGTGTGTGTGTGAGAGTGAGCGCATGAGTATGAGAGTGAGTGTGTGAGACAGTGAGTGTGTGAGAGTGTGTGTGTGTATGAGAGTGAGTGTATGTGAGTGTGTGTGAGAGAGTACGAGTGAGTGTGTGAGAGTGAGTGCGTGAGTGTGAGAGAGTATGTATGAGAGTGTGTGTGAGACAGTGAGTGTGAGAGAGTATGTATGAGTGAGTGATTGTGAGTGTGTGAGAGAGTATGCTTGAGAGTTGCGAGTGATGTGCGTGTAGAGGACCAGTGAGGTGTGTTGGGAGGTGGGGTGTGAGTGTGAGAGTATGTGTGAGAGTGAGTGTTTGAGTGTGAGAGAGTATGTTTGAGAGTGAGTGTGTGAGAGAGTATGTATGAGAGTGAGTGATTGTGAGTGTGTGAGAGAGTATGTATGAGAGTGAGTGATTGTGAGTGTATGAGAGTGTGTGTGAGTGTGTGAGAGAGTGTGTGTGAGAGTGAGTGCATGAGTGTGAGAGTGGAGTGTGGGATGGCCAGATGAGTGTGTGAGAGTGTTGTGTGAGAGAGATGAGTGTGGTTGTGATTAGCAGTGAATGTGTGAGTGTATGAGAGTGAGAGCGAGTGTGAGTGTGTGAGAGAGTGTGTGTGTATGAGAGTGAGAGCGAGTGTATGTGAGTGTGTGAGAGAGTGTGTGTGAGAGTGAGCGCATGAGTGTGAGAGTGTGTGTATGAGAGTGAGTGTGTGAGAGAGTGAGTGTGTGAGAGTGTGTGTGAGTGTATGAGAGTGAGTTTGAGTGTGTGAGGGTGTGTGAGTGTGTGAGTGTGAGTGTGAGACGGTGAGTGTGTGAGAGAGTATGTATGAGAGTGAGAGTGATTGTGAGTGTGTGAGAGAGTGAGTGTGAGAGAGTGAGTGTGCTGTGTTAGGAACTGTTATCTCTATATCTGTTCGTGACGTTGTCTCTCAACAATGTTCATCAGTTCCTGTTTTTCCTCCCAGTTGTGGCGTTGTACACGTACCTGCCAGTGTGACTGGGTGAGTCAGACGCAAGTGAGTGCTGTGTGTGTGTGTGTTTGTGAGTCTGTATGTGTGTGTTGTCGAGAGTGGTGTGTGTGTGTGTGTGTGTGTCGTGTGTCGTGTGTTGGTATCAGTGTGTGTGTGTGTTTGTGTGTGTGGTAGCCAGTGTTTGTGTGTATGTGTGGTAGTCAGTGTATATATATATATATATATATATATATATATATGTGTGTGTGTGTGTGTGTGTGTGTGTGTGTGTGTGTGTGTGTGTGTGTGTGTGTGGTAGTCAGTGTATATATATATGTGTGTGTGTGTGTGTGTGTGTGTGGTAGTCAGTGTGTGAGTTTGTGTGTGTGGGTGCCGTGTATTATATATATATAGTAATCTATTTATCAATATTATATCATAATAGATATATAATATATATATATATGTGTGTGTTAGTGGGGTGTGGTAGTCAGTGTGTGTGTGGTATTGTGTGTGTGTTTGTGTGTGTGGTAGTGTGTGTGTGTGGTAGTCAGTGTATATATGTGTGTGTGCTGTGTGGTGTGTGTGTGGTAGTAGGTGTGGGATTTGTGTGTGTGGTAGCCAGTGGCTATATATACTTATATATCTATATGTGTGTGTGTGTGTGTGTGTGTGTGTGTGTAATGTGTGTTGTGTGCTAGTTTCATTTTCAGTGTTTGTGTGTATGGAGGGTGTGTTTGTATATGTATGGTATTTCAGTGTGTGTGTGTGTGGTTGTCAGTGTATATATATGTGTGTGTGTGTGTGTGTGTGTGTGTGTGCTAGTCAGTGTTTGTGTGTATGTGTGGGTGTGTTTGTATATGTGTGGTAGTCAGTGTTTGTGTGTGTGTGTGGTTGTCATTGTATATATATGTGTGTGTGTGTGTGTTTGCTAGTCAGTGTTTGTGTGTATGTGTGGGTGTGTTTGTATATGTGTGGTAGTGGGCGTGTGTTGTGTGTGTGGTGTGGGTGGTTGTCAGTGTATATCTATGTGTGGTGTGTGTGTGTGTGCTAGTCAGTGTTTGTGTGTATGTGTGGGTGTGTTTGTATATGTGTGGTAGTCAGTGTGTGTGTGTGTGTGTGGTTGTCAGTGTATATATATGTGTGTGTGTGTGTGTGTGTGTGTGTGCTAGTCAGTGTTTGTGTGTATGTGTGGGTGTGTTTGTATATGTGTGGTAGTCAGTTTGTGTGTGTGTTTGTGACTGTGTGTGTATGTGTAATAGTCAGTGGTGTGTGGTAGTCAGTGTGTGTGTGTGTGTGTGTGTGTGTGTATGTATGCGTGGTAGTCAGTGTGTTAGTGTGTCAGCGTCTGGGTCTGATCTAAGTGGAGGTCTAATCAAAGTGGAGGTCTGATCTGAGTCTGATCTGAGAGGAGGTCTGATCTGAGTCTGATCTGAGAGGAGGTCTGATCTAAACCTGGTTTCTAAACCTGCGATGGTTCTGCAGAGCGTGGCTGGACGTTCAGCCCAGGTGTGTTTGTTGTGTGAAGTTAGGGCTGAGGTGTGGAGCCCAGCGGTGGTCAGTAGTGCAGTGGGTTCTGAGTGGGTTCTGAGTGGGTTCTGAGTGGGTTCTCTCAGTGAAGCAGAGCAGGAGTTTGAGGATCTGATGGGACGTCCAGGTGGTTTGTATCACTATTGCTCCGTCAGGCTCGCCGGCTTCGCTGCTTCCTGGAATGCAGATCTTGGTGTTTTTGTATTTTCTAAGGTGACCATCGTTCACAGACACGCTGTCGTGTGGAGGTTCTGGATCTGCTCCCTCTGAGTGTGTTATGTTCCAGTGTGTCGGTTTGGGAGTCACTGTTTAAGGAGGTGTTTGAAATGTTTATATGAACTAAATACATATTTATCATCAGTTTACCCACCAAACCCCTTTAAACTACACAGACGAGTAAAGTTCACATCATAATAAAATTAATACCCAATCAGATCCAGTCAGATCTGTTCAAAGTGGTTCTAGATACAGTCAGATCTGATCACAGTGGAGGTGAATGGAACCAGACGTCCTCCTCTAAAAGATCCTCACAGAAAGTTCTTACAGTAGATGTTATAAATACACTGTCTGATTCTGAGACGCTGTTTATGATAGTTTAGAGAAGATCTCAGTCTTAAACTCCATTCATGGTGGAGGGATACATGCAGGACGCTGTGAGGTTCAAATAGTCCCCAAAGAAAACCTAGTATTTTCAGTAAACACCATCATCACCACTGTAAACAACATCACCACCACCACTGTAAACACCATCACCACCACCACTGTAAACACCATCATTACCACTGTAAACACCATCACCACCACTGTAAACACCATCACCACCACTGTAAACACCATCACCACCACTGTAAACATCACCCCCACCACTGTAAACACCATCATCACCACTGTAAACATCACCACCACCACCACCACCACCACTGTAAACACCATCACCACCACCACTGTAAACATCATCACCACCACCACTGTAAACATCATCACCACCACTGTAAACATCACCACCACTGTAAACACCATCACCACCACTGTAAACACCACCACCACCATAAACACCATCATCACCACTGTAAACACCACCACCACTGTAAACACCACCACCACTGTAAACACCATCACCACCACTGTAAACACCATCACCACCACTGTAAACATCACCATCACTGTAAACACCACCACCACCACTGTAAACACCATCACCACCACTGTAAACACCACCACCACCACTGTAAACACCATCACCACCACCACTGTAAACATCATCACCACCACCACTGTAAACATCATCACCACCACTGTAAACATCACCACCACTGTAAACACCATCACCACCACCACCACTGTAAACACCATCACCACTGTAAACACCATCACCACCACTGTAAACACCATCACCACCACTGTAAACACCATCACCACCACTGTAAACACCATCATCACCACCACTGTAAACATCACCACCACTGTAAACATCATCACCACCACTGTAAATGTGTGTGTGTGTGTGTGTGTGTGTGTGGATATGTTTGTGTGTATGTGTATATATGTGTGTTTGTGTGTATGTGTGTGTAAATATGTGTGTGTGCGTGTGTGTGTGTGTGTGTGTGTGTGTGTGTGTGTGTGTGTGTGTGTGTGTGTGTGTGGATATGTTTGTGTGTATGTGTATATATGTGTGTTTGTGTGTATGTGTGTGTAAATATGTGTGTGTGCGTGCGTGTGTGTGTGTGTGTGTGTGTGTGTGTGGATATGTTTGTGTGTATGTGTATATATGTGTGTGTGTGTGTGTAAATATGTGTGTGTGTGTGTGTGAGTCTGTTTCTTGTGAACTGTTTACTGTGGAGGTCCTGTTGGGATGCTGCCCCGCTGGGGGTCTGTTTCCCTGGTAACAGACCCCTGTGTGGAAGCCTGGTTGAACCTGAGCGGTGTGTCACTGTTACACGCTCTTCAGCTGCGGTCACTACTGGACGTCTGCTTCAGCCTATAGCAGAAACTGGCTGTGGAGGGGGAGGGGCTTATGCTAAGGACACACCCACAGTGTGATTGGTGGGGTTTGCTGTGTGAGAGACGTCACTGCAGGACCACAAACACTTCAGTTCTCTGTAGAACCTTCACCTCAGACTGGACTGGGGTTCCAAACGTGCTGTGTGTGTAGGTGTGTATTTGTGTGTGTGTGTGTAGGTGTGTATTTGTGTGTGTGTATTTGTGTGTGTGTGTGTGTAGGTGTGTATTTGTGTGTGTGTGTGTGTGTGTGTGTGTATAGGTGTGTATTTGTGTGTGTAGGTGTGTATTTGTGTGTGTGTGTGTGTGTGTAGGTGTGTGTTTTTGTAGGTGTGTCTTTGTGTGTGTAGATGTGTGTGTATTTGTGTGTGTAGGTGTGTATTTGTGTGTGTGTATTTGTGTGTGTGTGTAGGTGTGTATTTGTGTGTGTGTATTTGTGTGTGTGTGTGTAGGTGTGTGTTTTTGTAGGTGTGTCTTTGTGTGTGTAGATGTGTGTGTATTTGTGTGTGTAGATGTGTGTGTATTTGTGTGTGTAGGTGTGTATTTGTGTGTGTGTATTTGTGTGTGTGTGTGTAGGTGTGTATTTGTGTGTGTGTGTGTGTGTGTGTGTGTGTGTGTGTGTGTATAGGTGTGTATTTGTGTGTGTAGGTGTGTATTTGTGTGTGTGTGTGTGTAGGTGTGTGTTTTTGTAGGTGTGTCTTTGTGTGTGTAGATGTGTGTGTATTTGTGTGTGTAGGTGTGTATTTGTGTGTGTGTATTTGTGTGTGTGTGTGTAGGTGTGTATTTGTGTGTGTGTATTTGTGTGTGTGTGTGTGTAGGGGTGTGTTTTTGTAGGTGTGTCTTTGTGTGTGTAGATGTGTGTGTATTTGTGTGTGTAGGTGTGTATTTGTGTGTGTGTATTTGTGTGTGTATTTGTGTGTGTAGGTGTGTATTTGTGTGTGTGTGTGTGTGTGTGTGTGTATAGGTGTGTATTTGTGTGTGTGTAGGTGTGTATTTGTGTGTGTGTATTTGTGTGTGTGTGTGTGTAGGTGTGTATTTGTGTGTGTGTGTGTGTGTGTGTGTGTGTGTGTGTGTGTGTATAGGTGTGTATTTGTGTGTGTGTAGATGTGTGTGTATTTGTGTGTGTAGGTGTGTATTTGTGTGTGTGTATTTGTGTGTGTATTTGTGTGTGTAGGTGTGTATTTGTGTGTGTGTGTGTGTGTGTATAGGTGTGTATTTGTGTGTGTGTAGGTGTGTATTTGTGTGTGTGTATTTGTGTGTGTGTGTGTGTGTAGGTGTGTATTTGTGTGTGTGTGTGTGTGTGTGTGTGTGTGTGTGTGTGTATAGGTGTGTATTTGTGTGTGTGTATAGGTGTGTATTTGTGTGTGTGTAGGTTTGTATTTGTGTGTGCTTGTGGGTTGGGCTGAACGATTTTGGAAAATAATCTAATTGCAATTTTTTATCTATAAATTGCGATTGCGATTTAAAATGCGATTTTTATGCAGATGTGGTTATCTTCCTGTAGATCCCAGCTGGCAAGCCCCTCTCTCAGGCCAGCTGCAATGTTTTCCCCCGTGTGGTCATCCGGAAAATAGGATGCTTGAAGGCAGCGAGCTTTTAAATTTAAATCTTCATCAATGTAATGAACCGTTAAACTCTGGTATGGCTCCGATGTATGGCTGGACCACAGATCAGTTGTTGTGGCAAAAAACTCCACTGTTTTCAGCTCAGCTGAAACTCTGTTTCGGCATGTTTATACAGCTCAGGTACAGCAACTCGGCTAAAATATGTGCGTGAGGGCATTTGGTAGCGCATATCCAGTGTGTTTAACAAAGCCATGAAGCCGGGCTTGTTCACTATATTAACGGGCATCATGTCTTTCGCTATGAACTCCGTTACTGCCCGAGTTATTTCAGCGTGCCGCTTCGAATTATGTCCATAAGGACTTACACTTTCAAACAGTTCGGTCAGGGATCCCTGTCGGCTGGTACTTGGCGTATTTGAAGATGCAGCACTGGTCGTTGGCATTTTAGCCTTGCAAATATCATACGAGGCTTTGTGGTGTTTTTTAAATGCTGAAAAAGGTTTGTAGTGTGACCTCGCGTCGTAGCAACATTAGCAAGGCACGTTTTGCACAGTACCTGACGTTGAGCAGCATCTTTTTTAAAGCCAAAGTAATTCCACACAGCTGATGTGCTGCCCCTCTTTGGTATTAGACTTTCAGTCGTGTCAGCTTCTGTCGAGCCTGAAGCCTTTGTGCAACATGTTAAAGTGCGCTGTGTTGACTTCACTTCTCCACCTCCCTGCCTCCTGCTCGGGTTTGCTCCGTTCGTCCTCGGCTCGGCTCGGCTCGGCTCGGCTCGGCTCGCTCCCAAGTCACGTGACCAGTTTAAATCGCAGCCTGTGCGGTTAGAGAATCGCGTTTTTAAATATCGCGAGATTATCGCAAATGCAATTAATCGTTCAGCCCTACTTGTAGGTGTGTATTTGTGTGTGTGTTTGTGTAGATGTGTAGGTGTGTGTGTGTAGGTGTGTATTTGTGTGTGTATTTGTGTGTGTAGGTGTGTATTTGTGTGTGTAGGTTTGTATTTCTTTGTGTGTGTAGGTTTGTATTTGTGTGTGTATGTGTGTATTTGTGTGTGTAGGTGTGTATTTGTGTTTGTGTGTGTAGGTTTGTATTTGTGTGTGTAGGTGTGTATTTGTGTTTGTGTGTAGGTTTGTATTTGTGTGTGTGTGTGTATTTGTGTGTGCGTGTGTGTGTGTGTGTGTGTATTTGGGTGTGTGTGTGTGTAGGAGTGTATTTGTGTGTGTGTGTGTGTGTGTGTGTGTGTGTGTGTGTGTGTAGGAGTGTATTTGTATGTGTGTGTGTGTAGGTGTTTATTTGTGTGTGTGTGTGTGTAGGTGTGTATTTGTGTGTGTGTGTACCGACATGAACATGAACACAAAGCACATGTTCAGAAGCTGTGTGTATTTGCAGTAGTGGTTGTTGTGTGAAGGTGAGGGTTGTGTACTGTATGATTGTGTGAAGGTGTGGGTTGTGTATTGTATGATTGTGTGAAGGTGAGGGTTGTGTACTGTATGATTGTGTGAAGGTGGGTGTTGTGTGCTGTATGATTGTGTGAAGGTGAGGGTTGTGTACTGTATGATTGTGTGAAGGTGAGGGTTGTGTATTGTATGATTGTGTGAAGGTGAGGGTTGTGTATTGTATGGTTGTGTGAAGGTGGGTGTTGTGTGCTGTATGATTGTGTAAAGGTGAGGGTTGTGTGCTGTATGATTGTGTAAAGGTGAGGGTTGTGTATTGTATGATTGTGTGAAGGTGTGGGTTGTGTATTGTATGGTTGTGTGAAGGTGGGTGTTGTGTGCTGTATGATTGTGTAAAGGTGTGGGTTGTGTGCTGTATGATTGTGTAAAGGTGAGGGTTGTGTATTGTATGATTGTGTGAAGGTGTGGGTTGTGTATTGTATGGTTGTGTGAAGGTGGGTGTTGTGTGCTGTATGATTGTGTGAAGGTGAGGGTTGTGTGCTGTATGGTTGTGTGAAGGTGGGTGTTGTGTGCTGTATGATTGTGTAAAGGTGAGGGTTGTGTACTGTATGATTGTGTGAAGGTGTGGGTTGTGTATTGTATGGTTGTGTGAAGGTGGGTGTTGTGTGCTGTATGATTGTGTGAAGGTGAGGGTTGTGTACTGTATGATTGTGTGAAGGTGTGGGTTGTGTATTGTATGGTTGTGTGAAGGTGGGTGTTGTGTGCTGTATGATTGTGTAAAGGTGAGGGTTGTGTGCTGTTTGATTGTGTAAAGGTGAGGGTTGTGTATTGTATGGTTGTGTGAAGGTGGGTGTTGTGTGCTGTATGATTGTGTGAAGGTGAGGGTTGTGTATTGTATGATTGTGTGAAGGTGAGGGTTGTGTATTGTATGATTGTTTGAAGGTGAGGGTTGTGTATTGTATGATTGTTTGAAGGTGAGGGTTGTGTATTGTATGGTTGTGTGAAGGTGGGTGTTGTGTGCTGTATGATTGTGTGAAGGTGAGGGTTGTGTATTGTATGATTGTGTGAAGGTGAGGGTTGTGTATTATATGATTGTTTGAAGGTGAGGGTTGTGTGCTGTATGATTGTGTGAAGGTGAGGGTTGTGTATTGTATGGTTGTGTGAAGGTGAGGGTTGTGTATTGTATGATTGTGTGAAGGTGAGGGTTGTGTATTGTATGGTTGTGTGAAGGTGAGGGTTGTGTATTGTATGGTTGTGTGAAGGTGAGGGTTGTGTACTGTATGATTGTATGAAGGTCAGGGTTGTGTACTGTATGATTGTGTGAAGGTGAGGGTTGTGTGCTGTGTGATTGTGTAAATGTGATCAGTGTGATTAATCTGTGATTGTGTTTCTGCTCTTGTTCTTCAGAGCTCATTGACCGAGTTGCAGTTCGGACCAATGAAGTTATATGAAGACCAGCTTCAGGTAACACACCTGCCTTCACACTGTATAGGTATAGTGATACAGTGGTGATGTTATAGTGGAATAGTGATATAGTGGTTATATAGTGGTATAGTGATACAGTGGTGATGATACAGTGATATAGTGGTGGTATAGTAATATAGTGGTATAGTGATTCAGTGCTATAGTGATACAGTGGTGATGATATAGTGGTATAGTGATAATATCGTGGTATAGTGATATAGTGGTGATGATATAGTGATATAGTGACGTAGTGGTGATGATATAGTGGTATAGTGATGTGGTGATGATATAGTGGTGTAGTGATATAGTGGTGATGATATAGCGGTATAGTGATATAGTGGTGATGGTATAGTGGTGTAGTGATATAGTGGTGATGATATATCGGTGTAGTAATATAGTGATGTAGTGGTGATGATATAGTGGTGTAGTAGTATAGTGATATAGTGTTGATGGTATAGTGGTGTAGTGATGTAGTGGTGATGATATAGTGGTGTAGTGATATAGCCGTTATGATATAGTGGTATAGTGATGTGGTGATGATATAGTGGTGTAGTGATATAGTGGTGATGATATAGCGGTGTAGTAATATAGTGATGTAGTGGCGATGATATAGTGGTGTAGTGATATAGTGTTGATGATATAGTGATGTAGTGATATAGTGGTGATGTTATAGTGGTGTAGTGATGCAATGGTGATGATATAGTGATACAGTGGGGATATAGTGGTATAGTGATAATATAGTGGTATAGTGATATAGTGGTGATATAGTGATATAGTGACGTAGTGGTGATTACATAAGGATATAGTTGTGATGACATAGTGGTATAGTGATATAGTGGTGATATGGTGATATAGCTGTATAGTGATGGTGATTATATAGTGGTATAGTGATATAGTGGTGATATAGTGGTATAGTGATATAGTGGTGGTGATATAGTGATATAGTGATATCGTAGTGATGATATAGTTGTATAGTGATATAGTGGTGTAGCGATATAGTGGTGATATAGCGGTGTAGTAATATAGTGATGTAGTGGTGATATAGTGGTGTAGTAATATAGTGATATATTGGTGGTGATATAGTGGTATAGTGATATAGTGGTGATATAGCGGTGTAGTGATATATTGATATAGTGGTGATGATATAGTGGTATAGTGATGTAGTGGCGATGATATAGTGGTGTAGTGATATAGTGGTGATGATATAGTGATATAGTGATATCATGTAGTGATATAATGGTGTAGTGATATAGTGGTGATGATATAGTGATATTGTGTAGTCATATAGTGGTGTAGTGATATAGTGGTGATGGTATAGTGATATAGTGGTGATGATAAAGTGGTGTAGTGATATAGTGGTGTATTGATAGTAGTGATGATTTAGCGGTGTAGTGATATAGTGGTGATATAGTGGTGATGATAAAGCGGTGTAGTGATATAGTGGTGATGATAAAGCGGTGTAGTGATAAAGCGGTGTAGTGATATAGTGGTGATATAGTGGTGTATTGATATAGTAGTTATGATTTAGCGGTGTGGTGATATAGTGGTGTAGTAATATAGTGATGATTTAGCGGTGTAGTGATATAGTGGTGATGATAAAGTGGTGTAGTGATATAGTGGTGTAGTGATATAGTGGTGATGATAAAGCGGTGTAGTGATATAGTGGTGATATAGTGGTGTATTTATATAGTAGTGATGATTTAGCTGTGTAGTGATATATTGGTGTTATAGTGGTGTAGTGATATAGTGGTGATGATAAAGCGGTGTAGTGATATAGTGGTGATGATGAAGCGGTGTAGTGATATAGTGGTGATGATAAAGCGGTGTAGTGATATAGTGGTGATATAGTGGTGTAGTGATATAGTGGTGATGATTTAGCGGTGTGGTGATGATAAAGCGGTGTAGTGATATAGTGGTGTAGTGATATAGTGGTGTAGTGATACAGTGGTGATGGTATAGTGATATAGTGGTGTAGTGATATAGTGGTGTAGTGATATAGTGGTGATATAGTGGTGTAGTGATATAGTGGTGATGATTTAGCGGTGTAGTGATATAGTGGTGATGATAAAGCGGTGTAGTGATATAGTGATATAGTGATGTAGTGATATAGTGGTGATGGTATAGTGATATAGTGGTGATGATATAGCAGTGTAGTGGTATAGTGATATAGTGGTGTAGTGATATAGTGGTATAGTGATATAGCGGTGTAGTGATATATTGGTGATGATATAATGGTGTAGTGATATAGTGGTGATATAGCGGTGTAGTAATATAGTGATGTAGTGGTGATATAGTGGTGTAGTAATATAGTGATATATTGGTGGTGATATAGTGGTATAGTGATATAGTGGTGATATAGCGGTGTAGTGATATATTGATATAGTGGTGATGATATAGTGGTATAGTGATGTAGTGGCGATGATATAGTGGTGTAGTGATATAGTGGTGATGATATAGTGATATAGTGATATCATGTAGTGATATAATGGTGTAGTGATATAGTGGTGATGATATAGTGATATTGTGTAGTCATATAGTGGTGTAGTGATATAGTGGTGATGGTATAGTGATATAGTAGTGATGATAAAGTGGTGTAGTGATATAGTGGTGTATTGATAGTAGTGATGATTTAGCGGTGTAGTGATATAGTGGTGATATAGTGGTGATGATAAAGCGGTTTAGTGATATAGTGGTGATGATAAAGCGGTGTAGTGATAAAGCGGTGTAGTGATATAGTGGTGATATAGTGGTGTATTGATATAGTAGTTATGATTTAGCGGTGTGGTCATATAGTGGTGTAGTAATATAGTGATGATTTAGCGGTGTAGTGATATAGTGGTGATGATAAAGTGGTGTAGTGATATAGTGGTGTAGTGATATAGTGGTGATGATAAAGCGGTGTAGTGATAAAGCGGTGTAGTGATATAGTGGTGATATAGTGGTGTATTTATATAGTAGTGATGATTTAGCTGTGTAGTGATATATTGGTGTTATAGTGGTGTAGTGATATAGTGGTGATGATAAAGCGGTGTAGTGATATAGTGGTGATGATGAAGCGGTGTAGTGATATAGTGGTGATGATAAAGCGGTGTAGTGATATAGTGGTGATATAGTGGTGTAGTGATATAGTGGTGATGATTTAGCGGTGTGGTGATGATAAAGCGGTGTAGTGATATAGTGGTGTAGTGATATAGTGGTGTAGTGATATAGTGGTGTAGTGATATAGTGGTGATGATAAAGTGGTGTAGTGATATAGTGGTGATATAGTGGTGTAGTGATATAGTGGTGATGATTTAGCGGTGTAGTGATATAGTGGTGATGATAAAGCGGTGTAGTGATATAGTGATATAGTGATGTAGTGATATAGTGGTGATGGTATAGTGATATAGTGGTGATGATAAAGCGGTGTAGTGATATAGTGGTGATGATATAGCAGTGTAGTGGTATAGTGATATAGTGGTGTAGTGATATAGTGGTATAGTGATATAGCGGTGTAGTGATATATTGGTGATGATATAATGGTGTAGTGATATAGTGGTGATGATATAGCGGTGTAGTGGTATAGTGATATAGTTGAGTAGTGATATCTTGGTGATGATATAGTTATATAGTGGTAATGATATAGTGGTGTAGGGAAATAGTGGTGATGATATAGCGGTGTAGGGATATAGTGGTATAGTGGTGAAGATATAGCAGTGTAGTGGTATATCGGTGATGATATAGTGGTGTAGTGATATAGTGGTTATGATATAGTGGTGTAGTGATATAGTGGTGATGATATAGCGGTGTAGTGATATATTGGTGATGATATAGTGGTATAGTGATATAGTGGTGATGATATAGTGGTGTAGTGATGTAGTGTTGATGATATGGTGATATAGTGATATCGTGTAGTGATATAATGGTGTAGTGATATAGTGGTGATGATATAGTGATATAGTGATATTGTGTAGTCATATAGTGGTGTAGTGATATAGTGGTGATGGTATAGTGATATACTGGTGATGATAAAGCGTTGTATTGATATAGTGGTGATATAGTGGTGTATTGATATAGTACTGATGATTTAGCGGTGTAGTGATATAGTGGTGCTGATAAAGCGGTGTAGTGATAAAGCGGTGTAGTGATATAGTGGTGATATAGTGGTGTATTTATATAGTAGTGATGATTTAGCTGTGTAGTGATATATTGGTGATATAGTGGTGTAGTGATATAGTGGTGATGATAAAGCGGTGTAGTGATATAGTGGTGATGATATAGCGGTGTAGTGGTATAGTGATATAGTTGTGTAGTGATATCTTGGTGATGATATAGTTATATAGTGGTAATGATATAGCGGTGTAGTGATATAGTGGTGTAGTGATATCTTGGTGATATAGTTATATAGTGGTAATGATATAGCGGTGTAGTGATATAGTGGTGTAGTGATATAGTGGTGTAGTGATATAGTGGTGATGGTATAGTGATATAGTGGTGTAGTGATATAGTGATGTAGTGATATAGTGGTGATGATAAAGTGGTGTAGTGATATAGTGGTGATATAGTGGTGTAGTGATATAGTGGTGATGATTTAGCGGTGTAGTGATATAGTGGTGATGATAAAGTGGTGTAGTGATATAGTGATGTAGTGATGTAGTGATATAGTGGTGATGGTATAGTGATATAGTGGTGATAAAGCGGTGTAGTGATATAGTGGTGATTTAGCGGTGTAGTGATATAGTGGTGTAGTGATAAAGCGGTGTAGTGATATAGTGGTGATTTAGTGGTGTAGTGATATAGTGGTGATGATAAAGTGGTGTAGTGATAAAGCGGTGTAGTGATATAGTGGTGATTTAGCGGTGTAGTGATATAGTGGTGATGATTTAGTGGTGCAGTTGATATAGTGGAGATGATTTAGCGGTGTAGTGATATAGTGGTGATTTAGCGGTGTAGTGATATAGTGGTGATGATTTAGCGGTGTAGTGATATAGTGGTGATGATTTAGCGGTGTAGTGATATAGTGGTGATTTAGCGGTGTAGTGATATAGTGGTGATGATTTAGCGGTGTAGTGATATAGTGGTGATGATTTAGCGGTGTAGTGATATAGTGGTGATTTAGCGGTGTAGTGATATAGTGATATAGTGGTGTAGTGATAAAGCGGTGTAGTGATATAGTGGTGATGATTTAGCGGTGCAGTTGATATAGTGGTGATGATTTAGCGGTGCAGTTGATATAGTGGTGATGATATAGTGGTTCTAAGTTCTACTGTTCTCCTTACCGCACGCGAACACATGATCAGCTCCGACATGACGCGTGCGAGAGTGTGCGAGAGTGTGCAAGTGTGTGTGACCTGGAGCTCTGAGCTGTTCCCACGTACGCATGAATAGGAACAGAGTGAGACAGAACAGAGTGAAAGTTGATCAAGTAGTAGTGTGCTGTGCTAACTAGTGTATGCTATGCTAACTGAAGCGCTGATCTGTGATTGGCTGTTCTGTGGGTGGTCTCTTTCAGGTACTGTTAGTGTTTGCCAAAGAGGACAGCCAGAGCAGCGGGTTCTGCTGGGCGTGTGAGCGAGCCAACTTCAGGGTGAGCGTGGCTCGCACGCCCGAGTCGGCGCTCCACAGCTTTCTGGAGAAACACCACGACCTCATCATCATCGACCACAGACATTCCAGAACCTTCGACGCTGAGGCGCTTTGCCGGTACGGCCCAGTCCGGTTCACTACATACACTTCTAAACTACTGACACACTGACCAGTCATCACTGACCACCTCACTGTACCTCCACTGACCACCCTCAGCTCCACTGACCAGTCATCACTGACCACCTCTCTGTACCTCCACTGACCACCCTCAGCTCCACTGACCAGTCATCACTGACCACCTCACTGTACCTCCACTGACCAGTCATCTCTAACCACCTCACTGTACCTCCACTGACCACCCTCAGCTCCACTGACCAGTCATCACCTCCACTGACCACCCTCAGCTCCACTGACCAGTCATCACTGACCACCTCACTGTACCTCCACTGACCACCCTCAGCTCCACTGACCAGTCATCACTGACCACCTCACTGTACCTCCACTGACCACCCTCAGCTCCACTGACCAGTCATCACCTCCACTGACCACCCTCAGCTCCACTGACCAGTCATCACTAACCACCTCACTGTACCTCCACTGACCACCCTCAGCTCCACTAACCAGTCATCACCTCCACTGACCACCCTCAGCTCCACTGACCAGTCATCACTGACCACCTCACTGTACCTCCACTGACCACCCTCAGCTCCACTGACCAGTCATCACTGACCACCTCTCTGTACCTCCACTGACCACCCTCAGCTCCACTGACCAGTCATCACTGACCACCTCACTGTACCTCCACTGACCACCCTCAGCTCCACTGACCAGTCATCACTAACCACCTCACTGTACCTCCACTGACCACCCTCAGCTCCACTGACCAGTCATCACCTCCACTGACCACCCTCAGCTCCACTGACCAGTCATCACTGACCACCTCACTGTACCTCCACTGACCACCCTCAGCTCCACTGACCAGTCATCACTAACCACCTCACTGTACCTCCACTGACCACCCTCAGCTCCACTGACCAGTCATCACCTCCACTGACCACCCTCAGCTCCACTGACCAGTCATCACTGACCACCTCACTGTACCTCCACTGACCACCCTCAGCTCCACTGACCAGTCATCACTGACCACCTCACTGTACCTCCACTGACCACCCTCAGCTCCACTGACCAGTCATCACCTCCACTGACCACCCTCAGCTCCACTGACCAGTCATCACTGACCACCTCACTGTACCTCCACTGACCACCCTCAGCTCCACTGACCAGTCATCACTGACCACCTCACTGTACCTCCACTGACCACCCTCAGCTCCACTGACCAGTCATCACTAACCACCTCACTGTACCTCCACTGTCCACCCTCAGCTCCACTGACCAGTCATCACCTCCACTGACCACCCTCAGCTCCACTGACCAGTCATCACTGACCACCTCACTGTACCTCCACTGACCACCCTCAGCTCCACTGACCAGTCATCACTGACCACCTCACTGTACCTCCACTGACCACCCTCAGCTCCACTGACCAGTCATCACTAACCACCTCACTGTACCTCCACTGACCACCCTCAGCTCCACTGACCAGTCATCACCTCCACTGACCACCCTCAGCTCCACTGACCAGTCATCACTGACCACCTCACTGTACCTCCACTGACCACCCTCAGCTCCACTGACCAGTCATCACTGACCACCTCACTGTACCTCCACTGACCACCCTCAGCTCCACTGACCAGTCATCACTGACCACCTCACTGTACCTCCACTGACCACCCTCAGCTCCACTGACCAGTCATCACTAACCACCTCACTGTACCTCCACTGACCACCCTCAGCTCCACTGACCAGTCATCACCTCCACTGACCACCCTCAGCTCCACTGACCAGTCATCACTGACCACCTCACTGTACCTCCACTGACCACCCTCAGCTCCACTGACCAGTCATCACTGACCACCTCACTGTACCTCCACTGACCACCCTCAGCTCCACTGACCAGTCATCACTGACCACCTCACTGTACCTCCACTGACCACCCTCAGCTCCACTGACCAGTCATCACTAACCACCTCACTGTACCTCCACTGTCCACCCTCAGCTCCACTGACCAGTCATCACCTCCACTGACCACCCTCAGCTCCACTGACCAGTCATCACTGACCACCTCACTGTACCTCCACTGACCACCCTCAGCTCCACTGACCAGTCATCACTGACCACCTCACTGTACCTCCACTGACCACCCTCAGCTCCACTGACCAGTCATCACTAACCACCTCACTGTACCTCCACTGACCACCC
This sequence comes from Megaleporinus macrocephalus, assembly GCA_021613375.1. Taxonomy (NCBI): domain Eukaryota; kingdom Metazoa; phylum Chordata; class Actinopteri; order Characiformes; family Anostomidae; genus Megaleporinus; species Megaleporinus macrocephalus. The sequence goes on along the minus strand of CM038711.1, from coordinate 126,773 downwards.
TCAGCTCCACTGACCAGTCATCACCTCCACTGACCACCCTCAGCTCCACTGACCAGTCATCACTAACCACCTCACTGTACCTCCACTGACCACCCTCAGCTCCACTAACCAGTCATCACCTCCACTGACCACCCTCAGCTCCACTGACCAGTCATCACTGACCACCTCACTGTACCTCCACTGACCACCCTCAGCTCCACTGACCAGTCATCACTGACCACCTCACTGTACCTCCACTGACCACCCTCAGCTCCACTGACCAGTCATCACCTCCACTGACCACCCTCAGCTCCACTGACCAGTCATCACTGACCACCTCACTGTACCTCCACTGACCACCCTCAGCTCCACTGACCAGTCATCACTGACCACCTCACTGTACCTCCACTGACCACCCTCAGCTCCACTGACCAGTCATCACCTCCACTGACCACCCTCAGCTCCACTGACCAGTCATCACTGACCACCTCACTGTACCTCCACTGACCACCCTCAGCTCCACTGACCAGTCATCACTGACCACCTCACTGTACCTCCACTGACCACCCTCAGCTCCACTGACCAGTCATCACTGACCACCTCACTGTACCTCCACTGACCACCCTCAGCTCCACTGACCAGTCATCACCTCCACTGACCACCCTCAGCTCCACTGACCAGTCATCACTAACCACCTCACTGTACCTCCACTGACCACCCTCAGCTCCACTAACCAGTCATCACCTCCACTGACCACCCTCAGCTCCACTGACCAGTCATCACTGACCACCTCACTGTACCTCCACTGACCACCCTCAGCTCCACTGACCAGTCATCACTGACCACCTCACTGTACCTCCACTGACCACCCTCAGCTCCACTGACCAGTCATCACCTCCACTGACCACCCTCAGCTCCACTGACCAGTCATCACTGACCACCTCACTGTACCTCCACTGTCCACCCTCAGCTCCACTGACCAGTCATCACCTCCACTGACCACCCTCAGCTCCACTGACCAGTCATCACTGACCACCTCACTGTACCTCCACTGACCACCCTCAGCTCCACTGACCAGTCATCACTGACCACCTCACTGTACCTCCACTGACCACCCTCAGCTCCACTGACCAGTCATCACTAACCACCTCACTGTACCTCCACTGACCACCCTCAGCTCCACTGACCAGTCATCACCTCCACTGACCACCCTCAGCTCCACTGACCAGTCATCACTAACCACCTCACTGTACCTCCACTGACCACCCTCAGCTCCACTAACCAGTCATCACCTCCACTGACCACCCTCAGCTCCACTGACCAGTCATCACTGACCACCTCACTGTACCTCCACTGACCACCCTCAGCTCCACTGACCAGTCATCACTGACCACCTCACTGTACCTCCACTGACCACCCTCAGCTCCACTGACCAGTCATCACCTCCACTGACCACCCTCAGCTCCACTGACCAGTCATCACTGACCACCTCACTGTACCTCCACTGACCACCCTCAGCTCCACTGACCAGTCATCACTGACCACCTCACTGTACCTCCACTGACCACCCTCAGCTCCACTGACCAGTCATCACCTCCACTGACCACCCTCAGCTCCACTGACCAGTCATCACTGACCACCTCACTGTACCTCCACTGACCACCCTCAGCTCCACTGACCAGTCATCACTGACCACCTCACTGTACCTCCACTGACCACCCTCAGCTCCACTGACCAGTCATCACTGACCACCTCACTGTACCTCCACTGACCACCCTCAGCTCCACTGACCAGTCATCACCTCCACTGACCACCCTCAGCTCCACTGACCAGTCATCACTAACCACCTCACTGTACCTCCACTGACCACCCTCAGCTCCACTAACCAGTCATCACCTCCACTGACCACCCTCAGCTCCACTGACCAGTCATCACTGACCACCTCACTGTACCTCCACTGACCACCCTCAGCTCCACTGACCAGTCATCACTGACCACCTCACTGTACCTCCACTGACCACCCTCAGCTCCACTGACCAGTCATCACCTCCACTGACCACCCTCAGCTCCACTGACCAGTCATCACTGACCACCTCACTGTACCTCCACTGACCACCCTCAGCTCCACTGACCAGTCATCACTGACCACCTCACTGTACCTCCACTGACCACCCTCAGCTCCACTGACCAGTCATCACTAACCACCTCACTGTACCTCCACTGTCCACCCTCAGCTCCACTGACCAGTCATCACCTCCACTGACCACCCTCAGCTCCACTGACCAGTCATCACTGACCACCTCACTGTACCTCCACTGACCACCCTCAGCTCCACTGACCAGTCATCACTGACCACCTCACTGTACCTCCACTGACCACCCTCAGCTCCACTGACCAGTCATCACTAACCACTTCACTGTACCTCCACTGACCACCCTCAGCTCCACTGACCAGTCATCACCTCCACTGACCACCCTCAGCTCCACTGACCAGTCATCACTGACCACCTCACTGTACCTCCACTGACCACCCTCAGCTCCACTGACCAGTCATCACCTCCACTGACCACTCTCAGCTCCACTGACCAGTCATCACTAACCACCTCACTGTACCTCCACTGACCACCCTCAGCTCCACTGACCAGTCATCACCTCCACTGACCACTCTCAGCTCCACTGACCACCCTCACCTCCACTGACCAGTCATCACCTCCACTGACCAGTCAAGTCTGTGAGTGTAGCTCCTGTATGGTCAGTGGAGCTGATATGGTGGTCAGTGAGTGGAGCTGATACGGTGGTCAGTGAGTGGAGCTGATATGGTGGTCAGTGAGTGGAGCTGATATGGTGGTCAGTGAGTGGAGCTGATACGGTGGTCAGTGAGTGGAGCTGATGTGGTGGTCAGTGAGTGGAGCTGATACGGTGGTCAGTGAGTGGAGCTGATACGGTGGTCAGTGAGTGGAGCTGATACGGTGGTCAGTGAGTGGAGCTGATGTGGTCAGTGAGTGGAGCTGATACGGTGGTCAGTGAGTGGAGCTGATACGGTGGTCAGTGAGTGGAGCTGATATGGTGGTCAGTGAGTGGAGCTGATATGGTGGTCAGTGAGTGGAGCTGATACGGTGGTCAGTGAGTGGAGCTGATATGGTGGTCAGTGAGTGGAGCTGATACGGTGGTCAGTGAGTGGAGCTGATATGGTGGTCAGTGAGTGGAGCTGATACGGTGGTCAGTGAGTGGAGCTGATATGGTGGTCAGTGAGTGGAGCTGATACGGTGGTCAGTGAGTGGAGCTGATACGGTGGTCAGTGAGTGGAGCTGATACGGTGGTCAGTGAGTGGAGCTGATGTGGTCAGTGAGTGGAGCTGATACGGTGGTCAGTGAGTGGAGCTGATACGGTGGTCAGTGAGTGGAGCTGATATGGTGGTCAGTGAGTGGAGCTGATACGGTGGTCAGTGAGTGGAGCTGATACGGTGGTCAGTGAGTGGAGCTGATACGGTGGTCAGTGAGTGGAGCTGATATGGTGGTCAGTGAGTGGAGCTGATATGGTGGTCAGTGAGTGGAGCTGATGTGGTG
>CM038711.1:95729-100729 GCA_021613375.1 Megaleporinus macrocephalus | reverse complement strand
TTGGGAGTGTGTTTTCAGTAACACTCTCGAAAACTCTCCGTGTAGTGCTTATCACTCTGTAATTACAGTCCGGTTTGAGTAGCAGTAACACTTACACTAATACTGAACACAGAGCCTCTCACTGCCCGTCACTCCAGTCGCAGTGCTACACTAACACTGCACACTCTTCAGTACAACTCATTCTGGTGTGTGTGTGTGTGTGTGTGTGTGTGTGTGTGTGTGTGTGTGTGTGTGTGTGTGTGGTTGTGTTGTTCAGGATGGGCTGCGCAGGTTATCGGGGAACGAGTACATCTTCTCTACTAAACGTAAGTGTTCTACACCGACCTCACTCCACGGAGCACACCCAGCCGTACTCACACCTTCAACACACCCGATATAACACTCCCCCTGGATATAACACTCCCCCTGGATGTAACACTCCCCCTGGATGTAACACTCCACCTGGATATAACACTCCACCTGGATATAACACTCAGTTAATTGTGAAATAGCGAGCCCACACACACCATCACCTCACATAGAACAGTCTGTGTTATTACTGTGTTATAACTGTTAATTAATAACAGTCAGTGCTGTACTGTAAGGAACGTCCTGTCGTCTGGAGCTGCTGTAACCAGTAACTCTGTCCTGTAGACCCGCATCACCTGCCGAGTCACCTGACCACGCCGCTATCTCTGAACGACATCCCACCCCGTGTAGCTCAGACCATGGAGAACGAGGATTCCTGGGACTTTGATATCTTCAACCTGGAAACAGCAACCATGAAACGGTACAGAGTTACTACACAGCAGCCTTATTACACTACATATAACATCACACTACATATATATCATCACACTACACATATAACATTACACTACATATATATCATCACACTGCACATAGAACATCACACTACATATATAACATCACACTACACATATAACATCACACTACATATATCATCACACTACATATATAACATCACACTACACATATAACATCACACTACACATATAACATCACACTACATATATAACACCACACTACATATATATCGTCACACTACACATATAACATCACACTACATATATATCATTACACTACACATATAACATCACACTACACATATAACATCACACTAAACATATCACACTACATATATAACATTACACTACATATATATCATCACACTGCACATATAACATCACACTACATATATAACATCACACTAAACATATAATATCACACTACATATATAACATCACACTACATATATAACATTACACTGCACATATAACATCACACTGCACATATAACATCACACTACATATATAACATTACACTACATATATAACATCACACTACATATATAACATTACACTACATATATATCATCACACTGCACATATAACATCACACTACACATATAACATTACACTACATATATAACATCACACTACACATATAACATTACACTACATATATATCATCACACTGCACATATAACATCACACTACATATATAACATCACACTACACATATAACATCACTCTACATATATATCATCACACTACACATATAACATTACACTACATATATATCATCACACTACATATATATCATCACACTGCACATATAACATCACACTACATATATAACATCACACTACATATATAACATCACACTACACATATAACATCACACTACATATATAACATCACACTACACATATAACATCACTCTACATATATATCACACTACACATATAACATTACACTACACATATAACATCACACTACATATATAACATCACACTACATATATAACATCACACTACACATATAACATCACACTACATATATAACATCACACTACACATATAACATCACTCTACATATATATCACACTACACATATAACATTACACTACACATATAACATCACACTACATATATAACATCACACTACACATATAACATCACACTACATATATAACATCACACTACATATATATCATCACACTACACATATAACATCACACTACGTATATATCATCACACTATACATATAACATCACACTACATATATAACACCACACTACATATATATCATCACACTACACATATAACATCACACTACACATATAACATCACACTACATATATATCATCACACTACACATATAACATCACACTACACCTATAACATCACACTACACATATAACATCACACTACATATATAACATCACTCTACACATATAACATCACACTACATGTATAACATCACACTGCACGTATAACATCACACTACACATATAACATCACACTACATATATAACATTACACCACATAAATAACATTACACCACATATAACATCACACTGTATGTATAACTCTAAATGTAGGTATTGTGTATAAACTGAGTTACAGTTTCTCATTAGGTTGAATGTATAACTCTAAATGTAGGTAGTATATATAAACTGAGTTACAGTTTCTCATTAGGTTGAATATATAACTCTCAATGTAGGTATTGTGTATAAACTGAGTTACAGTTTCTCATTAGGTTGAATGTATAACTCTAAATGTAGGTATTGTGTATAAACTGAGTTACAGTTTCTCATTAGGTTGAATGTATAACTCTCAATGTAGGTATTGTGTATAAACTGAGTTACAGTTTCTCATTAGGTTGAATGTATAACTCTAAATGTAGGTATTGTATATAAACTGAGTTACAGTTTCTCATTAGGTTGAATGTATAACTCTAAATGTAGATATTATATATAAACTGAGTTACAGTTTCTCATTAGGTTGAATGTATAACTCTCAATGTAGGTATTGTATATAAACTGAGTTACAGTTTCTCATTAGGTTGAATGTATAACTCTCAATGTAGATATTATATATAAACTGAGTTACAGTTTCTCATTAGGTTGAATGTATAACTCTCAATGTAGGTATTGTGTATAAACTGAGTTACAGTTTCTCATTAAGTTGAATGTATAACTCTCAATGTAGGTATTGTATATAAACTGAGTTACAGTTTCTCATTAGGTTGAGTGTATAACTCTAAATGTAGGTATTGTATATAAACTGAGTTACAGTTTCTCATTACGTTGAATGTATAACTCTGAATGTTGGTATTGTATATAAACTGAGTTACAGTTTCTCATTAGGTTGAGTGTATAACTCTAAATGTAGGTATTGTATATAAACTGAGTTACAGTTTCTCATTAGGTTGAATGTATAACTCTAAATGTAGGTATTGTATATAAACTGAGTTACCGTTTCTCATTAGGTTGAATGTATAACTCTAAATGTAGGTATTGTATATAAACTGAGTTACAGTTTCTCATTAGGTTGAATATATAACTCTAAATGTAGGTATTGTATATAAACTGAATTACAGTTTCTCATTAGGTGGAGTGTATAACTTTAAATGTAGTTATTGTATATAAACTGAGTTACAGTTTCTCATTAGGTTGAATGTATAACTCTAAATGTAGGTATTGTATATAAACTGAGTTACAGTTTCTTATTAGGTTGAGTGTATAACTCTAAATGTAGGTATTGTATATAAACTGAGTTACAGTTTCTCATTAGGTTGAATGTATAACTCTAAATGTAGGTATTGTATATAAACTGAGTTACAGTTTCTCATTAGGTTGAGTGTATAACTCTAAATGTAGGTATTGTGGTATACACTGAGTTACAGTTTCTCATTAGGTTGAATGTATAACTCTAAATGTAGGTATTGTGTATAAACTGAGTTACAGTTTCTCATTAGGTTGAATGTATAACTCTAAATGTAGGTATTGTATATAAACTGAGTTACAGTTTCTCATTAGGTTTAATATATAACTCTAAATGTAGGTATTGTATATAAACTGAATTACAGTTTCTCATTAGGTGGAGTGTATAACTTTAAATGTAGTTATTGTATATAAACTGAGTTACAGTTTCTCATTAGGTTGAATGTATAACTCTAAATGTAGGTATTGTATATAAACTGAGTTACAGTTTCTTATTAGGTTGAGTGTATAACTCTAAATGTAGGTATTGTATATAAACTGAGTTACAGTTTCTCATTAGGTTGAATGTATAACTCTAAATGTAGGTATTGTATATAAACTGAGTTACCGTTTCTCATTAGGTTGAGTGTATAACTCTAAATGTAGGTATTGTGGTATACACTGAGTTACAGTTTCTCATTAGGTTGAATGTATAACTCTAAATGTAGGTATTGTATATAAACTGAGTTACAGTTTCTCATTAGGTTGAACGTATAACTCTAAATGTAGGTATTGTATATAAACTGAGTTACAGTTTCTCATTAGGTTGAACGTATAACTCTAAATGTAGGTATTGTATATAAACTGAGTTACAGTTTCTCATTAGGTTGAATGTATAACTCTAAATGTAGGTATTGTGTATAAACTGAGTTACAGTTTCTCATTAGGTTGAGTGTATAACTCTAAATGTAGGTATTGTATATAAACTGAGTTACAGTTTCTCATTAGGTTGAACGTATAACTCTAAATGTAGGTATTGTGTATAAACTGAGTTACAGTTTCTCATTAGGTTGAGTGTATAACTCTAAATGTAGGTATTGTATATAAACTGAGTTACAGTTTCTCATTAGGTTGAATGTATAACTCTAAATGTAGGTATTGTGGTATACACTGAGTGTGAGTCTGAAGGTTGTGTCGTGGTGTGGTGTTCCTGACAGGCCGTTGGCGTATCTGGGGTTGAAGATCTTCTCCAGGTTTGGGGTTTGTGAGTTCCTGAGCTGTCCTGAGGCGACGCTGCGCTCCTGGCTGCAGGTCATCGAGGCCAATTACCACTCGTCCAACTCGTACCACAACTCCACCCACGCTGCAGACGTCCTGCACGCCACCGCATACTTCCTCTGCAAGGAGCGCGTCAAGGTACTGGACAGTATCAGACAGTATCAGACTGTATCAGACAGTATCAGACTGTATCAGACTGTATCAGACAGTTCCAGCCAGTATTAGACATTACC
>CM038711.1:73229-78229 GCA_021613375.1 Megaleporinus macrocephalus | reverse complement strand
GTAGTGAATCAGTAGGTGAGCGTGGCTAGTATGTCTGAATACTCAGTAGTGAATCAGTAGGTGAGCGTGGCTAGTATGTCTGAATACTCAGTAGTGAATCAGTAGGTGAGCGTGGCTAGTATGTCTGAATACTCAGTAGTAAATCAGTAGGCGAGCGTGGCTAGTATGTCTGAATACTCAGTAGTAAATCAGTAGGCGAGCGTGGCTAGTATGTCTGAATACTCAGTAGTAAATCAGTAGGTGAGCGTGGCTAGTATGTCTGAATACTCAGTAGTAAATCAGTAGGCGAGCGTGGCTAGTATGTCTGAATACTCAGTAGTAAATCAGTAGGTGAGCGTGGCTAGTATGTCTGAATACTCAGTAGTAAATCAGTAGGTGAGCGTGGCTAGTATGTCTGAATACTCAGTAGTAAATCAGTAGGCGAGCGTGGCTAGTATGTCTGAATACTCAGTAGTAAATCAGTAGGCGAGCGTGGCTAGTATGTCTGAATACTCAGTAGTAAATCAGTAGGCGAGCGTGGCTAGTATGTCTGAATACTCAGTAGTGAATCAGTAGGCGAGCGTGGCTAGTATGTCTGAATACTCAGTAGTAAATCAGTAGGTGAGCGTGGCTAGTATGTCTGAATACTCAGTAGTGAATCAGTAGGCGAGCGTGGCTAGTATGTCTGAATACTCAGTAGTGAATCAGTAGGCGAGCGTGGCTAGTATGTCTGAATACTCAGTAGTAAATCAGTAGGCGAGCGTGGTTAGTATGTCTGAATACTCAGTAGTAAATCAGTAGGCGAGCGTGGTTAGTATGTCTGAATACTCAGTAGTGAATCAGTAGGTGAGCGTGGCTAGTATGTCTGAATACTCAGTAGTAAATCAGTAGGTGAGCGTGGTTAGTATGTCTGAATACTCAGTAGTGAATCAGTAGGTGAGCGTGGTTAGTATGTCTGAATACTCAGTAGTGAATCAGTAGGTGAGCGTGGTTAGTATGTCTGAATACTCAGTAGTGAATCAGTAGGTGAGCGTGGCTAGTATGTCTGAATACTCAGTAGTGAATCAGTAGGTGAGCGTGGCTAGTATGTCTGAATACTCAGTAGTAAATCAGTAGGCGAGCGCGGCTAGTATGTCTGAATACTCAGTAGTAAATCAGTAGGTGAGTGTGGTTAGTATGTCTGAATACTCAGTAGTGAATCAGTAGGTGAGCGTGGTTAGTATGTCTGAATACTCAGTAGTGAATCAGTAGGTGAGCGTGGCTAGTATGTCTGAATACTCAGTAGTGAATCAGTAGGTGAGCGTGGCTTAGTATGTCTGAATACTCAGTAGTGAATCAGTAGGTGAGCGTGGTTAGTATGTCTGAATACTCAGTAGTGAATCAGTAGGTGAGCGTGGTTAGTATGTCTGAATACTCAGTAGTGAATCAGTAGGTGAGCGTGGTTAGTATGTCTGAATACTCAGTAGTGAATCAGTAGGTGAGCGTGGTTAGTATGTCTGAATACTCAGTAGTGAATCAGTAGGTGAGCGTGGCTAGTATGTCTGAATACTCAGTAGTGAATCAGTAGGCGAGCGTGGCTAGTATGTCTGAATACTCAGTAGTGAATCAGTAGGTGAGCATGGCTAGTATGTCTGAATACTCAGTAGTGAATCAGTAGGTGAGCGTGTTAGGGTTAGGTTTGTGTACGTAGCTACTGCTAGTGAATTGCCGCTACAGAAGTTAGAGCTACTGCTGAGATAAACAATGATTACATTCCTCTTGTTTCATCTTCTCTGATCTACAGCTCCACACCGTCTGATACATAATCAGATAAAAACTCAGATCAGAGTCACTAAAAGTCTAAATCTGTCAGTAAACGAGATTTTAATGAACAGCAGGACTTTTACGGTGGTGGTCTGACGTCTCACGTTACAGGACGCTGGTAATACAGTGGACACAGTACGTCTGAGATTGTGTAGCTACTAAACCTCTCCTACTGAACCTACCTACTAGTCTACCCACTCTAATCCAGTACCTACCCACTCTAATCCAGTACCTACTGACTCTAATCCAGTACCTACTGACTCTAATCCAGTACCTGCTGACTCTAATCCAGTACCTACTGACTAGTAGGCGATCTCGGACGCACCTTGGAACAGGCCCTGCTTAGTGAATCGAGCGAGTCGACTCAGGTTCACTGTCTCGGTTCACTGTCTCGGTTCACTGTCTCGCTGAGGTTCAAAAGAGCCGAGTCAGTGATTCACCCAGGGACTCGTTCTTCTGGCTAATAGCGTGTTAGCGGCTACGGTTCGAACTGAAGCGCCAACGTTTATTTGAGCTCAGTTTCGGGGACACATGGCATCGGGGACACCGTGAGTTCCTCATTTCACTTCTTTTACTCCCGTCCAGCATCTACAGCGAGTTACATAGCAGCGCTCGGTGTTTGTAGCTGGAATCTGGTTCAGTCTGTTATTCTGTTCTTCAGTCCACCTTAAATGCTGCAGCAGTTCCGTTAATCAGCCGAGACGCCGGAGTCGCAGCGCTGTACGGTTTTAAGGTGGACCGGTACAATATACTTACAGAGCGCCGACATGAGCAGTAGATTATCTTCGTTCGCCCTTTTCTATCTTAAATAAACATACAGAAGGTAGTTTTTCTTAAATATGAACATATTTACGTTTGTTCAACGTTTTATTTAAAGCTGAAAGGAGATTTTACTGTTAGCTCCCTTAGCATTTTAGCGGTTCGGTTAGCTCCGGTTTCTGAGGCGTTTCGGGCTTTTAAGATGTTTTTCTGTATTTAAATGTTGTGTATTTGCTCGGGGGCTCTTCGATAAGCCTCGGGTCGGTGGAGGGTGTGAAAGCGGCCTCTCTGAGCACCGAGTCCCGCCGATACTGCCCTCCTATAGTAAAGCGCTGCAGAGGCTGAACAGGCCGCCGCGTCCCAGCCCGAGCCGCGGCCTACTGCCCTGCACACAAACCCCGCATGTGTTGTACTCCAGGCCGCTGCTTTCCGGCCTACAGCGCGGCTCCCAGAGACAACGAGTTGATTCAGTATTAACACGTTCATTAATTTATTGTCCGAACAGTCTGTGTGAAGATATACCAGGTGAGAGTTTTGGAGTGAGTTAAAAAGTAACTAAATGTCTTACTAAACGGTTTAAACTGTTTTATATTCTATTAGTGAAGTACTGTGTAGTGTAAACAGCTGCTCAGCGTCATGTATGTAACTTATATCTCCATAAATACAGTTTAAAACCAAAATCTTCTCTAAACTATCATAAACAGCGTCTCAGAATCAGACAGTGTATTTATAACATTTACTGTAAGAACTTTCTGTGAGGAGCTTTTAGAGGACGTCTGGTTCCATTCACCTCCACTGTGAACAGATCTGACTGTATCTAGAACAGAGAGTTCCACACAGAACCCACTCTGAACGACTTTGTTTTTATACAGAATCACAGAAACTGGGTCCTTTAAATGTGCATGTAATTATTTTATTGTATCTGGAAGCTGCAGTAGTTTACAACTGCTTAGATAGTCAGATAATCTATTGATTATTGAAAAAATAATCAACTGTTAATTTATGGACTGCAGGAGTAATCAGTGCACATCTCTGTCGGGTGAAAGAATGACTTGGTGTTTTGTTTTGATTGCTGTCCCTGCGTGTGTAAACAGGATGTACTAAATTCTATAAATTTGGGTGTGTTGTCCTGCTGTAATCGGCAGAGTGAGAGAGTTTAGATTATTGATTTCGGTCAGATGCTTTGATTGTGTTGCACCTCTGACTCGACTGAAAGCTCACAAACGTCTGTGTTTACAGTTGTTTACTGTTGTTTACTGTTTACTGTTGTTTTTGTTTATCAGGTGCCTGAACAGTCGGTGGGATCAGCCCAGGCCAAAAACAGACATGCTGCAGGGCATTCTGGGAAACGTATCTCATGCACTCTCGTCCCATGTGGTGTCGTCTCCCGCTGACGCGCCGCCCACGGGTACGCCGGCCTCAGAACCTTCAGCGGTCGGACCACCAGGCCCGCCGGTGCCGGGGGGCAGCGCGCCGCAGGGAGGGGTGGAGATGGCGGCAGCGATGGCGGCCAAGATTAACGCCATGCTGATGGCCAAAGGGAAACTCAAACCTCTGCAGCCTTTACCCAGCAAGGTGTGGGGCGGGGCTGGGGGCGGGCTCTGAGCGGGCGGGTCGGAACGCGGCAGTGAAGCGGCGCTGATGTCACGACAGTCGCTGTGAGCTGCTTGTAGCGGCCGTGCTCTGCGCTCCTTCTCACTGTGCCTCTGTTTGTGTTCAGGCTCCGCCCCCTTGTGTTCTGCAGCCGGTCAGCACCGAGGAGGTGGTGGTGACTGAGGTGGACATTAACGACGTTCCGGTGAACAGCAGGAACCTGCTCACTAAAGGGAAGACGCAGGAGGAGGTGTGTCCCGCTGAACCTGACTCAGACTGTAATGATCCAGGTCTAATCAGATTCCCGCAGTGGTCTGATTATTGAGCTGGTGGAGTAAACACACTGTACTCTTATTAGATTAATACTCAGACTCGGTAAGGAGGTTAGCTTACTCTGATTTCTTTCTGAGGCAGTGACTCTGATTTCTTCCTGACTGAATCTGATTTAGTCTGATTACTAGATTAGTGTAAACAGTGTTAGCTGTGAATGTGGACTGAGCTGCTGTTAATGTGTTTTAGTCCATGTTTACAGGTAAGAGTATCACAGTGCTGTTTGTTTGTTTGTTTGTTTGTATACGGTTGCTTTAACGTGAGACCTGATCTGTTCGGTGGTCCTCTGCTGTAGATCCGGCTGTACAGCGGTGCGGTGGTCTCCACTAAAGGCCTCTTCATGAGTGACTCTGAGAAATCTGCTAATACCAGAGTGTAAGTGTCTGATTATGATGGGATGTTAAGGAGGTCTGATGTTGGTCTGTCTCTAACCGGCGCGGTGTTTTTCAGAGAGAGACCGCTGTATCTGCACGTACAGGGCCGAACCCAGGAGGAGGTCAACAGTACGTACCCATCTTACCTTCCAGACACTGCAG
>CM038711.1:67500-72229 GCA_021613375.1 Megaleporinus macrocephalus | reverse complement strand
TTGTGTTATGTTGCTGTGCTGCGTTGTTGTGTTATGTTGCTGTGCTGCATTGTTGTGTTATGTTGCTTTTCTGCGTTGTGTTGTGTTATGTTGCTTTTCTGCATTGTGTTGTGTTATGTTGCTGTGCTGCATTGTTGTGTTATGTTGCTTTTCTGCGTTGTGTTGTGTTATGTTGCTGTGCTGCATTGTTGTGTTATGTTGCTTTTCTGCGTTGTGTTGTGTTATGTTGCTGTGCTGCATTGTTGTGTTATGTTGCGGTGCTGCGTTGTGTTGTGTTATGTTGCTGTGCTGCATTGTTGTGTTATGTTGCTGTGCTGCGTTGTGTTGTGTTATGGTGCTGTGCTGTGTTGTGTTGTGTTATGTTGCTTCTCTGCGTTTTGTTGTGTTATGGTGCTGTGCTGTGTTGTGTTATGTTGCTGTACTGCATTGTGTTGTGTTATGTTGCTGTGCTGTGTTGTGTTATGTTGCTGTACTGCGTTGTTGTGTTATGTTGCTGTGCTGCATTGTGTTGTGTTATGTTGCTGTGCTGCGTTGTGTTGTGTTATGTTGCTGTGCTGCGTTGTGTTGTGTTATGGTGCTGTGCTGTGTTGTGTTATGTTGCTGTACTGCGTTGTTGTGTTATGTTGCTGTGCTGCATTGTGTTGTGTTATGTTGCTGTGCTGCGTTGTGTTGTGTTATGTTGCTGTGCTGCATTGTGTTGTGTTATGTTGCTGTGCTGCGTTGTGTTGTGTTATGTTGCTGTGCTGCGTTGTGTTGTGTTATGTTGCGGTGCTGCGTTGTGTTGTGTTATGGTGCTGTGCTGTGTTGTGTTGTGTTATGTTGCTTTTCTGCATTGTGTTGTGTTATGTTGCTGTGCTGTGTTGTGTTGTGTTATGTTGCTGTGTTGCGTTGTGTTATGTTGCTGTGCTGCATTGTTGGGTTATGTTGCTGTGATGCATTGTTTTGTTATGTTGCTGTGCTGCGTTGTATTGTGTTATGTTGCTGTGCTGCATTGTTGTGTTATGTTGCGGTGCTGCATTGTCTTGTGTTATGTTGCTGTGCTGCGTTGTGTTGTGTTATGGTGCTGTGCTGTGTTGTGTTGTGTTATGTTGCTGTGCTGCATTGTTGTGTTATGTTGCTGTGCTGCGTTGTGTTATGTTGCTGTGCTGTGTTGTGTTGTGTTGTGTTATGTTGCTGTGCTGCATTGTTGTGTTATGTTGCTGTGCTGCGTTGTGTTGTGTTATGTTGCTGTGCTGCATTCTGTTGTGTTATGTTGCTGTGCTGCGTTGTGTTATGTTGCTGTGCTGCATTGTTGTGTTATGTTGCTGTGCTGCGTTGTGTTGTGTTATGTTGCTGTGCTGCATTGTTGTGTTATGTTGCTGTGCTGCGTTGTGTTATGTTGCTGTACTGCATTGTGTTGTGTTATGTTGCTGTGCTGCGTTGTGTTGTGTTATGTTGCTGTGCTGCATTGTTGTGTTATGTTGCTGTGCTGCGTTGTGTTGTGTTATGTTGCTGTGCTGTGTTGTGTTGTGTTATGTTGCTGTGCTGCATTGTTGTGTTATGTTGCTGTGCTGTGTTGTGTTGTGTTATGTTGCTGTGCTGTGTTGTGTTGTGTTATGTTGCTGTGCTGCATTGTTGTGTTATGTTACTGTGTTGCATTGTGTTGTGTTATGTTGCTGTGCTGCGTTGTGTTGTGTTATGTTGCTGTGCTGTGTTGTGTTGTGTTATGTTGCTGTGCTGCATTGTTGTGTTATGTTGCTGTGCTGCGTTGTGTTGTGTTATGTTGCTTTTCTGCATTGTGTTGTGTTATGTTGCTGTGCTGCTGTGTGTTGTGTTATGTTGCTGTGCTGCATTGTTGTGTTATGTTGCTGTGTTGCGTTGTGTTGTGTTATGTTGCTGTTCTGCATTCTGTTGTGTTATGTTGCTGTGCTGCGTTGTGTTGTGTTATGTTGCTGTGCTGCATTCTGTTGTGTTATGTTGCTGTGCTGCGTTGTGTTATGTTGCTGTGCTGCATTGTTGTGTTATGTTGCTGTGCTGTGTTGTGTTGTGTTATGTTGGTGTGCTGCATTGTTGTGTTATGTTGCTGTGCTGCATTGTGTTGTGTTATGTTGCTGTGCTGCGTTGTGTTATGTTGCTGTGCTGCATTGTTGTGTTATGTTGCTGTGCTGCATTGTTGTGTTATGTTACTGTGTTGCATTGTGTTGTGTTATGTTGCGGTGCTGCGTTGTGTTGTGTTATGTTGCTTTTCTGCGTTGTGTTGTGTTATGTTGCTGTGCTGCGTTGTGTTGTGTTATGGTGCTGTGCTGCGTTGCGTTGTGTTATGTTGCTCTTCTGCGTTGTGTTGTGAGTTATGTTGCTGTGCTGCGTTGTGTTATGTTGCTGTGCTGTGTTGTGTTGTGTTATGGTGCTGTGCTGTGTTGCGTTGTGTTATGTTGCTGTGCTGCGTTGTGTTGTGTTATGTTGCTTTTCTGCGTTGTGTTGTGTTATGGTGCTGTGCTGTGTTGCGTTGTGTTATGTTGCTCTTCTGCGTTGTGTTGTGTTATGTTGCTGTGCTGCGTTGTGTTGTGTTATGTTGCTTTTCTGCGTTGTGTTGTGTTATGTTACTGTGCTGTGTTGTGTTGTGTTATGGTGCTGTGTTGTGTTATGTTGCTGTGCTGCGTTGTGTTGTGTTATGTTGCTGTGCTGCATTGTTGTGTTATGTTGCTGTGCTGCGTTGTGTTGTGTTGTGTTGCTGTGCTGCATTCTGTTGTGTTATGTTGCTGTGCTGCATTGTTGTGTTATGTTGCTGTACTGCACTGTGTTGTGTTATGTTGCTGTGATGTGTTGTGTTGTGTTATGTTGCTGTGCTGCGTTGTGTTGTGTTGTGTGCTGCGTTGTGTTGTTTTATGTTGCTGTGCTGCATTGTTGTGTTATGTTGCTGTGCTGCATTGTTGTGTTATGTTGCTGTGCTGCGTTGTGTTGTGTTATGTTGCTGTGCTGCATTGTTGTGTTATGTTGCTGTGCTGCATTGTTGTGTTATGTTGCTGTGCTGCGTTGTGTTATGTTGCTGTACTGCATTGTGTTGTGCTATGTTGCTGTGCTGTGTTGTGTTGTGTTATGTTGCTTTGCTGTGTTGCGTTGTGTTGTGTTATGTTGCTGTGCTGCATTGTTGGGTTATGTTGCTGTGCTGCATTGTGTTGTGTTATGTTGTGTGCTGCGTTGTGTTGTGTTATGTTGCTGTGCTGCATTGTGTTGTGTTATGTTGCTGTGCTGCGTTGTTGTGTTATGTTGCTGTGCTGCATTGTTGTGTTATGTTTCTGTGTTGCATTGTGTTATGTTGCTGTGCTGCATTGTGTTGTGTTATGTTGCTGTGCTGCATTGTTGTGTTATGTTGCTGTGCTGCATTGTGTTGTGTTATGTTGCTGTGCTGCGTTGTGTTGTGTTATGTTGCTGTGCTGCGTTGTGTTGTGTTATGTTGCTGTGCTGGGTTGTGTTATGTTGCTGTGCTGTATTGTGCTGTGTTATGTTGCTGTGCTGCGTTGTGTTGTGTTATGTTGCTGTGTTGCGTTGTGTTGTGTTATGTTGCTGTGCTGCGTTGTGTTGTGTTATATTGCTGTGCTGCGTTGTGTTGTGTTATGTTTCTGTGCTGCATTGTTGTGTTATGTTGCTGTGTTGCGTTGTGTTATGTTGCTGTGCTGCGTTGTGTTGTGTTATGTTGCTGTGCTGCATTGTTGTGTTATGTTGCTGTGCTGCATTGTGTTGTGTTATGTTGCTGTGCTGCGTTGTGTTGTGTTATGTTGCTGTGCTGCGTTGTGTTGTGTTATGTTGTGTGCTGCGTTGTGTTGTTTTATGTTGCTGTGCTGCGTTGTGTTGTGTTATGTTGCTGTGCTGCATTGTTGTGTTATGTTGCTGTGCTGCGTTGTGTTGTGTTATGTTGCTGTGCTGCATTGTTGTGTTATGTTGCTGTGCTGCATTGTTGTGTTATGTTGCTGTGCTGCATTGTTGTGTTATGTTGCTGTGCTGCGTTGTGTTGTGTTATGTTGCTGTGCTGCGTTGTGTTATGTTGCTGTGCTGCGTTGTGTTATGTTGTGTGCTGCGTTGTGTTGTTTTATGTTGCTGTGCTGCATTGTGTTGTGTTATGTTGCTGTGCTGCATTGTTGTGTTATGTTGCTGTGCTGCATTGTGTTGTGTTATGTTGCTGTGCTGCGTTGTGTTGTGTTATATTGCTGTGCTGCGTTGTGTTGTGTTATGTTGCTGTGCTGCATTGTTGTGTTATGTTGCTGTGTTGCGTTGTGTTATGTTATGTTGCTGTGCTGCATTGTTGTGTTATGTTGCTGTGTTGTGTTGTGTTGTGTTATATTGCTGTGCTGCGTTGTGTTGTGTTATGTTGCTGTGCTGCATTGTTGTGTTATGTTGCTGTGTTGCGTTGTGTTATGTTGCTGTGCTGCGTTGTGTTGTTATGTTGCTGTGCTGCATTGTTGGGTTATGTTGCTGTGCTGCATTGTGTTGTGTTATGTTGCTGTGCTGCGTTGTGTTGTGTTATGTTGCTGTGCTGCGTTGTGTTGTGTTATGTTGTGTGATGCGTTGTGTTGTTTTATGTTGCTGTGCTGCATTGTTGTGTTATGTTGCTGTGCTGCATTGTTGTGTTATGTTGCTGTGCTGCGTTGTGTTGTGTTATGTTGCTGTGCTGCATTGTTGTGTTTTGTTGCTGTGCTGCATTGTTGTGTTATGTTGCTGTGCTGCATTGTTGTGTTATGTTGCTGTGCTGCGT
>CM038711.1:42500-62500 GCA_021613375.1 Megaleporinus macrocephalus | reverse complement strand
CTTCACGCTCTGCACAGACACTGCAGGAGCACAAACACCAGTACGGCTCATTTACATCTCATTAATATAATTAACACTAACTCCTTATTACTACTCCATAACTAATAATAAACAATACTCCTCATACTCTCGACTAGTACTCCTAATCAGTTCTCCATACTTTACCAATACCACTCCATAATATTTAATAATTAATAATACTAATTAATGTTGTTTAATGAAATCTGTGATTAATATATTATTTAATGTTGTTTACGATTACCATCCTGCTCCGTTTCCGTGGTGATATCCTCAGAGATGTGCCGGCGGTGGAGCTGGTAAAAGTCCACCGTGTCGTTGGAGAACAGACTCCAGCAGACACGCAGAGAGGACGTGGAGGCGGAGTTCACCACCTGGGGGTTCATCACCGGCGCCGAGGGGGCTACGGCACAGACCATACACTGTTACTGCAGGCTTACCCACAACTCTACACAACACAACTCTACACAACACAACTCTACACACCTCTACACAGCACAACTCCACACAACACAACTCTACACAGTTCTACACAACTCCACACAGCACAACTCTACACCATTCTGCACAAACACAACTCTACACAACACAACTCTACACAACTCTACACAACTCTACACAACACAACTCTACACAGCTCTACACAACACACCTCTATACAACACAACTCTACACAGCTCCACACTACACAACTCTATACAATTATACACAATCCCACACAACACAATTCCACACACCTCTACACAACACAACTCTACATAACACAGCTCTACACAACACAACTCCATACAACACAACTCTACACAATTCTACACAACACAACTCTACACACCCCTACACAACACACCTCTACACTACACAACTCTACACAGCTCTACACACCTCTACACAGCACAACTCCACACAACACAACTCTACACAGTTCTACACAACTCCACACAGCACAACTCTACACCATCCTGCACAAACACAACTCTACACAACACAACACAACTCTACACAGCACACCTCCACACAACACAACTCTGCACAGTTCTACACAACACAACTCTACACAACACAACTCTACACAACCCTACACAGCACAACTCTACACAACTTCACATAACACTGCTACCCAATTCTACACAACTCTACACAACACGCCTCTACAAAACACAACATACCACAACTTTTACAAACCTCAATACTACACAACACAACTTAATGCAACAAAACAAGCCAACACAACTCTACATGAACATTTACCACAACACAACTCAACTCAACACTACACAACACAACTAAACTCAACACAACTCAACTCAACACAACTCAACTCAACTCAACACAACACAACACAACACAACTTAATGCAACAAAACAAGCCAACACAACTCTACATGAACATTTACCACAACACAACTCAACTCAACACTACACAACACAACACAACTCAACACTACACAACACAACTCAACACAACACAACACAACTCAACTCAACTCAACACAACACAACACAACACAACTCAACTCATCTGAACACAACACAACACAACTCAACTCAACTCAACACAACACGACACAACACAACACAACTCAACACAACACAACACAACACAACACAACACAACACAACACAACACAACTCAACTCAACTGAACACAACACAACACAACACAACTCAACTCAACTCAACACAACACAACACAACACAACACAACACAACACAACACAACTCAACTGAACACAACACAACACAACACAACACAACACAACACAACTCAACTGAACACAACACAACACAACACAACTCAACTCAACTCAACTCAACTCAACTGAACACAACACAACACAACACAACACAACACAACACAACACAACACAACACAACTCAACTGAACACAACACAACACAACACAACACAACACAACACAACACAACACAACTCAACTGAACACAACACAACACGCGCGTTCAGATCTTTTGGACTTAAAGTGTAGAGGATCTGAAAGAAACGCTGCTCAGTCGCTTCACCTGGAACCACATTGATGGACTCCATCATCTGTTTAACGGCTGACAGGTCAGCAGGGGGCGTGTCAAAGTCCAGAGACACGCCCACTTTCAGCTCCACCTCCTCCTTCGCGAAGTCCTCAATCCTGATTGGACAGAACAGTTTTTGAAGAGTGGATTTGTAGTTCATCTCAAACACCAGCAACATGTTTAAGACACGGCGGGGGGCCTGGACGGGGAGGGGGGGCGAGCGAGGGGCAGAGATGGGGCAGGGGGCGGAAAGTGGGGGTGGAGGGGGATGGGTGAGGGGTTATGGCAGATGAAGGTGCGGTGGCTGTGGGGGACAAGGGGCAAAGGGGGTTGGGCGGAGGAGCGGCGGGCGGAGGAGTAGGGGGTACAGGCGGAGGAGCGGGGGTGCAGGCGGAATAGCAAAAGCACGTATGTAAAACTGTTCTGTTTATTTTAAAGAACAGTAACAGTTTAAAACACCAGCACCGCCTACGACCATTTCACTAATTTACATTTAACTATTTCATCATTTCACTAATTTACATTTCACTAATTCATAATTTCACTATTTCATGATTTCACTAATTTACATTTCACTATTTCATCATTTCACTAATTCATCATTTCACTAATTTACATTTCACTAATTCATCATTTCACTATTTCATTTCACTAATTCATCATTTCACTATTTCATCATTTCACTATTTCATCATTTCACTAATTTACATTTCACTAATTTACATTTCACTAATTTACATGTCACTATTTCATCATTTCACTATTTCATCATTTCACTAATTTACATTTTACTGTTTCATCATTTCACTATTTCATCATTTCACTAATTTACATTTCACTAATTTACATTTCACTATTTCATCATTTCACTAGTTCATAATTTCACTAATTTACATTTCGCTAATTTACATTTCGCTAATTTACATTTCACTTTTTCATCATTTCACTAATTTACATTTCACTAATTTACATTTTACTAATTCATCATTTCACTAATTTACATTTCACTATTTCATCATTTCACTAATTTACATTTCACTAATTTACATTTCACTAATTCATCATTTCACTATTTCATCATTTCACTAATTTACATTTCACTAATTCACATGTCACTGTTTCATCATTTCACTATTTCACATTTCACTAATTTACATTTCACTAATTTACATTTCACTAATTTACATATCACTATTTCATCATTTCACTATTTCATAATTTCACTAATTTACATTTCACTATTTCATCATTTCACTATTTCATCATTTCACTAATTTACATTTCATTAATTTACATTTCACTAGTTCATAATTTCACTATTTCATCATTTCACTAATTTACATTTCACTAATTTACATTTCACTAGTTCATAATTTCACTATTTCATCATTTCACTAATTTACATTTCATTATTTCATCATTTCACTAATTTACATTTCACTAATTTACATATTACTATTCATTATTTCTCTAATTTACATTTCACTAATTTACATTTCACTATTTCATCATTTCACTAGTTCATAATTTCACCAATTTACATTTCACTATTTCCTTTTAATTATTTCACTCTTTCACTAATTTACATTTCACTAATTTATATTTTACTAATTCATCATTTCACTCATTTACATTTCACTATTTCATCATTTCACTAATTTACATTTCACTAATTTACATTTCACTAATTCATAATTTCACTATTTCATTTCACTAATTCATCATTTCACTATTTCATTTCACTCATTTACATTTCACTAATTCATCATTGCACTAATTTACATTTCACTAATTTACAAATTACTTTTTCATTTCACTAATTTACATTTCACTAATTTACATTTCACTAATTTACATATTACTATTCATCATTTCACTCATTTACATTTCACTCATTTAAATTTCACTATTTCATCATTTCACTATTTCATCATTTCATTACTTTACCATTTCACTAATTTACACTTCACTATTTTA
Organism: Megaleporinus macrocephalus; assembly: GCA_021613375.1. NCBI lineage: Eukaryota > Metazoa > Chordata > Actinopteri > Characiformes > Anostomidae > Megaleporinus > Megaleporinus macrocephalus. The sequence continues at coordinate 58,481 of CM038711.1, read as the reverse complement.
TATTCACTATTTTACATTTCACCAATTTACATTTCACTATTTCATTATTTCACTATTTCATCATTTTACTAATTTACATTTCACTAATTCACATGTCACTATTTCATCATTTCTCTATTTCATCATTCATTATTTCACATTTCACAAATTTACATTCCACTAATTTTGTTATATAGTATATAGTGTGATTGTGATGTTTTAGTGTTTGTGTGTATGTAATGCTGTTCTGCTGGAGATGATCTGAGTCACACTACGAGCGTCCTGATAAGATGCACTACTACAGCCGACGTGACAAACAAAGACAATTCAGCTTCAGTCATGATGCAGATATTAGACTAGCACAGCCCGTGCTGTTAAACTCCCAGCATGCACCTCTGCTAATTACCTTTTAATCACAGGCATAACGACCTGTCAATCAGAAACGACAGTCAGAAAATCACACAGTTTACTTCAGACAGGATTAAAGCCACAGTTCAACAGAAACCTGCTCTAAACCTGAGCTACACTACTGAACCTCTGAGCTACACTACTGAACCTCTGAGATACACTACTGAACCTCTGAGGTACACTACTGAACCTCTGAGCTACACTGCTGAACCTCTGAGCTACACTACTGAACCCTGAGCTACACTACTGAACCTCTGAGCTACACTACTGAACCTCTGAGCTACACTGCTGAACCTCTGAGCTACACTACGGAACCTCTGAGCTGTACTGCTGAACCTCTGAGGTACACTACTGAACCTCTGAGCTACACTACTGAACCTCTAGTGTGTCCCGGCGGGCCGACTGATCATTCTGAACCTCTTTAATCTCGTTTCTGAATCACGTTCAGATCTCAGGGCATGTCCAGCTGAACTCTGACCTGCAGGAACGCCCGTTGGTTCTCACAGCGGTGGAGCTCCTGCGCGTTCTCAATCAGCTCCTTGCTGGTGTCCAGCAGTCGCCCGCAGCTCAGCAGCTGACCGTACAGAGCCTCCAGCTTCTGCTTCTTCTGGTCCTGCAGGGCGGCGCTGTTCTCGCTGTTCCTCTGAGACAGAGTCTGCAGGACGTCGCTGTAGTGCTGCTCCAGGTTCTGTTCCTGACGAGCGAAATTCTCCTGAAACCAAAACACTGCTTTAGACACACCTCTGCCCACAGAACCTCACACTCACTCACACTCACAAACACCCATAAACACTCACACTCATAAACACCCATAAACACACCTCTGCCCACAGAACCTTACACTCACTCACACTCACAAACACCCATAAACACTCACACTCATAAACACCCATAAACACACCTCTGCCCACAGAACCTCACACTCACTCACACTCACCAACACTCACAAACACCCATAAACACTCACACTCATAAACACCCATAAACACACCTCTGCCCACAGAACCTCACACTCACTCACACTCACCAACACTCACAAACACCCATAAACACTCACACTCATAAACACCCATAAACACACCTCTGCCCACAGAACCTCACACTCACTCACACTCACCAACACTCACAAACACCCATAAACACTCACACTCATAAACACCCATAAACACACCTCTGCCCACAGAACCTCACACTCACTCACACTCACCAACACTCACAAACACCCATAAACACTCACACTCATAAACACCCATAAACACACCTCTGCCCACAGAACCTCACACTCACTCACACTCACCAACACTCACAAACACCCATAAACACTCACACTCATAAACACCCATAAACACACCTCTGCCCACAGAACCTCACACTCACTCACACTCACCAACACTCACAAACACCCATAAACACTCACACTCATAAACACCCATAAACACACCTCTGTCCACAGAACCTCACACTCACTCACACTCACCAACACTCACACTCACAAACACCCATAAACACTCACACTCATAAACACCCATAAACACACCTCTGCCTACAGAACCTCACACTCACTCACACTCACAAACACCCATAAACACTCACACTCATAAACACCCATAAACACACCTCTGCCCACAGAACCTTACACTCACTCACACTCACCAACACTCACAAACACCCATAAACACTCACACTCATAAACACCCATAAACACACCTCTGCCCACAGAACCTCACACTCACTCACACTCACCAACACTCACAAACACCCATAAACACTCACACTCATAAACACCCATAAACACACCTCTGCCCACAGAACCTCACACTCACTCACACTCACCAACACTCACAAACACCCATAAACACTCACACTCATAAACACCCATAAACACACCTCTGCCCACAGAGCCTCAGCACCAACACTCACAAACACTCACACTCACAAACACTCACACCCACAAACACCCATAAACATTCACACTCACAAACACTCACAAACATTCACACTCACAAACACCCATAAACACTCACAAACACCCATAAACACTCACACTCATAAACACCCATAAGCACACCTCTGCCCAAAGAACCTCACACTCACTCACACTCACCAACACTCACAAACACCCATAAACACTCACACTCATAAACACCCATAAACACACCTCTGCCCACAGAACCTTACACTCACTCACACTCACAAACACCCATAAACACTCACACTCATAAACACCCATAAACACACCTCTGCCCACAGAACCTCACACTCACTCACACTCACCAACACCCATAAACATTCACACTCACAAACATTCACACTCATAAACACCCATAAACACTCACAGACACCCATAAACACACACTCATAAACACCCATAAACACACCTCTGCCCAAAGAACCTCACACTCACTCACACTCACCAACACTCACAAACACCCATAAACACTCACACTCATAAACACCCATAAACACACCTCTGCCCACAGAACCTCACACTCACTCACACCCACCAACACTCACAAACACCCATAAACACTCACACTCATAAACACCCATAAACACACCTCTGCCCACAGAACCTTACACTCACTCACACTCACCAACACTCACACCCACAAACACCCATAAACACTCACACTCATAAACACCCATAAACACTCACAAACACCCATAAACACTCACACTCATAAACACCCATAAACACATCTCTGCCCAAAGAACCTCACACTCACTCACACTCACCAACACTCACAAACACCCATAAACACTCACACTCATAAACACCCATAAACACACCTCTGCCCACAGAACCTCACACTCACTCACACTCACCAACACTCACAAACACCCATAAACACTCACTCATAAACACCCATAAACACACCTCTGCCCATAGAGCCTCAGCACCGACACTCACCAACACTGACAAACACTGACAAACACTCACAAACACTCACACCCACAAACACCCATAAACACTCACACTCATAAACACCCATAAACACACCTCTGCCCACAGAACCTCACACTCACACTCACCAACACTCACACTCACAAGCACCCATAAACACTGACACTCATAAACACCCATAAACACACCTCTGCCCACAGAGCCTCAGCACCGACACTCACACTCACAAACACTCACACCCACAAACACCCATAAACACTCACACTCATAAACACCCATAAACACACCTCTGCCCACAGAACCTCAAACTCACTCACACTCACCAACACTCACACTTACTCACACTCACAAACACTCACACTCACAAACACCCATAAACACTCACTCATAAACACCTATAAACACACCTCTGCCCACAGAGCCTCAGCACCGACACTCACACTCACCAACACTCACACTCACAAACACTCACCAACACCCACACTCACAAACACCCATAAACACTCACACTCATAAACACCCATAAACACACCTCTGCCCACAGAACCTCACACTCACTCACACTCTCTAACACTCACACTCACTCACACACACTCTCAAACACTCACACTCACCAACACTCACAAACACCCATAAACACTCACTCATAAACACCCATAAACACACCTCTGCCCATAGAGCCTCAGCACCGACACTCACCAACACTGACAAACACTGACAAACACTCACAAACACTCACACCCACAAACACCCATAAACATTCACACTCACAAACACTCACACTCACAAACACTCACACCCATAAACACTCACACTCATAAACACCTATAAACACACCTCTGCCCACAGAGCCTCAGCACCGACACTCACACTCACCAACACTCACACTCACAAACACTCACCAACACTCACACTCATAAACACCCATAAACACTCACACTCATAAACACCCATAAACACACCTCTGCCCACAGAACCTCACACTCACTCACACTCTCTAACACTCACACTCACTCACACACACTCACAAACACTCACACTCACAAACACTCACACTCACAAACACCTATAAACACTCACAAACAACCATAAAAACACTTCTGCCCACAGAACCTCAGCACTGACACACACACTCACAAACATGCATAAACACACTCACAAACATGCATAAACACACTCACACTCACAAACACCCATAAACACACTCACAAACACTCACAAACACCCAAAACACTCACAAACACTCACAAACACCCATAAACGCACTCACACTCACAAACACCCATAAACATTATTGACTAATTTATTATTGATTATTGTATTATTGATCAGTGCTGTATTATTAATTATTGTATTATTGATCTGTGATGTATTATTGATTATTGTATTATTGATTATTGTATTATTGATTATTGTATTATTGATCAGTGCTGTGTTATTGATTATTGTATTATTGATCTGTGATGTATTATTGATTATTGTATTATTGATTATTGTATTATTGATCAGTGCTGTATTATTAATTATTGTATTATTGATCTGTGATGTATTATTGATTATTGTATTATTGATTATTGTATTATTGATCAGTGCTGTATTATTAATTATTGTATTATTGATCTGTGATGTATTATTGATTATTGTATTATTGATTATTGTATTATTGATTATTGTATTATTGATCAGTGCTGTGTTATTGATTATTGTATTATTGATCAGAGTTTCGAGCTGCAGATCTTCCGGCCTGTTACCTCCACCGTGATGAAGATCTCCTCCAGGTTACTGGCAAAGTTCTCCATCTGACTGATCTTCTCCGTCAGTGTGCTGTGACTCTGACTCAGCTCCACCTGCACAAACACATACACAGTGGTCAGACACGGTCAGTCGGTCATCACAGAGTCCCAGAGTGACGACCTCTGACCTTCATGTCCCGCGCCGCGTCCTGCAGGGGGAGCACTCTGTGCTGGGGGGAGTGTCCAGCGTGAGCGGGGGCGTGACAGTCGCTGCAGAAAGAGGCGGCCTGACCGGAAGGCTTGGAGGTCACCGGCCGCTTACTGACCACCACAAATGATTCTTGGTCACCTTCAACTTCCTCGTCCTCACTCACCGCCATCTCCTCTGCGATGACCTGCAGCCGACCCCTCATCTCATACACATCCATCCTGCACGTACAGCGGGACAGTTCAGTTCAGTTCAGTTCAATTCAGTTCAATTCAGTTCAGTTCAGTTCAATTCAGTTCAGTTCAGTTCAGCTCAGTTCAGTTCAGTTCAGTTCAGTTCAATTCTGTTCAGTTCAGTTCAGTTCAGTTTAATTTAGTTCAGTTTAATTCAGTTCAGTTCAGTTCAGTTCAGTTCAGTTCAGTTTAGTTCAGTTCAATTCAGTTCAGTTCAGTTCAGTTCAGTTCAGTTCAATTCAGTTTAGTTCAGTTCAGTTCAGCTCAGTTCAGTTCAATTCTGTTCAGTTCAGTTCAGTTCAGTTCAGTTCAATTCAGTTCAGTTCAGTTCAGTTTAATTTAGTTCAGTTTAATTCAGTTCAGTTCAGTTCAGTTCAGTTTAGTTTAGTTCAGTTCAATTCAGTTCAGTTCAGTTCAGTTCAGTTCAATTCAGTTTAGTTCAGTTCAGTTCAGTTCAGCACAGTTCAGTTCAATTCTGTTCAGTTCAGTTCAGTTCAGTTCAGTTCAATTCAGTTCAATTCAGTTCAGTTCAGTTCAATTCAGTTCAATTCAGTTCAGTTCAGTTCAGTTTAGTTCAGTTTAATTCAGTTCAGTTCAGTTCAGTTCAATTCAGTTCAGTTCAATTCAGTTTAGTTCAGTTCAGTTCAGTTCAGTTCAGTTCAATTCAGTTCAGTTCAGTTCAGTTCAGTTCAATTCTGTTCAGTTCAGTTCAGTTCAGTTCAGTTCAGTTCAGTTCAATTCAGTTCAGTTCAGTTCAGTTCAGTTCAATTCAGTTCAGTTCAGTTCAGTTCAGTTCAGTTCAGTTCAATTCAGTTTAATTCAATTCAGTTCAGTTCAGTTCAGTTCAGTTTAGTTCAGTTTAATTCAATTCAATTTAATTCAGTTCAGTTCAGTTCAGTTCAGTTCAGTTCAGTTTAATTCAGTTCAGTTTAATTCAGTTCAGTTCAATTCAGTTCTGTTCAGTTCAGTTTAATTCAGTTCAGTTTAATTCAGTTCAGTTCAATTCAGTTCTGTTCAGTTCAGTTCAATTCAGTTCAGTTCAGTTCAGTTTAATTCAGTTCAGTTTAATTCAGTTCAGTTCAGTTCAGTTCAGTTTAATTAAATTAAATTCAGTTCAGTTTAATTCAGTTCAGTTCAATTCAGTTCAGTTTAGTTTAATTCAGTTTAATTCAGTTCAGTTCAGTTTAATTCAGTTTAATTCAGTTCAATTCAGTTCAGTTCAGTTCATTTCAGTTCAGTTTAGTTCAGTTCAGTTGAGTTCAGTTTAGTTCAGTTCAGTTTAATTTAGTTCAGTTTAATTCAGTTCAATTCAGTTCAGTTCAGTTCAGTTTAGTTCAGTTTAGTTTAGTTCTATTCAGTTTAATTTAGTTCAGTTTAATTCAGTTCAGTTCAGTTCTGTTTAATTCAATTTAATTCAATTCAGTTCAGTTCAGTTCAGTTCAGTTCAGTTCAGTTTAATTCAGTTCAGTTTAATTCAGTTCAGTTCAATTCATTTCTGTTCAGTTCAGTTCAGTTCAGTTTAATTCAGTTTAGTTTAATTCAGTTCAGTTTAATTAAATTCAGTTTAGTTCTGTTTAATTCCGTTTAATTTAATTCAGTTCAGTTTAGTTTAATTCAGTTTAATTCAATTTAGTTCAGTTCAGTTCAGTTCTGTTTAATTCCGTTTAATTCAATTTAGTTCAATTCAGTTCAGTTCTGTTTAATTCCGTTTAATTCAATTCAGTTAAGTTTAGTTTCATTCAGTTTAATTCAGTTCAGTTCAGTTAAATTCAATTCAGTTCGGTTCAGTTCTGTTTAATTCCGTTTAATTCAATTCAGTTCCGTTTAGTTTAATTCAGTTTAAATCAGTTCAGTTCTGTTTAATTCCGTTTAATTCAATTCAGTTCAGTTTAGTTTAATTCAGTTTAATTCAGTTCAGTTCAATTCAGTTCATTTCAGTTTAATTCAGTTCCGTTCTGTTTAATTCCGTTTAATTCAATTCAGTACAGTTTAGTTTAATTCAGTTTAATTCAGTTCAGTTCAGTTCCAATTCAGTTAATTTCAGTTTAATTCAGTTCAGTTCAATTCAGTTTAATTTAATTCAGTTTAATTTAATTCAGTTTAATTCAGTTCAGTTCAATTCAGTTTAATTTAGTTTATTTTTGTTTATTCAGTTTAATTCAGTTTATATTAGTTTAATTCAGTTCAGTTTAATTCAGTTCAGTTTAAATCAGTTCAGTTTAATTCAGTTTATTAGAATTGTATTTTAGGTCTTATTTAATTCAATTCAGTTCAGTTTCTCATTATAGTTTAGTTCATTATAATCCAGTTTAATCAGTTACGTTAATTTACGTTCATCTCAGTTAAATTAATTCAGTTCAGTATAATTTACTTCACTTTAGTTAATCCCAGTTTATTTCTGTTCAGTTTAATTCAGTTGTGCAAATCATATTGAACTAAATTTATACTTATATAGATTATATAGATTAGAATTACAGAGATATGAATTTCTGTCTTAATGCTAATATACAATATTTGGCATTTTATAGTCTAAATAAAATAAGTCAGATCTAAACTTCTGAATAAAACAAGAGTCAGATCTAAACATCTGAATAAAACATGAGTCAGTTCTAAACTTCTGAATAAAACAAGAGTCAGATCTAAACATCTGAATAAAGCATGAGTCAGTTCTAAACTTCTGAATAAAACAAGAGTCAGATCTAAACATCTGAATAAAGCATGAGTCAGTTCTAATCTTCTGAATAAAGCATGAGTCAGTTCTAAACTTCTGAATAAAGCATGAGTCAGATCTAGACAGTTGTCTGATATCTGAGTCTGACGCTGAACTGGATGAAAAATGTAAACACTCACTTTTCAGCCATGCGGTTAGTATTTACAGGACAGTAACGAGTTTAATGTAAATAAACGTTTCCTCACGTCCTGGATCTTCAGTTTTCCGAGCTCTGAGTGGGAAGTCTGGCCGATCGCTGGTCTGGACTCACTGAGCTTCTCCTAAATATAGAGTGGAGCTCCGAGTCAACGACATTCCTGCTCCGGCTATATTTAGTAGAAGCTTCTGCTGATCCTATCGCAGCTCCGCAGCCTGTTTACACTGAAATAACCAGATCATCAACCTCTCCGAGTCAGCACAGCGTCTCCGAGTCAGCAGAGCATCTCCGAGTCAGTAGAGCCTCTCCGAGTCAGCAGAGTGTCTCCGAGTCAGTAGAGCGTCTCAGAGTCAGTAGAGCCTCTTAGAGTCAGCAGAGTGTCTCCGAGTCAGTAGAGCGTCTCAGAGTCAGTAGAGCCTCTTAGAGTCAGCAGAGTGTCTCCAAGTCAGTAGATCGTCTCCGAGTCAGCAGAGCGTCTCCGAGTCAGCAGAGCGTCTCCGAGTCAGCAGAGCGTCTCTGAGTAAAAAAGCTGGATTTGTTCTCAGGATGTTGTCGGGGTGTTTATTAATGTGTTATTAAATCAGTCGTACACACAGATCTCACGCAGTCATACACTGGCTAACGGCTAACGGCTAACCAGCCGCCCAGTTCTGAACATTGACCAGTTAAAAACAAACTTTATAAAATATTTAGTCTTTTTATAGATTCATTATTAAATGAGTTCGCTGCACTGGATTCAGATCTCTGAAAACTCCTAACACTCAGAGCCTCGTTAATCTATAGATCAGTTATTTTATTAATGGACGCTGAACGTTTGTTTACTGTTGTGATGTTTATAAATAGTGATGTGATGCTAAAGTTGTGCGCGCTAATGCAACGCTTCAGCTGATATGTGTACATTTACAAACTTAAATTTATTAAAAACTGAAATAATTAATATTTTAATAACTGTAATTTCAGGAAATGTAAGAATCACTAATAATCGTATTATTAGTTCTAATAGTTATGTTGTACTTATTTGAATATAGTGATGACTCATGTGCACGAGCTTTGAGAGTGACGTCTGCTTGTGAACATTAGTGACCTTCCGGAAAGCCCCGGCACGTGACTCTGCGAGCTGGAGTTGGTTTCCTTTTCTAATTCTCAGCTGAGACGCTCCTGTTAATAACTTATTAACTTAAAATTATTATTATTATTATTATTATTATTATTATTATTATTATTATTATTATTATTATTCCTTAAAGCTCTTAGAGTTCCGGTCCGGTGACGTCACTCCAGCATGGCGGAGATCACAGTGCAAAAGTAACAACAACAGCGCGAGGACAGGTAAGGTGAGAGGAGCTCGCGCTTCTGGCACTTTAAAAACTATCGAACTCTGGTCGCGCGCAACCGTCTCGAGCTCCGAGCTGGAATGAAGTGAGCGCGAGCGGGCAGGATGAGCGGTGTGGACTCGGAGCGGCCGGACAGTCTGGACGGCTGGGTGGCGGTCAGGAGCGACTTGTTCTCCGGGACGGAGTCTCTCCGGCTGGACTTCCTGGTCCAGTGGAGCGACGTGGAGGGTCAGTTTGCGGTGACCTGCAGGAGCCGCGGACCCAGAGGAGGTGGAGGGGGTGGAGGGGGTGGACGGGGAGGTCCGCACGGCTGGGCTGCTCTCCTGTCCGCCGCTGATATCACACTGGCCCACAACACACTGACCAGCACCGCGCAGGAGCTCCAGCACTGCCTGCCCGACCTCAGCGCCTTCAGCCCGGCCAGGAACCTGTGGGACCTGCTGTTCTCCAGCTCCAGGCTGGAGAACCAGCAGCAGGTAGAACTGAAACAAGTCCAGATCAGAACTCTTATCATATAATAATAATAATAATAATAATAATAATATTTATTTATTATGTTATTATTATTAGTATTATTAATAATAATATTCTGTAGAGTAACTGATACTTTAGGAAGTTCAGTGTTCTCTCAGGTGTTTCAGGTGTTACGTCACTCACCATAAATATCTGTACACAGAGCAGTTAATCATTTACTTTCAGATTTTATTATTAGTTCTGTTTTAAACCTAAATACAAATAACAGCAGAATAAACTGACTCTTACTGACTCACTGACTCTCACTGACTCACTGACTCTCACTGACTCACTGACTCTTACTGACTCACTGACTCTCACTGACTCACTGACTCTTACTGACTCACTGACTCACTGACTCTTACTGACAATTACTGACTCTTACTGACACTCACTGACTCTTACTGACTCACTGACACGCACTGACTCTTACTGACTCTTACTGACTCTTACTGACTCTTACTGACTCTCACTGACACTCACTGACACTCACTGACTTACTGACAATCACCGACTTTTACTGACACTCACTGACTCTCACTGACACTCACTGACTCTTACTGACACTCACTGACTCTTACTGACTCACTGACTCTCACTGACACGCACTGACTTGCTGACTCTTACTGACTCTCACTGACACTCACTGACACCCACTGACAATCACCGACTTTTACTGACACTCACTGACTCTTACTGACACTCACTGACTTACTGACACTCACTGACTCTTACTGACACTCACTGACTCTTACTGACACTGACTCTTACTGACTTACTGACACTCACTGACTCTCACTGACTCTCACTGACACTGACTTTCACTGACACTCACTGACTCTTACTGACTCTCACTGACTCACTGACTCACTGACACTCACTGACTTACTGACAATCACTGACTCTTACTGACACTCACTGACTCTCACTGACTCTCACTGATACTTACTGACTCTCACAGACTCTTACTGACTCTGACTCTTACTGACACTCACTGACTCTTACTGACTTACTGACAATTACTGACTCTTACTGACACTCACTGACTCTCACTGACACTCACTGACTTACTGACAATCACTGACTCTTACTGACACTCACTGACTCTCACTGACTCTCACTGACTTACTGATACTCACTGACTCTCACAGACTCTTACTGACTCTGACTCTTACTGACACTCACTGACTCTTACTGACTTACTGACAATTACTGACTTACTGACAATTACTGACTTACTGACACTCACTGACTTACTGACACTCACTGACTCTCACTGACACTCACTGACTCTCACTGACTCTTACTGACTCACTGACACGCACAGACTCTTACTGACTCTTACTGACTCATTGACTCTTACTGACAGTTACTGACTCTCACTGACTCACTGACACTCACTGACTCTCACTGACTTACTGATACTCACTGACTCTTACTGACTCACTGACTCTGACTCTTACTCTTACTGACTCTTACTGACTCTCACTGTCTCACTGACTCTCACTGACTCTTACTGACTCTCACTGACTCACTGACTTACTGACACTCACTGACTTTTACTGACACTCACTGACTCTTACTGACACTCATTGACTCTTACTGACTTACTGACTCTCACTGACTTACTGACTCTCACTGACTCTTACTGACACTCACTGACTCTTACTGATACTCACTGACTCACTGACTCTTACTGACTCTCACTGACTCTTACTGACACTCACTGACTCTTACTGTAACTCACTGACTCGCTGACTCTCACTGACTCTCACTGACTCTCACTGACTCTTACTGACACTCACTGACTCTTACTGTAACTCACTGACTCGCTGACTCTTACTGATACTCACTGACTCTTGCTGACTCTCACAGATGCTCACTCACTCTCACTGACTTGCTGACACTCAGTGACTCATTGTAACTCACTGCCTCTCACTTACAGTCATTGACTCTCATGTTTGCTCGCTGACTCTCACTGACTCGTTGAGGCAGTTTTCAGCTGAAATGTTTGTTTGTTGTGATTGCAGTAATTCTGTAGCTGCCTCTGTGGATTATTATGGTATGTCCAGTCCAGTAAGCTCCATAGTGACCTGTATGTCTCTGACCTTTAACAGCTGGACGTGGACGTGGACCGCGTCTGCAGGCAACTGGAGAAGTATTTTAGGACGGCGGTGGAGCTCTGCGGCAGCAGGATCGTCCTGGACACCCTGTTCAGCCTGCAGGAGGAGGAGGAGCAGCAGGAGGAGGAGCAGTACTACGAAGATCTGCAGGAGTTTAAGAGGAAGGCCATGGAGGAGCAGGTGGAGAGAGCAAAGGAGAGAGTGAGGAGGGTGAGTCGAGGTTGAGGGGTAAACAGGGTGACGGGCAGGTTTGGGGTAAAAAAAAAGGTCAGGTTATGTTCTTCTGACCAATCAGGGACATCCCTCTGACCAGTCAGGGACATCTCTCAGACCAGTCAGGGAGAGCCTTCTGACCAATTAGGGACATCTCTCTGACCAGTCAGGGACATCCCTCTGACCAGTCAGGGACATCTCTCTGACCAGTCAGGGACAGCCTTCTGACCAATTAGGGACATCTCTCTGACCAGTCAGGGACATCTCTCTGACCAGTCAGGGACAGCCTTCTGACCAATTAGGGACATCTCTCTGACCAGTCAGGGACATCTCTCTGACCAGTCAGGGACATGGTTAGAGTTGGTCAGAGTTAATGACTGTAATGGTCAGAGTTGATGACTGTACTGGTCAGAGTTGATGACTGTACTGGTCAGGCTTGATGACTGTAATGGTCAGAGTTGATGACTGTACTGGTCGGGGTTGATGACTGTACTGGTCAGGGTTGATGGGTGTACTGGTCAGGGTTGATGACTGTACTGGTCAGGATTGATGACTGTACTGGTCAGGGTTGATGGGTGTACTGGTCAGGGTTGATGACTGTACTGGTCAGGGTTGATGGGTGTACTGGTCAGGGTTGATGACTGTAATGATCAGGATTGATGACTGTACTGGTCAGGGTTGATGACTGCACTGGTCAGGCTTGATGACTGTAATGATCAGGGTTGATGACTGTAATGATCAGGGTTGATGACTGTACTGGTCAGGGTTGATGACTGTACTGGTCAGGGTTGTTGGGTGTACTGGTCAGGATGGATGACTGTACTGGTCAGGGTTGATGACTGTAATGATCAGGGTTGATGGGTGTAATGGTCAGGGTTGATGGGTGTACTGGTCAGGATTGATGACTGTAATAGTCAGAGTTGATGACTGTAATGGTCAGTGTTGATGGATGTACTGGTCAGATTTGATGACTGTACTGGTCAGGGTTGATGGGTGTAATGGTCAGGATGGATGACTGTACTGGTCAGGATTGATGACTGTAATGATCAGGATTGATGGGTGTACTGGTCAGGATGGATGACTGTACTGGTCAGGATTGATGACTGTAATGATCAGGGTTGATGGGTGTAATGGTCAGGATTGATGGGTGTACTGGTCAGGGTTGATGCCTGTAATGGTCAGAGTTGATGACTGTAATGGTCAGTGTTGATGGGTGTACTGGTCAGGGTTGATGCCTGTAATGGTCAGAGTTGATGGGTGTAATGGTCAGGATGGATGACTGTACTGGTCAGGATTGATGACTGTAATGATCAGGATTGATGGGTGTACTGGTCAGGATGGATGACTGTACTGGTCAGGATTGATGACTGTAATGATCAGGGTTGATGGGTGTAATGGTCAGGATTGATGGGTGTACTGGTCAGGGTTGATGCCTGTAATGGTCAGAGTTGATGACTGTAATGGTCAGTGTTGATGGGTGTACTGGTCAGGGTTGATGCCTGTAATGGTCAGAGTTGATGGGTGTAATGGTCAGGATGGATGACTGTACTGGTCAGGATTGATGACTGTAATGATCAGGATTGATGGGTGTACTGGTCAGGATGGATAACTGTACTGGTCAGGATTGATGACTGTAATGATCAGGGTTGATGGGTGTAATGGTCAGGATTGATGGGTGTACTGGTCAGGGTTGATGCCTGTAATGGTCAGAGTTGATGACTGTAATGGTCAGTGTTGATGGGTGTACTGGTCAGGGTTGATGCCTGTAATGGTCAGAGTTGATGGGTGTACTGGTCAGGAGTGATGACTGTAATGGTTAGGGTTGATGACTGTAATGGTCAGGGTTGATGGGTGTACTGGTCAGGGTTGATGACTGTAATGGTCAGGGTTGATAGGTGTACTGGTCAGGGTTGATGACTAATGGTCAGGGTTGATGGGTGTTTTGGTCAGGGTTGATGACTGTAATGGTCAGGGTTGATGGGTGTACTGGTCCGGGTTGATGACTAATGGTCAGGATTGATGACTGTAATGGTCAGAGTTGATGACTGTAATGGTCAGGGTTGATAGGTGTACTGGTCAGGGTTGATGACTAATGGTCAGGGTTGATGGGTGTTTTGGTCAGGGTTGATGACTGTAATGGTCAGGGTTGATGGGTGTACTGGTCCGGGTTGATGACTAATGGTCAGGATTGATGACTGTAATGGTCAGAGTTGATGACTGTAATGGTCAGGGTTGATGGGTGTACTGGTCAGGTGTGATGACTAATGGTCAGGGTTGATGACTGTATGTTATTAGTGGTGATAGTTTGTCAGTGTTTGTGATTTAAAGTGAATATTTTAGTGTTTTGTTTGTGTAAAGCAGTTTGAGCTGCTGGTATTTAAATGTATAATAATAATAATAATAATAATAATATAGTAATAATAATAATAATTAATTATTATTATTGTTGTTATTATTATTATTAATCTGATCTGGACTCAGGACTGTGTGTGTTGTAGGTTGTACAGGGTCACCGCTCTGCCTCTGGACTCCAACAGCTGATGAAGGTCTATGAGGAAGAGGATGAAGCTTATGATGATTTAGTTGCCGCGGCAACGCAGTTCTTTCAGCACCTGCTGCAGCCTTTCAGACACATGAGAGAAATCAGTACATTATACAGGATAGAGATTCAGGTACAGCAGCACATCCCACCACACTCAGTACTTACTCAGTATTTACTCAGTGTTTATTTGTTTATTCAGTATTTATTAAGTGTTTGGTATTTATTTAGTATTCAGTATTTATTCAGTATTTGGTATTTATTCAATATTCAGTAGTGTTCAGTATTTATTCAGTATTCAGTATTTACTTAGTATTTGATCAGTATTTATTCAGTATTCAGTATTTATTCAGTATTTACTTAGTATTTATTCAGTCTTTATTTAGTATTAATTCAGTATTCAGTATTTATTCAGTGGTCAGTATTTATTCAGTGGTCAGTATTCATTCAGTATTTATTCAGTGGTCAGTATTTATTCAGTATCTATTCAATATTCAGTATTCAGTATTTATTCAGTATTCAGTATTTATTCAGTGTTTATTCAGTCTGCGTATACGGTATGTGTGTCTTTGATGTGGTTCTACACCCGTTTACACTCTTTGATCTGGTTCTAGAATAAAACATTGTTCTCCCTTTTCTGTTGTCATACTCTGTGTGTGTGTGTGTGTGTGTATTTGCGTGTGTGTGTATATATATCTGTGTGTGTGTGTGTATATATCTGTGTGTGTGTGTGTATCTGTGTGTGTGTGTGTGTATATCTGTGTGTGTGTGTATATCTCTGTGTGTGTTTGTGTGTGTATCTGTGTGTGTGTGTATCTCTGTGTGTGTGTGTGTGTATATATCTGCGTGTGTGTGTGTACATCTATGTGTGTACGTGTATCTGTATGTGTGTGTGTATCTGTGTGTATCTCTGTGTGTATCTCTGT
>CM038711.1:37500-40000 GCA_021613375.1 Megaleporinus macrocephalus | reverse complement strand
TGTGTGTATAACTGTGTGTCTGTGTTTATAACTATGTGTGTGTGTATAACTGTGTGTGTGTCTGTGTGTATAACTGTGTGTGTGTGTGTAACTGTGGGTGTGTATAACTGTGGGTGTGTATAACTGTGTGTGTGTTTCTGTGTGTATAACTGTGTGTGTGTGTGTGTGTGTGTATAACTGTGTGTGTATAACTGTGTGGGTTGGGCTGAACGATTTTGGAAAATAATCTAATTGCAATTTTTTATCTATAAATTGCGATTGCGATTTAAAATGCGATTTTTAAAAATGTCTTCAAGTATTTTTCAACAAACAGAAGCAATAAATCATTCTGTTTAATAATAAACAATGTCAGATTTATTTAAGGCACAGATAACAATAAAGCAAACAAATCTATGCTTTCCCTTTTCACCATTTGTTTTTTTTTTAATAGAAAAAACAATAGATATAAAAAAAATTAACTTACTGCTCTCCAGCTAGTAACATCATAAAAAAAATAAAGTGCAAAAAACATAAAGAGAATCTGCTTTAACCAGCTCGTTATTTTCTGGGAATTCAAACTCAGTGAACACAAAATAAATCTGTTCTTATTAAATCTTTTAGATGTAAAAAAAAAACCCGGCATTTTTTATACAGCTCAGGTACAGCAACTCGGCTAAAATATGTGCGTGAGGGCATTTGGTAGCGCATATCCAGTGTGTTTAACAAAGCCATGAAGCCGGGCTTGTTCACTATATTAACGGGCATCATGTCTTTCGCTATGAACTCCGTTACTGCCCGAGTTATTTCAGCGCGCCGCTTCGAATTATGTCCATAAGGACTTACACTTTCAAACAGTTCGGTCAGGGATCCCTGTCGGCTGGTACTTGGCGTATTTGAAGATGCAGCACTGGTCGTTGGCATTTTAGCCTTGCAAATATCATACGAGGCTTTGTGGTGTTTT
Organism: Megaleporinus macrocephalus; assembly: GCA_021613375.1. Taxonomy (NCBI): domain Eukaryota; kingdom Metazoa; phylum Chordata; class Actinopteri; order Characiformes; family Anostomidae; genus Megaleporinus; species Megaleporinus macrocephalus. The sequence goes on along the minus strand of CM038711.1, from coordinate 39,060 downwards.
TTTAAATGCTGAAAAAGGTTTGTAGTGTGACCTCGCGTCGTAGCAACATTAGCAAGGCACGTTTTGCACAGTACCTGACGTTGAGCAGCATCTTTTTTTAAGCCAAAGTAATTCCACACAACTGATGTGCTGCCCCTCTTTGGTATTAGACTTTCAGTCGTGTCAGCTTCTGTCGAGCCTGAAGCCTTTGTGCAACATGTTAAAGTGCGCTGTGTTGACTTCACTTCTCCACCTCCCTGCCTCCTGCTCGGGTTTGCTCCGTTCGTCCTCGGCTCGGCTCGGCTCGGCTCGGCTCGGCTCGGCTCGCTCCCAAGTCACGTGACCAGTTTAAATCGCAGCCTGTGCGGTTAGAGAATCGCGTTTTTAAATATCGCGAGATTATCGCAAATGCAATTAATCGTTCAGCCCTATGTGTGGGTGTGTATAACTGTGTGTGTGTCTGTGTGTATAACTGTGTGTGTGTATACTTGTGTGTGTGTGTGTGTGTGTGTAACTGTGCGTTTGTGTGTGTGTATAACTGTGTGTGTATAACTTTGTGTGTGTCTGTGTGTATAACTGTGTGTCTGTGTGTATAACTGTGTGTCTGTGTGTATAGCTGTGTGTGTGTAACACTTTGTGTGTGTCTGTGTGTATAACTGTGTATCTGTGTGTATAACTGTGTGTGTGTGTGTGTATAACTGTGTGTGTGTGTGTTTGTATACTTGTGTGTGTGTGTAACTGTGTGTTTGTGTGTGTGTGTATAACTTTGTGTGTGTCTGTGTGTATAACTGTGTGTGTGTATAACTTTGTGTGTGTCTGTGTGTATAACTGTGTGTCTGTGTGTATAACTGTGTGTCTGTGTGTATAACTGTGTGTGTGTGTGTGTATAACTGTGTGTGTGTGTGTGTGTTTGTATAACTGTGTGTGTATAACTGTGTGTGTATAACTGTGTGTCTGTGTGTGTGTGTATAACAGTGTGTGTGTGTGTGTATAACTGTGTGTGTGTGTGTATAACTGTGTGTGTGTGTATAACTGTGTGTGTGTGTGTGTGTGTGTTTGTATAACTGTGTGTGTGTGTATAGCTGTGTGTGTATAACTGTGTGTCTGTGTGTGTGTATAACTGTGTGTGTGTGTGTGTGTGTATAACTGTGTGTGTGTGTATAACTGTGTGTGTGTGTGTGTGTTTGTATAACTGTGTGTGTGTATAACTGTGTGTGTATAACTGTGTGTGTGTGTATAACTGTGTGTGTGTGTGTATAACTGTGTGTGTGTATAACTTTGTGTGTGTCTGTGTGTATAACTGTGTGTCTGTGTTTATAACTGTGTGTGTGTGTATAACTGTGTGTGTGTCTGTGTGTATAACTGTGTGTGTGTCTGTATAACTGTGTGTGTGTGTGTGTATAACTGTGTGTGTGTGTGACTGTGGGTGTGTATAACTGTGTGTGTAACTGTGTGTGTGTTTCTGTGTGTATAACTGTGTGTGTGTGTGTGTGTATAACTGTGTGTGTGTGTATAACTGTGTGTGTGTCTGTGTGTATAACTGTGTGTGTGTGTATAACTGTGTGTGTGTGTTTGTATACT
>CM038711.1:25000-32500 GCA_021613375.1 Megaleporinus macrocephalus | reverse complement strand
TGTGTGTGTGTGTGTGTAACTATGTGTGTTTGTGTGTGTGTATAACTTTGTGTGTGTCTGTGTGTATAACTGTGTGTGTGTATAACTTTGTGTGTGTCTGTGTGTATAACTGTGTGTCTGTGTGTATAACTGTGTGTGTGTGTGTGTGTGTGTATAACTGTGTGTGTGTGTGTATAACTGTGTGTGTGTATAACTGTGTGTGTATTACTGTGTGTCTGTGTGTGTTTGTGTGTATAACTGTGTGTGTGTGTATAACTGTGTGTGTGTGTGTTTGTATAACTGTGTGTGTGTGTGTATAACTTTGTATAACTGTGTGTGTGTGTGTGTATAACTGTGTGTGTGTTTGTATTTGTATAACTGTGTGTGTGTGTGTGTATAACTTTCTGTGTATAACTGTGTGTCTATAACTGTGTGTGTCTGTGTGTATAACTGTGTGTGTGTCTATGTGTATAACTGTGTGTGTGTGTGTGTGTATAACTGTGTGTGTGTGTGTGTGTGTGTATAACTGTGTGTGTGTGTGTGTGTATAACTGTGTGTGTGTGTGTGTGTGTGTGTGTGTGTATAACTGTGTGTGTATAACTGTGTGTGTCTATAACTGTGTGTCTGTGTGTATAACTGCGTGTGTGTGTGTTTTTGTTTGTATAACTGTGTGTGTGTATGTATAACTGTGTGTGTATAACTGTGTGTGTGTGTGTTTGTATAACTGTGTGTGTGTGTGTGTGTATAACTGTGTGTGTGTGTGTATAACTGTGTGTGTGTGTGTTTGTATAACTGTGTGTGTGTGTGTGTATAACTGTGTGTGTGTGTGTGTGTATAACTGTGTGTGTGTGTGTGTTTGTATAACTGTGTGTGTGTGTGTGTGTGTATATAACTGTGTGTGTGTGTATAACTGTGTGTGTGTGTGTGTGTGTGTATAACTGTGTGTGTATATAACTGTGTGTGTGTGTGTATAACTGTGTGTGTGTGTGTGTGTGTGTATAACTGTGTGTGTGTGTGTGTTTGTATAACTGTGTGCGTGTGTGTGTATAACTGTGTGTGTATAACTGTGTGTCTGTGTGTATAACTGTGTGTGTGTGTGTGTGTGTGTGTATAACTGTGTGTGTGTGTGTGTGTATAACTGTGTGTGTGTGTATAACTGTGTGTGTGTGTATAACTGTGTGTGTTTGTGTGTGTGTGTGTGTGTTTGTATAACTGTGTGTGTGTATAACTGTGTGCGTCTATAACTGTGTGTGTCTGTGTGTATAACGGTGTGTGTGTTTGTGTATAACTGTGTGTGTGGGTGTTTGTATAACTATGTCTGTGTTAGTCTGTGTGTAAAACTCTGTGTGTGTGTGTGTGTGTGTATAACTGTGTGTGTGTGTTTGTATAACTGTGTGTGTGTGTGTTTGTATAACTGTGTGTGTGTGTGTGTGTTTGTATAACTGTGTGTGTGTGTGTGTTTGTATAACTGTTTCTGTGTTAGTCTGTGTGTAAAACTGTGTGTGTGTGTGTGTATAACTGTGTGTGTGTGTGTTTGTATAACTGTGTGTGTGTGTGTGTGTGTGTGTGTGTGTGTGTATAACTGTGTGTGTGTTTGTATAACTGTTTCTGTTAGTCTGTGTGTAAAACTGTGTGTGTGTGTGTGTATAACTGTGTGTGTGTGTTTGTATAACTGTGTGTGTGTGTGTGTATAACTGTGTGTGTGTGTGTGTGTATAACTGTGTGTGTGTGTGTTTGTATAACTGTGTGTGTGTGTGTGTGTGTGTATATAACTGTGTGTGTGTGTATAACTGTGTGTGTGTGTGTGTGTGTGTATAACTGTGTGTGTATATAACTGTGTGTGTGTGTGTATAACTGTGTGTGTGTGTGTGTGTGTGTATAACTGTGTGTGTGTGTGTGTTTGTATAACTGTGTGCGTGTGTGTGTATAACTGTGTGTGTATAACTGTGTGTCTGTGTGTATAACTGTGTGTGTGTGTGTGTGTGTATAACTGTGTGTGTGTGTGTGTGTATAACTGTGTGTGTGTGTATAACTGTGTGTGTGTGTATAACTGTGTGTGTTTGTGTGTGTGTGTGTGTGTTTGTATAACTGTGTGTGTGTGTGTGTGTGTATAACTGTGTGCGTCTATAACTGTGTGTGTCTGTGTGTATAACGGTGTGTGTGTTTGTGTATAACTGTGTGTGTGGGTGTTTGTATAACTATGTCTGTGTTAGTCTGTGTGTAAAACTCTGTGTGTGTGTGTGTGTGTATAACTGTGTGTGTGTGTTTGTATAACTGTGTGTGTGTGTGTTTGTATAACTGTGTGTGTGTGTGTGTGTTTGTATAACTGTGTGTGTGTGTGTTTGTATAACTGTTTCTGTGTTAGTCTGTGTGTAAAACTGTGTGTGTGTGTGTGTATAACTGTGTGTGTGTGTGTTTGTATAACTGTGTGTGTGTGTGTGTGTGTGTGTGTGTGTATAACTGTGTGTGTGTTTGTATAACTGTTTCTGTTAGTCTGTGTGTAAAACTGTGTGTGTGTGTGTGTATAACTGTGTGTGTGTGTTTGTATAACTGTGTGGGTGTGTGTGTGTAGTGATGCTGAAACAGATGGAGAGTGATGGGAAGAGGTTTGGTTCTGCTGCGTGGGCGGTGGTGACTCCCCGGCTGGAGAAACTCAAACTGCTGTCGGCTAAAGAGTCCCTGCAACACATGCGGGCCAGAGAGCTGTGTGTGACACGCAGCAAGCAGGACATCAAAGACAAGGTGAGGAGGAGTGTCCAGTTTCTGTACAGGTTAAAAAATATAATTCCATAACTGAGTGTTTGAAGTTTAACCAAAGAGGTGATAGTGTTTACAGTGGCGGTGATGTTTACAATGATGATGACGTTTACAGTGATGGTGTTTACAGTGGTGCTGATGGTGTTTACAGTGGTGGTGATGATGGTGTTTATAGTGGTAGTGATGGTGTTTACAGTGGTGGTGGTGATGGTGTTTATAGTGGTAGTGATGGTGTTTACAGTGGTGCTGATGGTGTTTACAGTGGTGGTGATGATGGTGTTTACAGTGGTGGTGATGGTGTTTATAGTGGTAGTGATGGTGTTAACAGTGGCGGTGATGTTTACAGTGTTGATGACGTTTACAGTGGTGGTGATGGTGTTTACAGTGGCGGTGATGTTTACAGTGGTGATGGTGGTGTTTACAGTGGTGGTGATGGTGTTTAGAGTGATGGTGATGTTTACAGTGTTGATGACGTTTACAGTGGTGGTGATGGTGTTTACAGTGGCGGTGATGTTTACAGTGGTGATGATGTTTACAGTGGTGATGGTGGTGTTTACAGTGGCGGTGATGTTTACAGTGGTGGTGATGTTTACAGTGTTGATGACGTTTACAGTGGTGGTGATGGTGTTTACGGTGGTGGTGGTGTTTACAGTGGTGGTGATGGTGTTTACAGTGGTGGTGATGTTTACAGTGTTGATAACGTTTACAGTGGTGGTGATGGTTTTTAGAGTGGTGGTGATGGTGTTTACAGTGGTGGTGATGTTTACAGTGTTGATGACGTTTACAGTGGTGATGGTGGTGTTTACAGTGGCGGTGATGTTTACAGTGGTGGTGATGTTCACAGTGTTGATGACGTTTACAGTGGTGGTGATGGTGTTTACAGTGGTGGTGATGGTGTTTACGGTGGTGGTGGTGTTTACACTGGTGGTGATGGTGTTTACAGTGGTGGTGATGGTGGTGGTTACAGTGGCGGTGATGTTTACAGTGTTGATGACGTTTACAGTGGTGGTGATGGTGTTTACAGTGGTGGTGATGGTGTTTACAGTGGCGGTGATGTTTACAGTGTTGATGACGTTTACAGTGGTGGTGATGGTGTTTACCGTGGCTGTGATGTTTACAGTGGCTTTGATGTTTACAGTGGTGATGGTGTTTACAGTGGTGGTGGTGATGGTGGTGATGGTTTTTAGAGTGGTGGTGATGGTGTTTACAGTGGTGGTGGTGGTGGTGTTTACAGTCGTGGTGATGGTGTTTACAGTGGTGGTGGTGATGGTGTTTACAGTGGTGGTGGTGATGGTGGTGATGGTTTTTAGAGTGGTGGTGATGGTGTTTACAGTGGTGGTGGTGATGTTTACAGTGGTGGTGACAGTGTTTACAGTGGTGATGGTGTTTACAGTGGTGGTGATGGTGTTTACAGTGGTGGTGATGGTAACCAGGAGTCTCCATGTCTACAACACTAATCTACACATTGTATTTACTATGAAACCCACCAGTGAAGCTACACGTGTCTTCTGAGTTTATCTGGATGTTGATGGTAAAATGTGGAAGATCTGAAAATACTAGGTTTTCTTTGGGGACTATTTGAACCTCACAGCGTCCTGCATGTATCCCTCCACCATGAATGGAGTTTAAGACTGAGATCTTCTCTAAACTATCATAAACAGAGTCTCAGAATCAGACAGTGTATTTATAACATCTACTGTAAGAACTTTCTGTGAGGAGCTTTTAGAGGAGGACGTCTGGTTCCATTCACCTCCACTGTGAACAGATCTGACTGGATCTAGAACCACTGTGAACAGATCTGACTGGATCTAGAACAGAGTGATAAGAGAACGTAATTGATATTAAAGCCTGTAACTGAAATTGCTGCTGTCATAATTGGAAGTTGTGACTCTTTCAGCCCTAATATTGTATGTGTGTGTGTGTGTGTAGCTGGGAGGTCTGTGTGAGGGGGTGTCGGAGGTGCAGGTGTTGGAGGTGCAGTATTACGAGGCCCAGCTGGAACTTTATGACTGCAAATTAGAAATCCTGAAAAATGAGGAGCTGCTACTGCTCTCACAGATACACACCATCCACCGACAGATAAGAGGTACACACACACACACACACACACACATATAAATATACACACACCAACACACACACATATACACACACCAACACATACACACACACACACACATATATATATATACACACACCAACACACACACACATACACACAAATATATATATACACACACACATATATACACACACCAACACACACACACATATACACACACCAACACAAACACACACACACACACACACCCCAACACACTCATGTTTGTCTTACTATATTAGTGAGGTCATCCATAGGATTCTGTTGATCTTCGTATTACTATAATTAAATAATACTTCACCAAAACCTAAACCTAACCCTAACCTCAGTACCTTATATAATACTACACCTAAACCTAACCTTAACCTCAGTACCTTATATAATACTACACCTAAACCTAACCTTAACCTCAGTACCTTATATAATACTACACCTACACCTAATCTTAACCTCAGTACCTTATATAATACTACACCTACACCTAAACCTAACATTAACCTCAGTACCTTATATAATACTACACCTACACCTAACCCTAATTTTAACCTCAGTACCTTATATAACACTACACCTAAACCTAACCTTAACCCTAACCTCAGTACCTTTTATACTACACCTACACCTAAACCTGACCTTAACCTCAGTACCTTATATAATACTACTCCAACACCTAAACCTAACCCTAACCTTAACCTCAGCTCTGTATATAATACTACACCTAAACCTAAACCTAACCTTAACCTCAGTACCTTATAAAATCCTACACCTAATCATAACCTAACCTTAACCTCAGTACCTTATATAATACTACACCAACACCTAAACCTAACCTTAACCTTAACCTCAGTACCTTATATAATACTACACCTACACCTAAACCTAACCTTAACCTCAGTACCTTATATAATACTACACCTAAAACTAACCTTAACCTTAACCTCAGTACCTTATATAATACTACACCTACACCTAAACCTAACCTTAACTTCAGCTCCTTATATAATACTGCACCTACACCTAAATCTAACCTTAACCTCAGTACCTTATATAATACTACACCTACACCTAAACCTAAACTTAACCTCAGTACCTTATATAATACTACACCTACACCTAAACCTAACCCAAACCTCAGTACCTTATATAATACTACAGCTAAACCTAACCTTAACCTCAGTACCTTATATAATACTACACCTAAACCTAACCTTAACCTCAGTACCTTATATACTACACCTAAACCTAACCCTAAACTTAACCTCAGTACCTTATATAATACTACACCTAACCCTAACCTTAACCTTAGTACCTTATTCAATACTACACCTAACCATAACCTTAACCTCAGCACCTTATATAATACTAAACCTAACCTTAACCTCACTACCTTATATAATACTACACCTAAACCTAACCCTAACCGCAACCTCAGTACCTTAAATAATACTACACCTAAACCTAACCTCAGTACCTTATATAATACTAAACCTACACCTAAACCTAACCTTAACCTCAGTACCTTAAATAATACTACACCTAAACCTAACCTCAGTACCTTAAATAATACTACACCTACACCTAAACTTAACCCTAACCTTAACCTCAGTACCCTATGTAATAATACACCTAAACTTAACCCCAACCTTAACCTCAGTACCTTATATAATACTACACCCACACCTAAACCTAACCTTAACCTCAGTACCGTATATAATACTACACCTAAACCTAATCTTAATCTCAGTACCTTATATAATACTACGCTTAAACCTAATCTTAATCTCAGTACCTTATATAATACCACACCTAAACCTAATCTTAATCTCAGTACCGTATATAATACTACACCTAAACCTAATCCTAATCTCAGTACCTCATATAATACTACACCTAAACCTAATCTTAATCTCAGTACCTTATATAATACTACACCTAAACCTAATCTTAATCTCAGTACCTTATATAATACTACACCTAAACCTAATCTTAACCTCAATACCTTATATAATACTACACCTAAACCTAACACTAACCTTAACCTCAGCACCTTATATAGTACTACAACTACACCTAAACCTAACCTTAACCTCAGTACCTTATATAATACTACACCTAAACTTAACCTTAACATCGGTATTTTATATAATACTACACCTACACCTAAACCTAACCTTAACCTCAGTACCTTAAATAATACTAAACCTAAACCTAATCTTAATTTCAGTATTTTATATAATACTACACCTAAACCTAATCTTAATCTCAGTACCTTATATAATACTACACCTACACCTAAACCTAATCTTAATTTCAGTACCTTATATAATACTACACCTAAACCTAACCTTAACCTAAGTACCTTATATAATACTACACCTAAACCTAACCCTAACCTTAACCTCAGCACCTTATATAGTACTACAACTACACCTAAACCTAACCTTAATCTCAGTACCTTATATAATACTACACCTAAACCTAACCCTAACCTTAACCTCAGCACCTTATATAGTACTACAACTACACCTAAACCTAACCTTAATCTCAGTACCTTATATAATACTACACCTACACCTAAACCTAACCTTAACCTCAGTACCTTATATAGTACTACAACTAAACCTAACCCTAACCTTAACCTCAGTACCTTATATAATACTACA
>CM038711.1:0-20000 GCA_021613375.1 Megaleporinus macrocephalus | reverse complement strand
ACACAACAAACTACACACTATATACACTACACACTATATACACCACACACTATAAACTATACACGATACACACTATGCTCAACACTACACACTATATACAATACACACTATACACTATACAAAATACACACTATGCACAACACACTACACACTATATACACTACACACTACACACTACACACAATACACACTATACACAACACACTACACACTATATACACTACACAATACACACTACACACAATATACATTATACACAACACACTACACACTGTATACACTATACACACTACACACAATATACACTATACACAACACACTACACACTATATACACTACACAATACACACTATACACAACACATTACACACAATACAATACATTCTATACAACGAGCAAAGATCAGGAACAGGAGGGTAAACACACACTACACACACCATACACTACACAGTACACACTACACATAACACACTATACACAATACACTACACACTATATACACTACACACAATACACACAATACACACAATATACACAACACACTATACACAATACACACTATACACAACACACTACACACTATATACACTACACAATACACACTACACGTAACACACTATACACAATACACACTATACACAACACACTACACACTATATACACTACACAATACACACTATACACAATACACACTATACACAACACACTACACACTATATACACTACACAATACACACTACACGTAACACACTATACACAATACACACTATACACAACACACTACACACTATATACACTACACACAATACACAATACACACAATACACAATATACACTATACACAATACACACTATACACAACACACTACACACTATATACACTACACACAATACACACTACACACAATACACCCCATACACAACACACTATGCACAATACACACTATACACAATACACACTGTACACAACACACTACACACTATATACACTACACACTATACACAATACACACTATGCACAACACACTACACACTATATACACTACACACAATGCACACTATACACAACACACTATACACAATACACACTGTACACAACACACTACACACTATACACTACACACTATATACACTACACACTAAACTATACACAATACACACTATGCTCAACACACTACACACTATATACACTACACACTATACACAATACACACTATGCACAACACACTACACACTATATACACTACACAATACACACTATACACAACACACTACACACTATATACACTGCACAATACACACTACACACAATATACATTATACACAACACACTACACACTGTATACACTATACACACTACACACAATATACACTATACACAACACACTACACACTATATACACTACACAATACACACTATACACTATGTACACTACACAATACACACTACACACTATACACAACACACTACACACTATATACACTACACAATACACACTACACACAATATACATTATACACAATACACTACACACTGTATACACTAAACACTACACACAATATACACTATACACAACACACTACACACTATATACACTACACAGTACACACTATACACTATATACACTACACAATACACACTATACACAACACACTACACACTATATACACTACACAATACACACTACACATAACACACTATACACAATACACACTATACACAACACACTACACACTATATACACTACACACAATACACACAATACACAATATACACAACACACTATACACAATACACACTATACACAACACACTACACACTATATACACTACACACAATACACACTACACACAATACACTATACACAATACACACAACACACTACACACTATATACACTACACACAATGCACACTATACACAACACACTATACACAATACACACTGTACACAACACACTATACACTATATACTACACACTATATACACTACACACTATAAACTATACACAATACACACTATGCTCAACACACTACACACTATATACACTACACACTATACACTATACACAATACACACTATGCACAACACACTGCACACTATATACACTACACAATACACACTATACACAACACACTACACACTATATACACTGCACAATACACACAATATACATTATACACTATACACACTACACACAATATACACTATACACAACACACTACACACTATATACACTACACAATACACACTACACACAATACACACTACACACAATACACTATACACAATACACACTACACACTATATACACTACACAATACACACTACACACAATATACATTATACACAATACACTACACACTGTATACACTAAACACACTACACACAATATACACTATACACAACACACTACACAGTATATACACTACACAGTACACACTATACACTATATACACTACACAATACACACTATACACAACACACTACACACTATATACACTACACAATACACACTACACATAACACACTATACACAATACACACTGTACACAACACACTATACACTATACACTACACACTATATACACTACACATTATAAACTATACACAATACACACTATGCTCAACACACTACACACTATATACACTACACACTATACACTATACACAATACACACTATGCACAACACACTGCACACTATATACACTACACAATACACACTATACACAACACACTACACACTATATACACTGCACAATACACACTACACACAATATACATTATACACAACACACTACACACTGTATACACTATACACACTACACACAATATACACTATACACAACACACTACACACTATATACACTACACAATACACACTACACACAATACACTATACACAATACACACAACACACTACACACTATATACACTACACAATACACACTACACACAATATACATTATACACAATACACTACACACTGTATACACTAAACACACTACACACAATATACACTATACACAACACACTACACAGTATATACACTACACAGTACACACTATACACTATATACACTACACAATACACACTATACACAACACACAACACACTATATACACTACACAATACACACTACACATAACACACTATACACAATACACACTATACACAACACACTACACACTATATACACTACACACAATACACACAATACACAATATACACAACACACTATACACAATACACACTATACACAACACACTACACTATATACACTACACACAATACACTATACACAATACACACAACACACTACACACTATATCCACTACACACAATACACACCATACACAACCCACTATACACAATACACACTATACACAACACACTACACACTATACACAACACACTATACACAATACACACTGTACACAACACACTACACTATATACACTACACACTATATACACTACACACTATACACAATACACACTATGCACAACACACTACACATTATATACACTATACACAATACACACTATGCACAACACACTATATACACTACACACTATAAACTATACACAATACACTCTATGCTCAACACACTACACACTATATACACTACACAATACACACTATACACAACACATTACACACTATATACACACCACACAATACACACTACACATAACACACTATACACAATACACACTATACACAACACACTACACACTATATACACTACACACAATACACACAATACACACAATACACACCATACACAACCCACTATACACAATACACACTATACACAACACACTACACACTATACACAACACACTATACACAATACACACTGTACACAACACACTACACTATATACACTACACACTATATACACTACACACTATACACAATACACACTATGCACAACACACTACACATTATATACACTATACACTATACACACTATGCACAACACACTATATACACTACACACTATAAACTATACACAATACACACTATGCTCAACACACTACACACTATATACACTACACACTATACACTATACACAATACACACTATACACTATACACAATACACACTATACACAACACACTGCACACTATATACACTACACACAATACACACTACACACAATACACTATACACAATACACACAACACACTACACACTATATACACTACACATAATACACAATACACACAATACACACCATACACAACCCACTATACACAATACACACTATACACAACACACTACACACTATACACAACACACTATACACAATACACACTGTACACAACACACTACACTATATACACTACACACTATATACACTACACATTATACACAATACACACTATGCACAACACACTACACATTATATACACTATACACAATACACACTATGCACAACACATTATATACACTACACATTATAAACTATACACAATACACACTATGCTCAACACACTACACACGATATACACTACACACTATACACTATACACACTATGCACAACACACTACATACTATATACACTACACAATACACACTACACACAATACACACTATACACAACACTACACACTATATACACTACACAATACACACTACACACAATATACATACACAACACACTACACACTGTATACACTATACACACTACATACAATATACACTATACACAACACACTACACACTATATACACTACACAATACACACTACACTATATACACTACACAATACACACTATACACAACACATTACACACAATACAATACACACTATACAACGAGCAAAGATCAGGAACAGGAGGGTAAACACACACTACACACACCATACACTACACACTACACACAACACTTTATACACAATACACACTATACACAACACACTACACATTACATACACTACACAATACTCACTACACACAATACACACTACACACAATATACTATACACAATACACACTATACAAAACACACAATGCATACAATACGCACTACACAATACACACTGCACACAATACAATGCACACTACACAATACACACTACACACAAGACACTACACACTATACACACTACACACAACACATTACATGCAATACAATACACAATACATACTACACACAACACACTACACACAATACAATACACACAATACAATACATTGTGTTATTATAAACTCCACACGTGGAACTGAAGGTTCTGGAAATAAATCAGCAGTTATACTCACAATCAGACACACTCACCACCGCACTGAGCACCGGCGCCCCCTCAGGGCTGTGTGCTCAGTCCACTAATGTTCACTTTGCTGACTCACAAAGCACATCATCAGGTTTGCTGATGACTAGTTAAGCTCTGTAGATCTGATTGTGGTTCTGATTGTGTTTCTGATTGTGATTACGGTTCTGATTGTGATTGCGGTTCTGATTGTGATTGTGGTTCTGGTTGTGATTACGGTTCTGATTGTGATTCTGGTTCTGATTGTGTTTCTGATTGTGATTCTGGTTCTGATTGTGATTGTGGTTCTGATTGTGTTTCTGATTGTGCTTCTGATTGTGATTGTGGTTCTGATTGTGATTGTGGTTCTGATTGTGTTTCTGATTGTGTTTCTGATTGTGATTGTGGTTCTGATTGTGGTTCTGATTGTGATTGCGGTTCTGATTGTGGTTCTGATTGTGTTTGCGGTTCTGATTCTGTAGGAGAGCTGTGTGAAGGCGTGGGAGCTCCAGCAGGGGGCGCTGCAGCAGAGAACCACTCAGCATCAACACCACCATGCAGTACACCTGGTGAGTCACCACAGCAGCCTCCACCTGCCCAGCACCCATCACAGTCAGCAGCTCTGACCCACACTGTGTGTGTATGTGTGTGTGTGTATATGTGTGTGTGTGTGTGTGTCTGTGTGTATATCTGTGTATGTGTGTTTGTATATCTGTGTGTGTATATACGTGTTTGTATATCTGTGTGTGTGTGTGCGTGTGTATATCTGTGTGTTTGTATATGTGTTTGTGTGTGTATATATCTGTGTATATTTGTGTTTGTATATCTGTGTGTGTGTGTGTGTGCGTGTGTATATCTGTGTGTGTGTGTGCGTGTGTATATTTGTGTGTGTTTGTATATCTGTGTGTACATCTGTGTGTGTGTATATATGTGTGTGTGTATATATCTGTGTGTGTATATACGTGTTTGTATATCTGTGTGTGTATGTATGTGTGTGCGTGTGTATATCTGTGTTTGTGTGTGTATATATCTGTGTGTGTATATTTATTTGTATATCTGTGTGTGTGCGCGTGTGTATATCTGTGTGTGTGTGTGCGTGTGTATATTTGTGTGTTTTGTATATCTGTGTGTATGTGTGTGTGTGTGTATATATCTGTGTGTGTATGTGTGTGTATATATCTGTGTGTATGTGTGTGTATATATGTGTGTGTGTTTGTACATCTGTGTGTGTGTGTGTGTGTGTGTGTATATCTGTGTGTGTGTGTGTATATCTGTGTGTGTATTTATGTGTGTGTATATGTGTGTTTGTATATCTGTGTGTATATCTGTGTGTGTGTATATATCTGTGTGTGTGTGTATGTGTGTGTGTATATCTGTGTGTGTGTTTGTACATCTGTGTGTGTGTTTGTATATCTGTGTGTATATCTGTGTGTGTGTTTGTGTATCTGTGTGTGTGTGTATATATCTGTGTATGTGTGTGTGTGTGTATATCTATGTATGTGTTTATATATCTGTGTGTGTGTGTGTGTATGTGTGTGTGTGTATATCTATGTATGTTTTTATATATCTGTGTGTGTGTGTTTGTATATCTGTGCGTGTGTGTGTGTGTATATATCTGTGTGTGTGTATGTGTGTGTGTGTATATCTATGTATGTGTTTATATATCTGTGTGTGTGTGTGTGTGTGTGTGTGTGTATATCTATGTATGTGTTTATATATCTGTGTGTGTGTGTGTTTGTATATCTGTGCGTGTGTGTGTGTGTGTGTGTATATATCTGTGTGTGTGTGTGTGTATGTGTGTGTGTGTATATCTATGTATGTGTTTATATATCTGTGTGTATATCTGTGAGTGTGTGTAGAAGCGGGAGAGGAGGAGAGAGGTGGAGGAGAAGAAGAAGGAGTGGGTGGAGCTGGAGAGAGAGAAAACGCTCAACAGACTGCGCTCCTTCAGAGAGGTAATTACCCACAATCCTCTTTGCTGTCCACTCCCCTCAGTTACTGCACCGCCCACCATATACCATCCATACACCACCCCTATACCCCCCTACACCACCCGTATACCCCCTACACCACCTGTATACCCCTACACCACCTGTATACCCCCCTACACCCCCTACACCACCAGTATACCCCCCTACACCACCAGTATACCCCCCTACACCCCCGTATACCCCCCTACACCCCCGTATACACCTACACCACCCGTATACCCCCTACACCACCGTATACCCCCCTACACCCCCGTATACCCCCCTACACCCCCGTATACCCCTACACCACCCGTATACCCCCTACACCACCTGTATACCCCCTACACCACCCGCATACCCCCTACACCACCTGTATACCCCCTACACCCCCTACACCACCAGTATACCCCCCTACACCCCTACACCACCAGTATACCCCCCTACACCACCCCTACACCACCAGTATACCCCTCTACACCACCCTATATCCCCCTACACCACCCCTATACCACCCGTATACCCCCTACACCACCAATATACCCCCCTATTCCCCCTACACCACCCGTATACCCCCTACGCCACCAGTATACCCCCCTATACCCCCTATTCCACCCGTATACCCCCTACACCACCAGTATATCCCTCTATACCACCCGTATACCCCCTACACCACCTTTATACCCCCTACACCACCCGTATACCCCCTACGCCACCCGTATACCCCCTACGCCACCCGTATACTACCCTACACCACCTGTATACTCCCCTACACCACCAGTATACTCCCCTACACCACCAGTATACCCCCCTACACCACTAGTATACCTCCCTACACCACAAGTTTACACCTCTACACCACCCCATATCCCCCTACACCACCAGTATACCCCCCTACACCACCCCATATCCCCCTATACCACCCGTATACTCCCTACACCACCCGTATACCCCCTACACCACCAGTATACCCCCCTATACCCCCTACACCACCCGTATACCCCCTAAACCACCCCTTTACCCCTACACCACCCCTTTACCCCCTACACCACCCCTTTACCCCCTACACCACCCGTATACCCCCTACACCATCCCTATACCCCCTACACCACCCGTACACCCTACACCACCTGTATACCCCCTACACCACCAGTATACCCCCCTACACCCCCTACACCACCCCTATACCCCCCTACACCTCCAGTATACCACCCTACACCACCAGTATACCCCCTACACCACCAATATACCCCCTACACCTCCTACACCACCCCTATACCCCATACACCACCCGTATACCCCCTACACCACCAGTGTTCCCCCCTACGCCACCCCATGTAGGTATTGAATATAAACCCCCCTATACCCCCTACACCACCAGTATACCCCCCTACATCACCAGTATATGCCCTACACCCCTTACACCACCAGTATACCCCTCTACACCACCCCATATGCCCCCACCTCACCCCCTACACCACCCCTATACCCCTACACCACCCGTATACCCCCCTACACCACCCATATACCCCCCTACACCCCCTACACCACCCGTATACCCCTACACCACCCGTATACTGTCCGATCTGATGAAGTGCTCGTTTGGTGTATATATATGAAACCACAAGTAAAATAAAGTGAGTAAACTAATATATGCATTTGTGTGTGTGTGTGTCTTGGGTGTGTGTGTGTTTGGTTTGTGTGTGTGTTTGGTGTGTGTGTTTGGTTTGTGTGTGTTGTGTGTGTGTGTTGGGTGTGTGTGTGTGTGTTGCGTGTGTGTGTGTTTGGTGTGTGTGTGTTTGGTGGGTGTGTGTTTGGTGTGTGTGTGTGTGTTGGCTGTGTATGTGTGTCTGGTGTGTGTGTGTTTGGTGTGTGTGTGTGTTTGGTGTGTGTGTGTTGTGTGTGTGTGTTGGGTGTGTGCGTGTGTGTGTGTGTGTGTGTGTGTTTGGTGTGTGTGTGTGTGTGTGTGTGTGTTTGGTGTGTGTGTGTGTGTTTGGTGTGTGTGTGTGTTTGTTGTGTGTGTTTGGTGGGTGTGTGTGTGTGTGTGTGTGTGTGTGTGTGAGTGTTTGGTGTGTGTGTGTGTATGTGTGTGTGTGTGTTTGGTGTGTGTGTGTGTGTGTGTGTGTGTGTGTGTGTGTGTGTGTGTGTGTGTTTGTAGAGAAAGCTTGGTCAGTTCGTGATGAAGACTCCTCGCTCCAAACCGAAGCCTCCCGTCTCAGCTACAGATGATTCATCACAGCCGATGTCAATCATTTCTCTGGCCCCTCCCACTGGAGAAATCCCTGTACAAATTCTGTTACCTCCAAGACCAGCAGCACCAGATCAGACATTTACACCCCCACTTCTGCCCCTGCCCCCACCTCCTCCTCCTCCTCCCCCTCCACCCCCTCCTCCTCCCCCACCCAATGTCCTGCAGGCTCCCCCTCAGCCACTGCGTGACCGAGAATCTGCTCCATCTCCCCAAAACAACACACTGCAGGAAAGCGCAGGTGACCCCACCTTCCCAGCATAGTGTATATCACAATACCTACATTTAAAGTTATACACTCAACCTAATGAGAAACTGTAACTCTTTATATACAGTACCTACATTTAGAGTTATACATTCAACCTAATGAGAAACGGTAACTCAGTTTATATACAATACCTACATTTAGAGTTATACATTCAACCTAATGAGAAACTGTAACTCAGTTTATATACAATACCTACATTTAGAGTTATACATTCAACCTAATGAGAAACTGTAACTCAGTTTATATACAATACCTACATTTAAAGTTATACACTCAACCCAATGAGAAACTGTAACTCAGTTTATATACAATACATACATTTAGAGTTATACATTCAACCTAATGAGAAACTGTAACTCAGTTTATATACAATACCTACATTTAGAGTTATACATTCAACCTAATGAGAAACTGTAACTCAGTTTATATACAATACCTACATTTAGAGTTATACATTCAACCCAATGAGAAACTGTAACTCAGTTTATATACAATACCTACATTTAGAGTTATACATTCAACCCAATGAGAAACTGTAACTCAGTTTATATACAATAGCTACATTTAGTTATACATTCGACCTAATGAGAAACTGTAACTCAGTTTATATACAATACCTACATCTAGAGTTATACATTCAACCCAATGAGTAACTGTAACTCAGTTTATATTCAATACCTACATTTAGAGTTATACATTCAACCTAATGAGAAACTGTAACTCAGTTTATATACAATACCTACATTTAAAGTTATACATTCAACCTAATAAGAAACTGTAACTCAGTTTATATATAATATCTACATTTAGTTATACATTCAACCTAATGAGAAACTGTAACTCAGTTTATATACAATACCTACATTTAGAGTTATACATTCAACCTAATGAAAAACTAACTCAGTTTATATACAATACCTACATTTAAAATTATACATTCAACCTAATGAAAAACTAACTCAGTTTATATACAATACCTACATTTAGAGTTATACATTCAACCTAATGAAAAACTAACTCAGTTTATATACAATACCTACATTTAAAGATACACATTCAACCTAATGAGAAACTGTAACTCAGTTTATATACAATACGTACATTTAGAGTTATATATTCAACCTGATGAGAAACTGTAACTCAGTTTATATACATTACCTACATTTAGAGTTATACATTCAACCTAATGAGAAAATGTAACTCAGTTTATATACAATACCTACATTTAGAGTTATACATACAACCTAATGAGAAACTGTAACTCAGTTTATATACAATACCTACATTTAGAGTTATACATTCAACCTAATGAGAAACTTTAACTCAGTTTATATACAATAACTACATTTAGAGTTATACATTCAAGCTAATGAGAAACTGTAACTCAGTTTATATACAATACCTACATTTAGAGTTATACACTCAACCTAATGAGAAACCAACTCTGTTTATATACAATACCTACATTTAGAGTTATACATTCAACCCAATGAGAAACTGTAACTCTGTTTATATACCATACCTACATTTAGAGTTATACATTCAACCTAATGAGAAACTGTAACTCAGTTTATATACAATACCTACATTTAGTTATACATTCAACCTAATGAGAAACTGTAACTCAGTTTGTATATAATATCTACATTTCGTTATACATTCAACCTAATGAGAAACTGTAACTCAGTTTATATACAATACCTACATTTAGAGTTATACACTCAACCTAATGAGAAACTAACTCAGTTTATATACAATACCTACATTTAGTTATACATTCAACCTAATAAACTGTAACTCAGTTTATATATAATATCTACATTTAGTTAAACATTCAACCTAATGAGAAACTGTAACTCAGTTTATATACAGTACCTACATTTAGAGTTATACATTCAACCTAATGAAAAACTAACTCAGTTTATATACAATATCTACATTTAAAGATACACATTCAACCTAATGAGAAACTGTAACTCAGTTTATATACAATACGTACATTTAGAGTTATATATTCAACCTGATGAGAAACTGTAACTCAGTTTATATACATTACCTACATTTAGAGTTATACATTCAACCTAATGAGAAAATGTAACTCAGTTTATATACAATACCTACATTTAGAGTTATACATTCAACCTAATGAGAAACTGTAACTCAGTTTATATACAATACCTACATTTAGAGTTATACATTCAACCTAATGAGAAACTTTAACTCAGTTTATATACAATAACTACATTTAGAGTTATACATTCAAGCTAATGAGAAACTGTAACTCAGTTTATATACAATACCTACATTTAGAGTTATACACTCAACCTAATGAGAAACCAACTCTGTTTATATACAATACGTACATTTAGAGTTATACATTCAACCCAATGAGAAACTGTAACTCTGTTTATATACCATACCTACATTTAGAGTTATACATTCAACCTAATGAGAAACTGTAACTCAGTTTATATACAATACCTACATTTAGTTATACATTCAACCTAATGAGAAACTGTAACTCAGTTTGTATATAATATCTACATTTCGTTATACATTCAACCTAATGAGAAACTGTAACTCAGTTTATATACAATACCTACATTTAGAGTTATACACTCAACCTAATGAGAAACTAACTCAGTTTATATACAATACCTACATTTAGTTATACATTCAACCTAATAAACTGTAACTCAGTTTATATATAATATCTACATTTAGTTAAACATTCAACCTAATGAGAAACTGTAACTCAGTTTATATACAGTACCTACATTTAGAGTTATACATTCAACCTAATGAAAAACTAACTCAGTTTATATACAATACCTACATTTAAAATTATACATTCAACCTAATGAGAAACTGTAACTCAGTTTATATAGAATACCTACATTTAGAGTTATACATTCAATCTAATGAAAAACTAATTCAGTTTATATACAATACCTACATTTAAAGTTATACATTCAACCTAATGAGAAACTGTAACTCAGTTTATATACAATACCTACATTTAGAGTTATACATTCAACCTAATGAGAAACTGTAACTCAGTTTATATACAATACCTACATTTAGAGTTATACATTCAACTTAATGAGAAACTTTAACTCAGTGTATATACAATACCTACATTTAGTTATACATTCAACCTAATGAGAAACTAATTAAGTTTATATACAATACCTACATTTAGAGTTATACATTCAACCTAATGAGAAACTGTACTCAGTTTATATGCAGTCATTATTATTGATCGATGGTTATTTTTTATTGATCATTGGTTTTTGGTTACTTATTGTTGATTATTGGTTATTTGTTGTTGGTTATATTGTTGGTTATTGCTTATTGATTGTTGGTGTTTGGTTATTTATTGTTGGTTTTTGGTTATTTATTGTTGATTTTTGGTTATTTATTGTTGGTTATTTATTGTTGGTTATTGGTTATTTATTCTTGGTTTTTGGTTATTTATTCTTGGTTTTTGGTTATTTATTCTTGGTTTTTGGTTATTTATTGTTGGTTATTGTTTATTGATTGTTGGTTATTGGTTATTTATTGTTGGTTATTGGTTATTTATTGTTGGTTTGTGGTTATTTATTGTTGGTCATTGGTTATTTATTGTTGATTTTTGGTTATTTATTGTTGGTTATTGTTTATTGATTGTTGGTTATTGGTTATTGATTGTTGGTTATTGGTTATTTATTGTTGGTTTTTAGTTATTTATTGTTGGTCATTGGTTATTTATTGTTGGTTATTGTTTATTGATTGTTGGTTATTGGTTATTTATTGTTTTTTCCTGGTTATTTATTGTTGGTTATTGGTGTTTGATTGTTGGTTATTGGTTATTTATTGTTGGTTTTTGGTTATTGATTGTTGTTATTTGTTATGGATTGTTGGTTATTGGTTATTGATTGTTGGTTATTGGTTATTGATTGTTGGTTTTTGATTGTTGTTTATTCATTATTGTTGGTTATTGATTGTTGTTATTGGTTATTTGTTATTGATTGTTGGTTACGGATTGTTGGTTATTGATTATTGATTGTTGGTTATTGGTTACTGATTGTTGGTTATTGTTTTTCAATTGTTGGTTATTAGTTATTGGTTGTTGGTTATTGGTTATTGATTGTTGGTTATTGTTTGTTGGTTCTTGGTTATTTTTTGTTGGTTATTGGTTATTGATCATTGGTTATTGATTGTTGGTTATTGGTTATTTGTTGTTGGTTATATTGTTGGTTATTGCTTATTGATTGTTGGTGTTTGGTTATTTATTGTTGGTTTTTGGTTATTTATTGTTGATTTTTGGTTATTTATTGTTGGTTATTTATTGTTGGTTATTGGTTATTTATTCTTGGTTTTTGGTTATTTATTCTTGGTTTTTGGTTATTTATTGTTGGTTATTGTTTATTGATTGTTGGTTATTGGTTATTTATTGTTGGTTATTGGTTATTTATTGTTGGTTTGTGGTTATTTATTGTTGGTCATTGGTTATTTATTGTTGATTTTTGGTTATTTATTGTTGGTTATTGTTTATTGATTGTTGGTTATTGGTTATTTATTGTTGGTTATTGCTTATTTATTGTTGGTTATTGGTTATTTATTGTTGGTTTTTGGTTATTTATTGTTGGTCATTGGTTATTTATTGTTGATTTTTGGTTATTGTTTATTGATTGTTGGTTATTGGTTATTTATTGTTGGTTATTGCTTATTGATTGTTGGTTATTGGTTATTTATTGTTGGTTTTTGGTTATTTATTGTTGGTCATTGGTTATTTATTGTTGATTTTTGGTTATTTATTGTTGGTTATTGTTTATTGATTGTTGGTTATTGGTTATTGATTGTTGGTTATTGGTTATTTATTGTTGGTTTTTAGTTATTTATTGTTGGTCATTGGTTATTTATTGTTGGTTATTGTTTATTGATTGTTGGTTATTGGTTATTTATTGTTTTTTCCTGGTTATTTATTGTTGGTTATTGGTGTTTGATTGTTGGTTATTGGTTATTTATTGTTGGTTTTTGGTTATTGATTGTTGTTATTTGTTATGGATTGTTGGTTATTGGTTATTGATTGTTGGTTATTGGTTATTGATTGTTGGTTTTTGATTGTTGTTTATTCATTATTGTTGGTTATTGATTGTTGTTATTGGTTATTTGTTATTGATTGTTGGTTACGGATTGTTGGTTATTGATTATTGATTGTTGGTTATTGGTTACTGATTGTTGGTTATTGTTTTTCAATTGTTGGTTATTAGTTATTGGTTGTTGGTTATTGGTTATTGATTGTTGGTTATTTTTTGTTGGTTATTGTTTGTTGGTTATTGGTTATTTTTTGTTGGTTATTGGTTATTGATCATTGGTTATTGATTGTTGGTTATTGGTTATTGATGGTTATTGGTTATTTTTTGTTGGTTATTGATTGTTGGTTATTGGTTATTGATCGTTGGTTATTGATTGTTGGTTATTGGTTATTGATTGTTGGTTATTGGTTATTTTTTGTTGGTTACTGATTGTTGGTTATTGGTAAATTTTTTTGGTTATTGGTTATTTTTTGTTGGTTATTTGTTATTGATCGTTGATTATTGATTGTTGATTGTTGGTTATTGATTTTTGGTTATTGTTTATTTTTTGTTGGTTATTGGTTATTGATCGTTGGTTATTGAATATGGGTTACAGGCTCGATGGATGCTGTTTTGGCCTCTCTGCAGAGGGGGCAGGTGCGTCTGCGTAAGGTCACCCCCAGCGCCCCCACCGTTTCCACAGAGACCACCAACTTCAGGGACGACCTGCTGACAGCCATCCGCCAGGGTGTGACCTTAAAAAAAGCCCCGCCCCCTGCAGGCCCCACCCCCTGCAGAGACTCTGAACTGGAGCAGAGCATCAAAGCAGCGATGCTGAGGATGAAGAGGGTCTCCAGGGAGAGCGATGATGATGCTGATGGTGATGAGCTGGAGGACGCTCAGTCTGGGGACTGGGACAGTTAAGCTGAGTGTAAACGCCGGACCTGACTGTGTGACGAAGCCTTAAACTGTGATTTACAGCTGATCAGACACTCTGAGCTCCGGCGGTCCTGCAGATCAGACCTGCCCGAGTGTGATTAGTCGATGATGTAGTTTGTATGAGATTTGTTTGATTTGCTAAAGATCAGATTTAGCCGGGATCAAAGCAGCGCTGGCTGTGAGAGAGACCCGAAAGTCCAGCAGGACACAAACAGTCCAGCAGGACACAAACAGCCCAGCAGGACACAAACAGTCCAGCAGGACACAAACAGCCCAGCAGGACACAAACAGCCCAGCAGGACACAAACAGTCCAGCAGGACACAAACAGCCCAGCAGGACACAAACAGCCCAGCAGGACACAAACAGCCCAGCAGGACACAAACAGTCCAGCAGGACACAAACAGCCCAGCAGGACACAAACAGCCCAGCAGGACACAAACAGTCCAGCAGGACACAAACAGTCCAGCAGGACACAAACAGTAAAGCTTTATTTTCTGATTAGAGCAGAAACAGCCGCGCTGCTCTGACCTGATGGCTACTGGAACCGTGCCAAACTTCCTGTTAGCGTGTAGCCTCGGCTCCTCTTGCCCGCCGTCAGAGACTCTGTTGTCCACTCGTGTGCAGTGAGAAGTCCTGACCGCTGGACAGCTGTGTTGTATTAGAGAGTTTTCAGAGCGAGTAGGAGTCAGACTCACACACACACACAAACAGACACTCACACAGACACTAACACACAAAATATACAAAGTATAACAATATAAGTTGAAGAATAAAAGTATTTTTATAGTTAAAGAATAAAAAATAAATAGGTCACACCCAGCTATCAGCTCCACCTCCCGTATCTCCACCCACTGTCCTGAGGAGGTCAGAGGAGGTCAGTAATCCACACGTCCAGCTGTTTTAAACTTCAGCAGCAGATATGAGCCGCCGTGGAGAACACCTAACTCCACTTCCTGTTTCACTGCGGGCAGGTCCTGTGTTAGCGCTGTGCAGACTGAGGTCCGGGTCAGATCTCCGTCTGATTCCGTACGGTCAGCGCTCGGACGTGAACACAGTCGCTTTAAATCAAAGGGAGATACGAGGTTTTGTCTGAGCAGCTGCTGAACGCGCTAACGCTACCAGTGACGCGAGCACAGTCACCGAGCGCAGTTAGCCTAGCCGCGAGAAGAGGCGGAGCTACACTTCATTATTCTGTACTAAATACTACTCACAGTATCTGTTCAGTATTTAATCAGTACTCTCACACACACACACACACACCCCTACACACCCACACCCACACACACCCACACACACCCACACACACCTACACACACACACACACCCCTACACACACACCTGCACACCCCTACACACACACACACACACCTACACACCCCTACACACACACCTTTACACACACACACACCCCTACACACCCACACACACACACACACACACACACACACACCCCTACACACACACACACCTACACACCCCTACACACACACACACCCCTACACACCTACACACCCACACACACCCCTACACACACACACACACACACACCCCTACACACACACCCCTACACACACACCCCTACACACACACCTTTACACACACACACACCCCTACACAACCCTGCACACACACACACACACACCCCTACACACACACACACACACCCCTACACACACACCCCTACACACCCACACACACCTACACACCCACACACACCCCTACACACCCACACACACACACACACACACCCCTACACACACACACACCTACACACCCCTACACACACCCCTACACACACACCTTTACACACACACACACACCCCTACACACCCCTGCATACACACACACACCCCTACACACACACACACACACCCCTACACACCCACACCCCTACACACACACCTGCACACCCCTACACACACACACACACACCCCTACACACACACCCCTACACACCTACACACCCACACACACCCCTACACACACACACACACCTACACACCCCTACACACACACACACACCCCTACACGCACACCCCTACACACACACACCCCTACACAACCCTGCACACACACACACACACCCCTACACACCCACACCCACACACACCCACACACACCTACACACACACACACACACACCCCTACACACACACCTACACACCCCTACACACACACACACACACACCCCTACACACACACCCCTACACACCCACACCCACCTACACACCCACACACACCCCTACACACCCACACACACACACACACACACACCTACACACCCCTACACACACCCCTACACACACACCTTTACACACACACACCCCTACACACCCCTGCACACACACACACACACCCCTACACACCCACACACCCCTACACACACACCCCTACACACCCACACACACCTACACACACACACACACCCCTACACACCCCTGCACACACACACACACCCCTACACACACACACCCCTACACACCCACACACACCTACACACACACACACACCCCTACACACCCCTGCACA
Source organism: Megaleporinus macrocephalus (assembly GCA_021613375.1). Classification (NCBI taxonomy): domain Eukaryota; kingdom Metazoa; phylum Chordata; class Actinopteri; order Characiformes; family Anostomidae; genus Megaleporinus; species Megaleporinus macrocephalus. The sequence goes on along the minus strand of CM038711.1, from coordinate 1,729 downwards.
CACACACACACCCCTACACACACACACACACACACACACCTACACACACAAACATACATATTCGCGTGCTGTGAGGGCGGGACAGGCTGATTCAGCTCAGTGGATCTCAGTGCCTTAACACTGATGAGTCCTGAACACTTACAGGTTTAAATGGACTGGTCAGTCTGCAGATACGCTGTAGCTCAGAGTAACGCTGTAACGCAGTAACGCAGTAACGCTGTAACGCTGTAACGCTGTATCGTTGTATCGCTGAGGATGGATGTTTTTATTGATCTTTTATTTTATTCTCTTATTTAATTATGTAGTTTAGAGAATCAGCAATAAAACACACTGAACAGCTTTCTGTCTTATTCATCTGTCACACACTAACACACACAGACACACACTAACACACACACTCACACACACACACTAACACACACACACACACACTAACACACACTAACACACACACACACACACTAACACACACACACTAACACACACACACACTAACACACACGCTAACACACACACACTAACACACACACACTAACACACACACTAACACTAACACACACTAACACACACACACTAACACACACACACTAACACACACACACACACTAACACACACACTCACACACTAACACACACACTCACACACACACACAGACACTCACACAGACACTAACACACACACACTAACACACACAAACACTAACACACACACATTAACACACACACACTAACACATGCACACTAACACACACACTAACACACACACTAACATACTAACACACACACACACTAACTCACACACACACTAACACACACACACACACTAACACACACACACTAACACACACACACACTAACACACACACACTAACACACACACTAACACACACTAACACACACACACACTAACACACACACACACTAACACACACACTCACACACACACACAAACAGACACTCACACAGACACTAACACACAAAATATACAAAGTATAACAATATAAGTTGAAGAATAAAAGTATTTTTATAGTTAAAGAATAAAAAATAAATAGGTCACACCCAGCTATCAGCTCCACCTCCCGTATCTCCACCCACTGTCCTGAGGAGGTCAGAGGAGGTCAGTAATCCACACGTCCAGCTGTTTTAAACTTCAGCAGCAGATATGAGCCGCCGTGGAGAACACCTAACTCCACTTCCTGTTTCACTGCGGGCAGGTCCTGTGTTAGCGCTGTGCAGACTGAGGTCCGGGTCAGATCTCCGTCTGATTCCGTACGGTCAGCGCTCGGACGTGAACACAGTCGCTTTAAATCAAAGGGAGATACGAGGTTTTGTCTGAGCAGCTGCTGAACGCGCTAACGCTACCAGTGACGCGAGCACAGTCACCGAGCGCAGTTAGCCTAGCCGCGAGAAGAGGCGGAGCTACACTTCATTATTCTGTACTAAATACTACTCACAGTATTTGTTCAGTATTTAATCAGTACTCTCACACACACACACACACACACCCCTACACACCCACACCCACACACACCCACACACACCCACACACACCTACACACACACACCCCTACACACACATCTGCACACCCCTACACACACACACACCCCTACACACACACACCTACACACCTACACACCCACACACACCCCTACACACACACACACACCTACACACCCCTACACACACACACACACCCCTACACACACACCTTTACACACACACACACCC
>CM038710.1:49287580-49298695 GCA_021613375.1 Megaleporinus macrocephalus | reverse complement strand
TAATAAAGTGTAAAAGTATTACTTTCTCTATTAATACTGATTAATATTTATTAATAAAGTGGAAAAGCACTACTTACTCTATTAATACTGATTAATATTTAATAATAAAGTGTAAAAGCACTACATACTCTATTAATACTGTTTAATATTTAATAATAATGTGTAAAAGCTCTACTTACTCTAATAATACTGTTTAATATTAAATAATAATGTGAAAAAGATCTACTTACTCTAATAATACTGATTAATATTTAATAATAAAGTGTAAAAGCTCTGCTTACTCTATTAATACTGATTAATATTTAATAATAAAGTGTAAAAGCACTACTTACTCTATTAATACTGTTTAATATTTAATGATAAAGTGTAAAAGCTCTACTTACTCTATTAATACTGTTTAATATTTATTAATAAATTGTAATATTTCTCTACTTACTCTATTAATACTGTTTAATATTTAATAATAAAGTGTAAATCTCTAATTACTCTATTAATACTGATTAATATTTAATAATAAAGTGTAAAAGCTCTACTTACTCTAATAATACTGTTTAATATTAAATAATAATGTGTAAAAGCACTACTTACTCTATTAATACTGATTAATATTTAATAATAAAGTGTAAAAGCTCTACTTACTCTATTAATACTGTTTAATATTTAAAAATAAAGTGTAAAAGCTTTACTTACTCTATTAATACTGATTAATATTGAATAATAAAGTGTAAAAGCACTACTTACTCTATTAATACTGTTTAATATTTAATAATAAAGTGTAAAAGCTCTACTTACTCTATTAATACTGTTTAATATTTAATAATAAAGTGTAAAAGCTCTACTTACTCTATTAATACTGATTAATATTTAATAATAAAGTGTAAAAGCACTACTTACTCTATTAATACTGTTTAATATTTAATGATAAAATGTAAAAGCTCTACTTACTCTATTAATACTGTTTAATATTTATTAATAAAGTGTAAAAGTACTACTTTCTCTATAAATACTGATTAATATTTAATAATGAAGTGGAAAAGCACTACTTACTCTATTAATACTGAATAATATTTAATAATAAAGTGTAAAAGCTCTACTTACTCTAATAATACTGATTAATATTAAATAATAATGTGTAAAAGCACTACTTACTCTATTAATACTGTTTAATATTTAATAATAAAGTGTAAAAGCACTACTTACTCTATTAATACTGATTAATATTTAATAATAAAGTGTAAACGCTCTACTTACTCTAATAATACTGTTTAATATTTAATAATAATGTGAAAAAGATCTACTTACTCTAATAATACTGATTAATATTTAATAATAAAGTGTAAAAGCTCTTCTTACTCCATTAATACTGTCTAATAATTAATAATAAAGTGTAAAAGCTCTACTTACTCTATTAATGCTGATTAATATTTAATAATAAAGTGTAAAAGCTCTACTTACTCTATTAATACTGTTTAATATTTAATAATAAAGTGTAAAAGCTCTGCTTACTCTATTAATACTGATTAATATTTAATAATAAAGTGTAAAAGCTCTACTTACTCTATTAATCTTGTTTAATATTTAATAATAAAGTGTAAAAGCTCTACTTACTCTATTAATACTGATTAATATTTAATAATAAAGTGTAAAAGCACTACTTACTCTATTACTACTGATTAATATTTAATAATAAAGTGTAAAAGCTCTACTTACTCTATTAGTACTGTTTAATGTTTAATAATAAAGTGTAAAAGCTCTACTTACTCTATTAATACTTATTAATATTTAATAATAAAGTGTAAAAGCACTACTTACTCTATTAATACTGTTTAATATTTAATGATAAAGTGTAAAAGCTCTACTTACTCTATTAATACTGTTTAATATTTATTAATAAAGTGTAAAAGTACTACTTTCTCTATAAATACTGATTAATATTTAATAATGAAGTGGAAAAGCACTACTTACTCTATTAATACTTAATAATATTTAATAATAAAGTGTAAAAGCTCTACTTACTCTATTAATACTGTTTAATATTTAATAATAAAGTGTAAAAGCACTACTTACTTTATTAATACTGATTAATATTTAATAATAAAGTGTTAAAGCACTACTTACTCTATTAATACTGATTAATATTTAATAATAAAGTGTAAAAGTATTACTTTCTCTATTAATACTGATTAATATTTATTAATAAAGTGGAAAAGCACTACTTACTCTATTAATACTGATTAATATTTAATAATAAAGTGTAAAAGCACTACATACTCTATTAATACTGTTTAATTTTTAATAATAATGTGTAAAAGCTCTACTTACTCTAATAATACTGATTAATATTAAATAATAATGTGTAAAAGCACTACTTACTCTATTAATACTGTTTAATATTTAATAATAAAGTGTAAAAGCACTACTTACTCTATTAATACTGATTAATATTTAATAATAAAGTGTAAACGCTATACTTACTCTAATAATACTGTTTAATATTAAATAATAATGTGAAAAAGATCTACTTACTCTAATAATACTGATTAATATTTAATAATAAAGTGTAAAAGCTCTACTTACTCTATTAATACTGATTAATATTTAATAATAAAGTGTAAAAGCTCTTCTTACTCCATTAATACTGTTTAATAATTAATAATAAAATGTAAAAGCTCTACTTTCTCTATTAATGCTGATTAATATTTAATAATAAAGTGTAAAAGCTCTACTTACTCTATTAATACTGTTTAATATTTAATTATAAAGTGTAAAAGCACTACTTACTCTAATAATACTGTTTAATATTTAATGATGAAGTGTAAAATCTCTACTTACTCTATCACTACTGATTAATATTTAATAATAAAGTGTAAAAGCTCTACTTACTCTATTAATACTGATTAATATTTAATAATAAATTGTAAAAGCACTACTTACTCTATTAATACTGTTTAATATTTAATAATAAAGTGTAAAAGCTCTACTTACTCTATTAATACTGTTTAATATTTAATAATAAAGTGTAAAAGCTCTACTTACTCTATTAATACTGATTAATATTTAATAATAAAGTGTAAAAGCACTACTTACTCTATTAATACTGTTTAATATTTAATGATAAAGTGTAAAAGCTCTACTTACTCTATTAATACTGTTTAATATTTATTAATAAAGTGTAAAAGTACTACTTTCTCTATAAATACTGATTAATATTTAATAATGAAGTGGAAAAGCACTACTTACTCTATTAATACTGAATAATATTTAATAATAAAGTGTAAAAGCTCTACTTACTCTATTAATACTGTTTAATATTTAATAATAAAGTGTAAAAGCACTACTTACTCTATTAATACTGATTAATATTTAATAATAAAGTGTTAAAGCACTACTTACACTATTAATACTGATTAATATTTAATAATAAAGTGTAAAAGTATTACTTTCTCTACTAATACTGATTAATATTTATAAATAAAGTGGAAAAGCACTACTTACTCTATTAATACTGATTAATATTTAATAATAAAGTGTAAAAGCACAACATACTCTATTAATACTGTTTAATATTTAATAATAAAGTGTAAAAGCTCTACTTACTCTAATAATACTGATTAATATTAAATAATAATGTGTAAAAGCACTACTTACTCTATTAATACTGTTTAATATTTAATAATAAAGTGTAAAAGCACTACTTACTCTATTAATACTGATTAATATTTAATAATAAAGTGTAAACGCTCTACTTGCTCCAATAATACTGTTTAATATTTAATAATAATGTGAAAAAGATCTACTTACTCTAATAATACTGATTAATATTTAATAATAAAGTGTAAAAGCTCTACTTACTCTATTAATACTGATTAATATTTAATAATGAAGTGTAAAAGCTCTTCTTACTCCATTAATACTGTTTAATAATTAATAATAAAGTGTAAAAGCTCTACTTACTCTATTAATGCTGATTAATATTTAATAATGAAATGTAAAAGCTCTACTTACTCTATTAATACTGTTTAATATTTAATAATAAAGTGTAAAAGCTCTGCTTACTCTCTTAATACTGATTAATATTTAATAATAAAGTGTAAAAGCACTACTTACTCTATTAATACTGTTTAATATTTAATGATAAAGTGTAAAAGCTCTACTTACTCTATTAATACTGTTTAATATTTATTAATAAATTGTAATATTTCTCTACTTACTCTATTAATACTAATTAGTATTTAATAATAAAGTGTAAATCTCTAATTACTCTATTAATACTGATTAATATTTAATAATAAAGTGTAAAAGCTCTACTTACTCTAATAATACTGTTTAATATTAAATAATAATGTGTAAAAGCACTACTTACTCTATTAATACTGATTAATATTTAATAATACAGTGTAAAAGCTCTACTTACTCTATTAATACTGATTAATATTTAATAATAAAGTGTAAAAGCTCTACTTACTCTATTAATACTGTTTAATATTTAATAATAAAGTGTAAAAGCTCTACTTACTCTATTAATACTGATTAATATTTAATAATAAAGTGTAAAAGCTCTACTTACTCTATTAATACTGATTAATATTTAATAATAAAGAGTAAAAGCACTACTTACTCTATTAATACTGATTAATATTTAATAATAAAGTGTAAAAGCTCTACTTACTCTATTAATACTGTTTAATATTTAATAATAAAGTGTAAAAGCTCTACTTACTCTATTAATACTGTTTAATATTTAATAATAAAGTGTAAAAGCTCTACTTACTCTATTAATACTGATTAATATTTAATAATAAAGTGTAAAAGCACTACTTACTCTATTAATACTGATTAATATTTAATAATAAAATGTAAAAGCTCTATTTACTCTATTAATACTGTTTAATATTTAATAATAAAGTGTAAAAGCTCTACTTACTCTATTAATACTGATTAATATTTAATAATAAAGTGTAAAAGCACTACTTACTCTATTAATACTGTTTAATATTTAATAATAAAATGTAAAAGCTCTACTTACTCTATTAATACTGTTTTATATTTAATAATAAAGTGTAAAAGCTCTACTTACTCTATTAATACTGATTAATATTTAATAATAAAGTGTAAAAGCACTACTTACTCTATTAGTACTGTTTAATATTTAATAATAAAGTGTAAAAGCTCTACTTACTCTATTAATACTGATTAATATTTAATAATAAAGTGTAAAAGCACTACTTACTCTATTAATACTGTTTAATATTTAATGATAAAGTGTAAAAGCTGTACTTACTCTATTAATACTGTTTAATATTTATTAATAAAGTGTAAAAGTACTACTTTCTCTATAAATACTGATTAATATTTAATAATGAAGTGGAAAAGCACTACTTACTCTATTAGTACTGAATAATATTTAATAATAAAGTGTAAAAGCTCTACTTACTCTATTAATACTGATTAATATTTAATAATAAAGTGTAAAAGCACTACTTTCTCCATAAATGCTGATTAATATTTAATAATGAAGTGGAAAAGCACTACTTACTCTATTAATACTGAATAATATTTAATAATAACGTGTAAAAGCTCTACTTACTCTATTAATACTGATTAATATTTAATAATAAAGTGTAAAAGCTCTACTTACTCTATTAATACTGATTAATATTTAATAATAAAGTGTAAAAGCTCTACTTACTCTATTAATACTGTTTAATATTTAATAATAAAGTGTAGAAGCACTACTTACTCTATTAAAACTGATTAATATTTACTAAATAAAGTGTAAAAGCACTACTTACTCTATTAATACTGATTAATATTTAATAATAAAGTGTAAAAGCACTACTTACTCTATTAATACTGATTGATATTTAATAATAAAGTGTAAAAGCACTACTTACTCTATTAATACTGTTTAATATTAAATAATAAAGTGCTATGATGATAATGTTAAGTTTGTTCTTGGGTTGATGTGATGTTTTTAAAAACATGGAGAGACTGGTATTTGTAGGTTTGACTAACAGTGAGTAATAGTGCTACGGCAGTGACGGTCTGTATGACTGATTTCTGTGTTATTCTGAACATGTTAGCAGTTTTACAGCTGTGGGAGTGTTTAGCCTGGTGCTAATGCTAACCTTCTAACCTTATGCTAACATTATAAATGTCTACTGTTTCAAAACTGATTTCTGTGTAAATTATCTTTTAAAACATTAAACGACTGAGAAGCTTTCCTCGCCCGTGTGGCTACCAGTGCTAGCGTTAGCGTTACTCAGTGTGACGATTATTTTGTGATTGTGAACACTTCCATGTCGGACAGCGCTGAGTTTACACGACTGATTTAGTTACGCACTGAGACTCAGAAGCGCTAATTAACTGTGATACAGCTTTGATGTGCTGTGCAGCCATGTTGGATTTTGAGGTTGGGATTGGCGAGGCTCTCCCGAGCTTCCGAGTGGGGGATTCCAGCTTGTGATGATATTCTGCTGTCCCAGTTCACCAGTTCACCAGTTCACCAGTTCATGCTGGTATTCTACATTTCTTCCCAACATGGTGGACGTAGCTAAAGTTGAGTAACAGCGAGCGTGATTGGTCCACACAACAACGGAGCAAAGCCGTCGGATCCGAGGTTCATAAAACAAAATGAATCGGAATGTTCTCGGATGAGCACTGCAAACGCTTGGAGCTCCGTTTAGTTTGGAATTCGGACGTCAGAGCTGGGAATGACATCACATCTGAGCTCAACACGTTCCGGTGGACCAGAGACTGAGCGGGATGGTTTGCTCACCAGCCAGGTTAGCGTTGCTCAGTGTTAGCAACAGCAGCTCATTAGGACACATTATGCAGTAGTTCACCAGTTCACCAGTTCACCAGTTCACTAGTTCACCAGTTCACTAATCCACCAGTGCACCAGTCCACCAGTTCACCAGTTCAGTAATTCACTAGTTCACCAGTTCACTAATCCACCAGTGTACCAGTCCACAAGTTCACCAGTTCACCAGTTCATGCTGGAATCCTCCAGTTCTTCCCACTGACTTGGCCTCTGTTGCTAATGGTGAGTGAGAGGGAGTGTGGTGGGAAGGCTGGTGGATGTTGGTGGGTATAGAAGCAGTGTTAGCAGTTCTCCGGCGGAGCGGAGGTCCCGGCGCTGGTTAGGACGAGCGAGCAGGTAGCTCCGTTTCCACTAGCGCTGAGCTGAAGATAGCAGGTTGTGACATGCAGTGAAGCGCTCTGTTAGCGGGTCTCGCACTCGCCGTGCCGTCTCCTGGCAGGACATGAAAGAGAGAATCTTGGGCAGTGGGTGCAGTGAGTGGGCGGGGATGTGGGATGGGATTTGGCAACCCGGTACCCTGATTAATTTCAGGAGAAATCCTCAACGTTAGTGTGACTCACTGACTCACCGACTCACAATGACTTCCATTCAGCGACACGGAGCGAAGCGAGGAGGAACGTCAGAATAAATTGGAAGAAATGAAGTCTGGACTCCAGAAAGACCCTAACGTTCCCGCAGTGCCCCCCGGATCTACCGCAGCTCCGCCAACAGCCGCTCACAGCCCGGGAAACCTGTCACGCTCTCTGTTAGCGTGATCTCATTTTCAGAATATTAGCAGAAACACGGCCTTCGAGGTGCAAACCAGGCGCTCCTGCAGGAGAACAGTGACTCCCGTATAGGAGCTCATGTTCATACGGACGGAGGAGGAAGTTCCAGCTCTGAAAACAAAACAGCAACAAAACGGATTCATCTGCGGAGAGTCCCGACCCTCAAACACTCACTCCAAACTGACTGCAGATTAAACTCTCAGTGTAACGACGCTGATCTAATTATCTAGTTCAGAAGTTCTGAGGATCTTCAACGCGGTCGCAAAGCCAGAGTTCTCACCGGCAGCGGCTCAGACTCTTCCTCTGAGAGCCGCGATGCGACGTGTAGATAACCAATAGGAACTGGGCTTTGAGCAATTATCGCTTTATCTCCGCCCCCGAGAAACAAAACACTTCTTTTTGGGTTCTAGATAACAGTTTCTACGACAGATGGAAGAGAAACTCATTGTCGAGTAGAAATTTGTTTTGGTGTCTCACTGACTGCACCACAGCGCCGCTCTACGCTCTGAAGATACTAACCAGTAAAGTCTCAGCGTCACTGAAACCAGCGAAAGATCTGCTCGAGTTCTGAAACACCTGCAGGCGGAGAGCAGAGAGACGTTGCTGCCGGTGTGAAACCAGACTAACAACATCAAAGCAGCATCAAAGAGTCATGAGGATGTTTATAACTGATACAATGACAGATTAAAGCTAACTAACTAGCCAACTAACTTACCAACTGAATAACAAAGTAGCCGACTAACCAACTACCTACTAACTAATCAACTAGCTAACTAGCTGCCTAATTTACTACCTACTAACCAACCAATCACCCAACCAACTAACTGACTAACCAAACAACCAACCAACTAACTAATCAACTACCTTACTAACTGACTAATTAACCACATACTAACCAACCAACAACCCAACTGACTAATCAACTAACTAGCTAAACAACCAACCAACTAACTTATCAACTAACTAACAATCTAACTAGCAGACTAATCAACTACCTACGAACTAATCAATTAACTAACTAGCCGACTAATTAACTAACTACTAACCAACCAACCACCCAACCAACTAACCAACCAACAAACCCAACTAACCAAGTAACTAGCTAAACAACAAACTAACTAACTAATCAACTAGCTTACTAACTGACTTATTGCTTACTTACTAGCTTACTAACTGACTACCTATTAACTAACCAACAAACTAACTAACTAACTAACTAGCTGATTAACTACCTACTAACCAACTAACTCACTAAATAAGTAGCTACTAGCTAACCAACCAACTAACTAACCAAGCAACAAACTAACCAACAAACAAATTAAATAACTAACTAGCAAACTATATAACTAACTAACTAACCAACTGACCAACTAACAAGCTGACTAACTTTCTACTAACTAACCAACTAGCTATCAAACCAACTAACCAGGTACTAACCCACTAAATAACTTGAAACATATCACACACTGACCGGCATGTTTCATACTTGTTGTATGTGTTGTGTGTGTTATTATAAATATTTGTAATATATATACATTTAAAACACTGAAATGCTACAAGGCTAATGTGGCTAACTAGTAGTAGAAGCATAATCTACCAGTTAGCGCTGTGCTAACAGCCTAACTAAACCATCACTCACCTCGACTGTTACATAACCAGTAACAACAAAATTAACTTTTAAAAACATACACAACTGTGACCATTAGCCACAGAGTTAGCTTTAGCATTAGCTGTGCTAATATAGTTCAGTCTGTCTGGACATTAGCTACATTAGCTACATTAGCTACGTTAGTGACATTAGCTACATTAGCTACGTTAGTGACATTAGCTACATTAGCTACATTAGCTACATTAGTGACATTAGCTACGTTAGCGATGTTAGCGATGTTAGCCTCGTAGCTCCAGTAGAAGCGGGATCGTGGCGCTCCAGTTGACTACGTGTGGCTTAAAAGCTAGCGGCTGTGATCTCGTCGCCGGCGGTTACGGCGCGGCACTGAGTCCCGAGTTCTGACTGTGTTTATCTGCTCCAGCCGCGGTTTCAGCCTTGCTTTATGACTCAGGTGTGTCTCCGCGGTTCAGCTCAGCTCTGATAAGATTCACCCCCGAACACTCCGAGTCAGACCATGACTCACACTCAGCACCTGCTCGGCGGTCTGCCTCGCCTCGCCTCGCAGAGAGCTCCCACTTCAAAGCCTTCTCATCAACGTGAGCGCCGACTCCTGTTCCTACCTTCTCTGGTAAAAGCAGAGAAACCCATATGACCCTGAGTCACTCTCGTCACCGCGGCAGCAAGACTGGACAGAGTTAGACTGGAGAGTGATAGACTGGACAGAGTTAGACTGGAGAGTGATAGACTGGACAGGGTTAGACTGGACAGTGTTAGACTAGAGAGTGTTAGACGGAACAGTGTTAGACTGGACAGGGTTAGACTGGACAGGGTTAGACTAGAGAGTGTTAGACGGAACAGTGTTAGACTGGACAGGGTTAGACTGGACAGTGTTAGACTGGACAGTGTTAGACTGGAGAGTGTAAGAGTGGACAGTGTTAGACTGGACAGGGTTAGACTGGAGAGTGTTAGACTAGAGAGTGTTAGACTGGACAGTGTTAGACTAGAGAGTGTTAGACTGGACAGTGTTAGACTGGACAGGGTTAGACTGGACAGTGTTAGACTGGAGAGTGTAAGAGTGGACAGTGTTAGACTGGACAGGGTTAGACTGGAGAGTGTTAGACTAGAGAGTGTTAGACTGGACAATGTTAGACTGGACAGGGTTAGACTGGACAGTGTTAGACTGGAGAGTGTAAGAGTGGACAGTGTTAGACTGGACAGGGTTAGACTGGAGAGTGTTAGACTAGAGAGTGTTAGACTGGACAGTGTTAGACTAGAGAGTGTTAGACTGGACAGTGTTAGACTGGACAGGGTTAGACTGGACAGTGTTAGACTGGAGAGTGTAAGAGTGGACAGTGTTAGACTGGACAGGGTTAGACTGGACAGTGTTAGACCGGAGAGTAATAGATTGATTGATTCAGTGAAGTATTGATAGAATGAAGTACTGATTCAGTGAAGTATTGATAGAATGAAGTACTGATTCAGTGAAGTATTGATAGAATGAAGTACTGATTCAGTGAAGTATTGATAGAATGAAGTATTGATTCAGTGTTGGTTGTTTGGTTGGACAGACTGGATGTTGATTCGTCCCGGTACTGTACTAAAACAGGAGTTTGTGTGAGCTGGCTGAAGGTTCACCCAACAATGTGATGACCTCACCTTCCCGGCACTCAGCCAGCGCTAATGCTCCGGCGGAGGAAGCGGTGAGGAGATCAGCATCATATTTCAGGTTTTATTTATTGGGTTTAATATGATAAATGGCTCCCTGTAGCGTGTTGGACCCACATAAATCTGAACACTGTCCTGCCAGAAACTCGTCTAACCAGACCCTGCAGACCCTGCAGACCCTGCAGACGCCAGCGTATCCGCGGTGTGTTTACAGCCCGAGAGTCGGCGCGGTCCGTCACTCAGCGCTAATG
>CM038710.1:49275080-49282580 GCA_021613375.1 Megaleporinus macrocephalus | reverse complement strand
CACACAGACAGACAGACACACAACCAGACACACACACACACACACACACACACACACAGACAGACACACACACAGACAGACAAACACACACACACAGACAGACACACAGACAGACACACACACAAACACACACACATACATAGACAGACACAAAAACAGACACAGACACACACACACACAGACAGACACACAGACACACATACACATACACAGACAGACACACATACACGCACAGACAGACACACACACAGACAGACACACACACACACACAGACAGACACACACAGACACACACACAGACACACACACAGACACACACAAACAGAGACACAGACACACACAGACAGAGCAGATCAGACACACACACACAGCAGATCAGACACACACAGACACACACACAGACACACAGCTGATCAGACACACAGACATACACACAGCTAATCAGACACACACAGACACACACACACAGCAGATCAGACACACACACACACACAGACAGACACACACACACAGAGACACACACACACACACACACACACAGACACCCACACAGACACACACACACACACAGACATAAACACACACAAACAGACGCACACACACACAGACAGACAGACACACACACACACACAGACAGACACACACACACAGAGACACACACACACACACACACACACACACACACACAGACACACACAGAAACACACACAAACAGATGCACACACACACAGACAGACACAGACAGACACACACACACAGAGACACACACACACACAGACAAACACACAGACACACACACACACACACACAGACAGACACACACACACAGGCCGACACACACACAGACAAACACACACACAGACAGACACACACACGCAGAGACACACAGACAAACAGGCACACAGACGCTCAGACAGACACACACACAGACAGAGACACACACAGACACACAGGCACACAGACACTCAGACAGACACACACACAGACACACAGGCACACAGACACTCAGACAGACACACACACAGACACACACACACAGACACACACACACACAGACAGACACACACACACAGACACACACAGACACAAACACACACAGACACACACAGGCACACACACACAGACACACACAAACACAGACAGACACACACACAGACACACACACAGACACACACACATACATAGACAGACACAAACACAGACACACACACACACACAGACAGACACACATACACACACAGACAGACACACACACAGACAGACACACACACACAGACAGACACACACACACAGACAGACACACACAGACACACACACACAGACACACACAGACACACACACACAGACACAGACACACACAGACACACAGACAGAGCAGATCAGACACACACACACAGACACACACAGCAGATCAGACACACAGACACACACACAGCTAATCAGACACACACACACAGACACACACACACAGACACACACACAGAGCAGATCAGACACACACACACACACACAAACACAGACACACACACACACACAGAGACACACATAGACACACACACAGACAGACACATACACAGACACACACACAGACACTCAGACAGACAGACACACACACACACAGACACACACACAGACACCCACATAGACACACACACACACACACACACACTCAGACAGACACACACACAGACAGACGCACACACAGACAGACAGACAGACACACACACACACAGACACACAGACACACACACAGACAGACACACACAGGCACTCAGACAGACACACACACACACACACACAGAGACACACACAGACACACACACACACAGACAGACACACACACACACAGACACACACACACACAGACAGACACACACACACACACAGACACACACACACATAGACACACACACACAGACAGACACACACACACACAGACACTCAGACAGACACACACACACAGACACACACACACACACACAGACAAACACACACACACACAGACAGACACACACAGACACACACACACACAGACACACACAGACACACACACACATAGACACACACACACACACACACATACACACACAGACACACACACAGACAGACACACACACAGACACACAGACACACACACAGACAGACAGACACACACACAGACAGACACACACACACACACACACACACACAGACAGACACACACACAGACAGACAAACACACACACACAGACAGACACACACAGACAGACACACATACACATACAGACAGACACACACACAAACACACACACACAGACACACACACACACACACAGACACACACACACACACACAAACACACAGACAGACGCACAAACACAAACACAGACACAAACACAGACACAGACACATACACAGACAGACAGACACGCACACACACACACACACACACACTGACAGACACACACACACAGATAGATTAACACACAGACACACACACAGATAGACCCACACACACAGACAGACACACACACAGACAGACACACAGACACACAAACACACACAGATAGACACACACACAGACAGAGCAGATTACACACACACACAGACACACACAGCAGAGTAGACACACACACAGACACACACACAAACACACAGCTGATCAGACACACAGACACACACACAGCTGATCAAACACACACAGGCACACACACACACAGAGCAGATCAGACACACACACACACACACACACACACAGACACACACACACAGAGACACACACACACACACACACACACACACACACAGACACACACAGAAACACACACAAACAGATGCACACACACACAGACAGACACAGACAGACACACACACACAGAGACACACACACACACAGACACACACACAGACACACACACACACACACAGACAGACACACACACACAGGCCGACACACACACAGACAAACACACACACAGACAGACACACACACGCAGAGACACACACACACACAGACAGACAGACATACACACACAGACAAACAGGCACACAGCCGCTCAGACAGACACACAAACAGACAGAGACACAGACAGACACACAGGCACACAGACACTCAGACAGACACACACACAGACACACACACACACAGACACACACACAGACACACACACACACAGACACAAACACACACAGGCACACACACACACAGACACACACAAACACAGACAGACACACAGACAGACACACACACATACATAGACAGACACAAACACAGACAGACACACACAGACAGACACACAGACACACACACACACAGACACAGACACACACAGACAGAGCAGATCAGACAGACACACACAGACACACACAGCAGATCAGACACACACACACACAGACAGACACACAGACACACATACACATACACACACAGACAGACACACACACAGACAGACACACACACAGACAGACACACACACACACAGACAGACACACACAGACAGACACACAGACACACACACAGACACACACACACAGAGAAACAGACACACACAGACAGAGCAGATCAGACAGACACACACAGACACAAACAGCAGATCAGACACACACACACACAGACACACACACACAGGCACACAGCTGATCAGACACACACACAGCTAATCAGACACACACACAAACACACACACAGAGCAGATCAGACACACACACACACAGACAGACACACACACACAGACACACACAGAGCAGATCAGACACACACACACACACACACACACAGACACACACACACACACACACACACACAGACACACACAAAGACACACACACAGACACAGACAGACACACACACAGACACTCAGACAGACAGACACACACACACAGACACACACACAGACACGCACACAGACACACACACAGACACCCACACACACACACACACATACACATACTCAGACAGCCACACACACAGACAGACGCACACACAGACAGACAGACACACACACACACACACACACACACACAGACACACACACAGGCACTCAGACAGACACACACACACACAGAGAGACACACACAGACACACACACACACACACAGACAGGCACACACACACACAGACACACACACACACAGACAGACACACAGACACACAGACAGACACACACACACACAGACAGACACACACACACACACAGACACTCAGACAGACACACACACACAGAGACACACACAGACACACACACACAGACAAACACACACACACCACAGACAAACATACACACACACACACAGACAGACACACACACACACACAGACAGACACACACACAACACACACAGACACACACACACAGACACACACACAGACACACACACACAGACAGACACACACACACACACAGACACACAGACAGACACACACACACACAGACACACACACACAGACAGACACACACACACACAGACACTCAGACAGACACACACACAGAGACACACAGACAACACACACACACACAGACAAACACACACACACACAGACAGACACACACACAGACAGACACACACACAGACACACACACACACACACACACACACACAGACATACACAGACACACACACAGACACACATAGACACACACACAGACACACAGACACACACAGACACACACACAGACAGACAGACACACAATCACACACACACACACACACACACACACACACACAGAGCAGATCAGACACACACACAGACAGACAAACACACACACACAGACAGACACACAGACACACACACAAACACACACACATACATAGACAGACACAAAAACAGACACAGAACACACACACACAGACAGACACACAGACACACATACACAGACAGACACACATACACGCACAGACAGACACACACACAGACAGACACACACACACACACAGACAGACACACACAGACACACACACAGACACACACACAGACACACACAAACAGAGACACAGACACACACAGACAGAGCAGATCAGACACACACACACAGCAGATCAGACACACACACACACAGACACACACACAGACACACAGCTGATCAGACACACAGACACACACACAGCTAATGAGACACACACACAGACACACACACACAGCAGATCAGACACACACACACACACAGACAGACACACACACACAGACACACACACACACACACAGACACCCACACAGACACACACACACACACAGACAGAAACACACACAAACAGACGCACACACACACAGACAGACAGACACACACAGACACACAGGCACTCAGACAGACACACACACACACACACACAGACAGACACACACACAGACAGACACACACACACACACAGAAACACACACAGACAGACACACACACAGACAGACAGACACACACACACACAGAGACACACACACAGACAGACACACACACACACACACAGACACTCAGACAGACACACACACACACACACACACACAGACACACAGACAGACACACACACACCGGCCGACACACACACAGACAAACACACACACAGACAGACACACACACGCAGAGACACACAGACAAACAGGCACACAGACGCTCAGACAGACACACACACAGACAGAGACACACACAGACACACAGGCACACAGACACTCAGACAGACACACACACAGACACACACACAGACACACAGGCACACAGACACACAGACAGACACACACACACACACAGACACACAGACAGACACACACACACACAGACACACACACACAGACAGACACACACACACACAGACACTCAGACAGACACACACACACAGAGACACACACAGACAAACACACACACACACAGACAAACACACACACACACAGACAGACACACACACAGACAGACACACACACAGACACACACACACACACACACACACACACAGACATACACAGACACACACACAGACACACATAGACACACACACAGACACACAGACACACACAGACACACACACAGACAGACAGACACACAATCACACACACACACACACACACACACACACAGAGCAGATCAGACACACACACAGACAGACAAACACACACACACAGACAGACACACAGACACACACACAAACACACACACATACATAGACAGACACAAAAACAGACACAGACACACACACACACAGACAGACACACAGACACACATACACAGACAGACACACATACACGCACAGACAGACACACACACAGACAGACACACACACACACACAGACAGACACACACAGACACACACACAGACACACACACAGACACACACAAACAGAGACACAGACACACACAGACAGAGCAGATCAGACACACACACACAGCAGATCAGACACACACACACACAGACACACACACAGACACACAGCTGATCAGACACACAGACACACACACAGCTAATGAGACACACACACAGACACACACACACAGCAGATCAGACACACACACACACACAGACAGACACACACACACAGACACACACACACACACACAGACACCCACACAGACACACACACACACACAGACAGAAACACACACAAACAGACGCACACACACACAGACAGACAGACACACACAGACACACAGGCACTCAGACAGACACACACACACACACACACAGACAGACACACACACAGACAGACACACACACACACACAGAAACACACACAGACAGACACACACACAGACAGACAGACACACACACACACAGAGACACACACACAGACAGACACACACACACACACACACAGACACTCAGACAGACACACACACAGACACACAGACAGACACACACACACCGGCCGACACACACACAGACAAACACACACACAGACAGACACACACACGCAGAGACACACAGACAAACAGGCACACAGACGCTCAGACAGACACACACACAGACAGAGACACACACAGACACACAGGCACACAGACACTCAGACAGACACACACACAGACACACACACAGACACACAGGCACACAGACACTCAGACAGACACACACACAGACACACACACACAGACACACACACACACAGACAGACACACACACACAGACACACACAGACACAAACACACACAGACACACACAGGCACACAAACAAACACACACAAACACAGACAGACACACACACAGACACACACACAGACACACACACATACATAGACAGACACAAACACAGACACACACACACACACAGACAGACACACATACACACACAGACAGACACACACACAGACAGACACACACACAGACAGACACACACACACAGACAGACACACACAGACACACACACAGACACACACACACAGAGACGCAGACACACACAGACACACAGACAGAGCAGATCAGACACACACACACAGACACACACAGCAGATCAGACACACACACAGCTAATCAGACACACACACACAGACACACACACACAGACACACACACAGAGCAGATCAGACACACACACACACACACAGACACA
>CM038710.1:49222580-49272580 GCA_021613375.1 Megaleporinus macrocephalus | reverse complement strand
GACACACACACAGACACACACACAGACAGATACACACACACACACACAGACACACACACACACACACAGAAAGAGACACACACACACAGACAGACACACACACAGACAGACACACAGACAGACACACAGACACACAGACACACACACACACACAGACAGACACACACACCCACACACACACACACAGACACACACACAGACACACAGACAGACACACAGACACACAGACACACATACACACACACAGACACACACACAGACACACACATACAGACACACAGATAGATAGATAGATAGATAGATAGATAGATAGATAGATAGATAGATAGATAGATAGATAGAAGGAGGGAGGGATGGAAAGGTGTATAGTAGGATGGAGGGATGGAAGGATGGAGGGATGGAGAGGTGTATAGTAGGATGTAAAGGTGTATAGTAGGATGGACAGATAGAGGGATGGAGGGATTGACGGAGGGAAGGGTAGAAGTATGGAGAGGTATATAGAAGAATGGAGGGATGGAAGGATAGAAATATGGACAGGTGTATAGTAGAATGGAGGGTGGGAAGGATGGAGGGATGGAGAGGTGTATAGTAGAATAGAGGGATGGAAGGATGGAGGGATGGAGATGTCTATAGTAGAATGAAGGGATGGAAGGATGGAGGGAGGGAAGGATATAAGTATGGAGAGGTGTATAGTAGGATGGAAGGATGGAGGGATGGAGGGATTGACGGAGGAATGGACGGAGGTGTTCCTGATTGAAGACGTGTGTTGGTGCTGTGCTTGTGGAGCGTGGGCGAGGTGCGAGGTTGGAGGTCAGAGGGAGGGTCGGGGGGTGTAGGCTGTGGGCAGGACGGGCTGATACAGTCTCACTGTATGTAGAATATTAACTCCAGATGGGTGGAGCTAAACTGCTGTAGACTGTATGGGTGGGGCTAAACTGCTGTAGACTGTATGGGTGGGACTAAACTGCTGTATGCTGAATGGGTGGAGCTAAACAGCTGTAGACTGAATGGGTGGGGCTAAACTGCTGTAGACTGTATGGGTGGGGATAAACTGCTGTAGACTGTATGGGTGGGGCTAAACTGCTGTATGCTGAATGGGTGGAGCTAAACTGCTGTAGACTGAATGGGTGGAGCTACACTGCTGTAGACTGAATGGGTGGAGCTACACTGCTGTAGACTGAAAGGGTAGCGCTAAACTGCTGTAGGCTGAATGGGTGGAGCTAAACTGGTGTAGACTGAATGGGTGGAGCTAAACTGCTGTATGCTGAATGGGTGGAGCTAAACTGCTGTAGGCTGAATGGGTGGAGCTAAACTGCTGTAGACTGAAAGGGTGGAATTAAACTGCTGTAGACTGAATAGAAGTTATTTTTATATCAGCTCTTTAAATTAAATATATTTACTGAGTGTGAGAGACAGAAGGAGGGAGACGTATAGAATGATGGAGATAAAGAGAGAGAGGAGGGAGAGAGAGATGGAGTCTCTCTCTCTCTCTCTCTCTCTCTCTCTCCTGCAGCTGTGTTATGTATGTTTAACCCCCCCCCCCCTCCTCCTCCTCCTCCTCCTCCTCCTCTCTCTGAAAGCTGAACTCAGTCCAGCTCCTCTGAAACAATTGAACATCTGTTTGGATTCGAGCCCGAGAGCAGTTTTCCTGTAGAGCTCAGCTTAACCCTTTCACTGCACCCTCCCACCCCCTCCCCCATCCTTCCATCCCTCCATCCCCCCTCCCCACATCCCTCCATCCCCCCATCTCTATCCTTCTATCCCCATCCCTCCATCTCTCTATCCTTCTATCCCCATCCCTCTAACTCTATCCTTCTATCCCCATCCCCCATACCCCATCCCTCCATCTCTCCATCCCCATCTCTCCATCTCTCCATGTCTCTGGGGTTAGGGTTAGTAGTACTGTTACTGAGTGCTGATTGGTTAGTGGTATTGTTACTGAGTGCTGATTGGTTAGTAGTACTGTTACTGAGTGCTGATTGGTTAGTAGAACTGTTACTGATTGGTTAGTAGTATTGTTACTGAGTGCTGATTGGTTAGTAGTACTGTTACTGATTGGTTAGTAGTATTGTTACTGAGTGCTGTTTGGTTAGTAGTATTGTTACTGAGTGCTGATTGGTTAGTAGTACTGTTACTGATTGGTTAGTAGTATTGTTACTGAGTGCTGTTTGGATAGTAGTATTGTTACTGAGTGCTGATTGGTTAGTAGAACTGTTACTGATTGGTTAGTAGTATTGTTACTGAGTGCTGTTTGGTTAGTAGTATTGTTACTGAGTGCCTTTTGGTTAGTAGTATTGTTACTGAGTGCTGATTGGTTAGTAGTACTGTTACTGGGTGCTGATTTGTTAGTAGAACTGTTACTGAGTGCTGATTGGTTAGTAGTATTGTTACTGAGTGCTGATTGGTTAGTAGAACTGTTACTGAGTGCTGATTGGTTAGTAGTATTGTTACTGAGTGCTGATTGGTTAGTAGTATTGTCACTGAGTGCTGATTGGTTAGTAGTACTGTTACTGAGTGCTGATTGGTTAGTAGTATTGTTACTGAGTGCTGATTGGTTAGTAGTACTGTTACTGAGTGCTGATTTGTTAGTAGAACTGTTACTGAGTGCTGATTGGTTAGTAGTATTGTTACTGAGTGCTGATTGGTTAGTAGAACTGTTACTGAGTGCTGATTGGTTAGTATAACTGTTCCTGATTGGTTAATAGTACTGTTACTGAGTGCTGATTGGTTAGTAGAACTGTCACTGATTGGTTACTAGTACTGTTACTGAGTGCTGATTGGTTAGTAGTATTGTTACTGAGTGCTGATTGGTTAGTAGAACTGTTACTGAGTGCTGATTGGTTAGTAGAACTGTTACTGATTGGTTAGTAGTATTGTTACTGAGTGCTGATTGGTTAGTAGTATTGTTGCTGAGTGCTGATTGGTTAGTAGAACTGTCACTGATTGGTTAGTAGTACTGTTACTGAGTGCTGATTGGTTAGTAGAACTGTCACTGATTGGTTACTAGTACTGTTACTGAGTGCTGATTGGTTAGTAGTATTGTTACTGAGTGCTGATTGGTTAGTAGAACTGTTATTGAGTGCTGATTGGTTAGTAGTATTGTTACTGAGTGCTGATTGGTTAGTAGAACTGTTACTGAGTGCTGATTAGTTAGTAGTACTGTTACTGAGTGCTGATTGGTTAGAAGTATTGTTACTGAGTGCTGATTGGTTAGTAGAACTGTTACTGAGTGCTGATTGGTTAGTAGTACTGTTACTGAGTGCTGATTGGTTAGTAGAACTGTTACTGATTGGTTAGTAGTACTGTTACTAAGTGCTGATTGGTTAGTAGAACTGTCACTGATTGGTTACTAGTACTGTTACTGAGTGCTGATTGGTTAGTAGTATTGTTACTGAGTGCTGATTGGTTAGTAGAACTGTTACTGAGTGCTGATTGGTTAGTAGTATTGTTACTGAGTGCTGATTGGTTAGTAGTACTGTTACTGAGTGCTGATTGGTTAGTAGAACTGTTACTGATTGGTTAGTAGTACTGTTACTGAGTGCTGATTGGTTAGTAGAACTGTCACTGATTGGTTACTAGTACTGTTACTGAGTGCTGATTGGTTAGTAGTATTGTTACTGAGTGCAGAGTGGTTAGTAGAACTGTTACTGAGTGCTGATTGGTTAGTAGAACTGTTACTGATTGGTTAGTAGTATTGTTACTGAGTGCTGATTGGTTAGTAGAACTGTCACTGATTGGTTACTAGTACTGTTACTGAGTGCTGATTGGTTAGTAGTATTGTTACTGAGTGCTGATTGGTTAGTAGAACTGTTACTGAGTGCTGATTGGTTAGTAGAACTGTCACTGATTGGTTACTAGTACTGTTACTGAGTGCTGATTGGTTAGTAGTATTGTTACTGAGCGCTGATTGGTTAGTAGAACTGTTACTGAGTGCTGATTGGTTAGTAGAACTGTTACTGAGTGCTGATTGGTTAATAGTATTGTTACTGAGTGCTGATTGGTCAGTAGAACTGTTACTGAGTGCTGATTGGTTAGTAGTACTGTTACTGAGTGCTGATTGGTTAGTAGAACTGTTACTGAGTGCTGATTGGTTAGTAGTACTGTTATTGAGTGCTGATTGGTTAGTAGTACTGTTACTGAGTGCTGATTGGTTAGTAGTATTGTTACTGAGTGCTGATTGGTTAGTAGTATTGTTACTGAGTGCTAATTGGTTAGTAGTATTGTCACTGAGTGCTGATTGGTTAGTAGTATTGTTACTGAGTGCTAATTGGTTAGTAGTATTGTCACTGAGTGCTGATTGGTTTGTAGTACTGTTACTGAGTGCTGATTGGTTAGTAGTATTGTTACTGAGTGCTGATTGGTTAGTAGTATTGTCACTGAGTGCTGATTGGTTAGTAGTACTGTTACTGAGTGCTGATTGGTTAGTAGTACTGTTACTGAGTGCTGATTGGTTAGTAGTATTGTTACTGAGTGCTGTTTGGTTAGTATAACTGTTCCTGATTGGTTAATAGTACTGTTACTGAGTGCTGATTGGTTAGTAGAACTGTCACTGATTGGTTACTAGTACTGTTACTGAGTGCTGATTGGTTAGTAGTATTGTTACTGAGTGCTGATTGGTTAGTAGAACTGTTACTGAGTGCTGATTGGTTAGTAGAACTGTTACTGATTGGTTAGTAGTATTGTTACTGAGTGCTGATTGGTTAGTAGTATTGTTGCTGAGTGCTGATTGGTTAGTAGAACTGTCACTGATTGGTTAGTAGTACTGTTACTGAGTGCTGATTGGTTAGTAGAACTGTCACTGATTGGTTACTAGTACTGTTACTGAGTGCTGATTGGTTAGTAGTATTGTTACTGAGTGCTGATTGGTTAGTAGAACTGTTATTGAGTGCTGATTGGTTAGTAGTATTGTTACTGAGTGCTGATTGGTTAGTAGAACTGTTACTGAGTGCTGATTAGTTAGTAGTACTGTTACTGAGTGCTGATTGGTTAGAAGTATTGTTACTGAGTGCTGATTGGTTAGTAGAACTGTTACTGAGTGCTGATTGGTTAGTAGTACTGTTACTGAGTGCTGATTGGTTAGTAGAACTGTTACTGATTGGTTAGTAGTACTGTTACTAAGTGCTGATTGGTTAGTAGAACTGTCACTGATTGGTTACTAGTACTGTTACTGAGTGCTGATTGGTTAGTAGTATTGTTACTGAGTGCTGATTGGTTAGTAGAACTGTTACTGAGTGCTGATTGGTTAGTAGTATTGTTACTGAGTGCTGATTGGTTAGTAGTACTGTTACTGAGTGCTGATTGGTTAGTAGAACTGTTACTGATTGGTTAGTAGTACTGTTACTGAGTGCTGATTGGTTAGTAGAACTGTCACTGATTGGTTACTAGTACTGTTACTGAGTGCTGATTGGTTAGTAGTATTGTTACTGAGTGCAGAGTGGTTAGTAGAACTGTTACTGAGTGCTGATTGGTTAGTAGAACTGTTACTGATTGGTTAGTAGTATTGTTACTGAGTGCTGATTGGTTAGTAGAACTGTCACTGATTGGTTACTAGTACTGTTACTGAGTGCTGATTGGTTAGTAGTATTGTTACTGAGTGCTGATTGGTTAGTAGAACTGTTACTGAGTGCTGATTGGTTAGTAGAACTGTCACTGATTGGTTACTAGTACTGTTACTGAGTGCTGATTGGTTAGTAGTATTGTTACTGAGCGCTGATTGGTTAGTAGAACTGTTACTGAGTGCTGATTGGTTAGTAGAACTGTTACTGAGTGCTGATTGGTTAATAGTATTGTTACTGAGTGCTGATTGGTCAGTAGAACTGTTACTGAGTGCTGATTGGTTAGTAGTACTGTTACTGAGTGCTGATTGGTTAGTAGAACTGTTACTGAGTGCTGATTGGTTAGTAGTACTGTTATTGAGTGCTGATTGGTTAGTAGTACTGTTACTGAGTGCTGATTGGTTAGTAGTATTGTTACTGAGTGCTGATTGGTTAGTAGTATTGTTACTGAGTGCTAATTGGTTAGTAGTATTGTCACTGAGTGCTGATTGGTTAGTAGTATTGTTACTGAGTGCTAATTGGTTAGTAGTATTGTCACTGAGTGCTGATTGGTTTGTAGTACTGTTACTGAGTGCTGATTGGTTAGTAGTATTGTTACTGAGTGCTGATTGGTTAGTAGTATTGTCACTGAGTGCTGATTGGTTAGTAGTACTGTTACTGAGTGCTAATTGGTTAGTAGTATTGTTACTGAGTGCTGATTGGTTAGTAGTATTGTCACTGAATGCTGATTGGTTAGTAGTACTGTTACTGAGTGCTGATTGGTTAGTAGTATTGTTACTGAGTGCTGATTGGTTAGTAGTATTGTCACTGAGTTCTGATTGGTTAGTAGTACTGTTACTGAGTGCTGATTGGTTAGTAGTATTGTCACTGAGTGCTGATTTGTTAGTAGAACTGTTACTGAGTGCTGTTTGGTTAGTAGTGCTGTTACTGAGTGCTGATTGGTTAGTAGTACTGTTACTGAGTGCTGATTGGTTAGTAGTATTGTTACTGAGTGCTGTTTGGTTAGTAGTACTGTTACTGAGTGCTGATTGGTTAGTAGTATTGTTACTATGTGCTGTTTGGTTAGTAGTACTGTTACTGAGTGCTGATTGATTAGTAGTACTGTTACTGAGTGCTGATTGGTTAGTAGTATTGTTACTGAGTGCTGTTTGGTTAGTAGAACTGTTATTGAGTGCTGATTGGTTAGTAGAACTGTTACTGAGTGCTGATTGGTTAGTAGTATTGTTACTGAGTGCTGATTGGTTAGTAGAACTGTTACTGCGTGCTGATTAGTTAGTAGTACTGTTACCGAGTGCTGATTGGTTAGAAGTATTGTTACTGAGTGCTGATTGGTTAGTAGAACTGTTACTGAGTGCTGATTGGTTAGTAGTATTGTTACTGAGTGCTGTTTGGTTAGTAGTACTGTTACTGAGTGCTGATTGGTTAGTAGTACTGTTATTGAGTGCTGATTGGTTAGTAGTGCTGTTACTGAGTGCTGATTGGTTAGTAGTATTGTTACTGAGTGCTGATTGGTTAGTAGTATTGTTCCTGAGTGCTGATTGGTTAGTAGAACTGTTACTGAGTGCTGATTGGTTAGTAGAACTGTTACTGAGTGCTGATTGGTTAGTAGTATTGTTACTGAGTGCTGATTGGTTAGTAGAACTGTTATTGAGTGCTGATTGGTTAGTAGTACTGTTACTGAGTGCTGATTGGTTAGTAGAACTGTTACTGAGTGCTGATTAGTTAGTAGTATTGTTACTGAGTGCTGATTGGTTAGTAGAACTGTTACTGAATGCTGATTGATTAGTAGTACTGTTACTGAGTGCTGATTGGTTAGTAGTATTGTTACTGAGTGCTGATTGGTTAGTAGAACTGTTACTGAGTGCTGATTGGTTAGTAGTATTGTTACTGAGTGCTGATTGGTTAGTAGAACTGTTACTGAGTGCTGATGGGTTAGTAGTACTGTTACTGAGTGCTGATTGGTTAGTAGAGAACTGTTACTGATTGGTTAGTAGTACTGTTACTGAGTGCTGATTGGTTACTAGTACTGTTACTGAGTGCTGATTGGTTAGTAGTATTGTTACTGAGTGCTGATTGGTTAGTAGAACTGTTACTGAGTGCTGATTGGTTAGTAGTACTGTTATTGAGTGCTGATTGGTTAGTAGTACTGTTACTGAGTGCTGATTGGTTAGTAGTATTGTTACTGAGTGCTGATTGGTTAGTAGTACTGTTATTGAGTGCTGATTGGTTAGTAGTACTGTTACTGAGTGCTGATTGGTTAGTATTATTGTTACTGAGTGCTGATTGGTTAGTAGTATTGTTACTGAGTGCTGATTGGTTAGTAGTACTGTTACTGAGTGCTGATTGGTTAGTAGTATTGTTACTGAGTGCTGATTGGTTAGTAGTACTGTTATTGAGTGCTGATTGGTTAGTAGTATTGTTACTGAGTGCTGATTGGTTAGTAGTACTGTTTCGCTCTGTGCTGTGGGGAGAGTTCTGTATCCAGCGGTTCTTTTCTTTACATCATTTTACTGAACAGTTAATCAACCTATCAGATAAACAGCTGCAGCACACAGAGAGAGAGAGAGAGAGAGAGAGATACAGAGAGAGAGAGAGAGAGAGAGAGAGAGAGATACAGAGAGAGAGAGAGAGAGAGAGAGAGATACAGAGAGAGAGAGAGATACAGAGAGAGAGAGAGAGAGAGAGAGATACAGAGAGAGAGAGAGAGAGAGAGAGAGATACAGAGAGAGAGAGAGAGAGAGAGAGAGAGATACAGAGAGAGAGAGAGATGCAGAGAGAGATACAGAGAGAGAGAGAGAAAGATAGATACAGAGAGAGATAGATACAGAGAGAGAGAGAAATATAGATACAGAGAGAGATGCAGAGAAAGAGAGATACAGAGAGAGATAGATACAGAGAGAGAGATAAAGAGATACAGAGAGAGAGAGATACAGAGATACAGAGAGAGAGAGAGAGAGATACAGAGACAGAGAGAGAGAGAGTGAGAGAGATACAGAGAGAGAGATACAGAGAGAGAGAGAGATACAAAGAGAGAGAGAGAGATACAGAGATACAGAGAGAGATACAGAGAGAGATACAGAGAGAGAGAGATACAGAGAGAGAGAGATACAGAGAGAGAGAGATACAGAGAGAGATACAGAGAGAGATACAGAGAGAGAGAGATACAGAGAGAGATACAGAGAGAGATACAGAGAGAGAGAGAGACACAGAGAGAGATACAGAGAGAGATACAGAGAGAGATACAGAGAGAGAGAGAGATACAGAGAGAGAGAGAGAGATACAGAGAGAGAGAGATATTCAGCTCCTCACAGACTCTGATTTGGGTTTTATCAGAGTGAGGGAGGTGAACGGATGGATGGAGAAGAGGAATGTGGCGTGTTGGGAAGGAGCAGAAGCGCCTCCTCTAACACTGAGACTGCTGTCTGTGAGAGATGGAATGTTAACTCGATCCAGACCCTCACTCTCTCTCTCTCTCTCTCTCTCTCTCCCTTTTTCTCCACCCCCTCTCTCTCTCTCTCCCTTTTTCTCCCCTCCTCTCTCTCCCTTTCTCTCCCTCCCTCCTTCTTCGTCTCCCTCCCTCCTTCTTCCTCTCTCTCTCTCCCTCACCCTGCCTCTTTCTCTCTCTCTCTCTCTCTCCCTTTTTTTCTCCCTCCCTCTCTCTTTCTCTCTCCCCCCTCTCTCTCCCTCTCCCTCTCTCTCTCCCTCCCTCCTTCTTCCTGTCTCTCTCTCTCTCTCTCCCTTTTTCTCTCTCCCTCCCTCTCCCTCCCCCTCTCTCCCTCCCTCTCCCTCCCCCTCTCTCCCTCCCTCTCCCTCCCCCTCTCTCCCTCTCTCTGTCTCCCTCTCTCTCTCTCCCTCTCTCTCTCCCTCTCTCTCTCCCTCTCTCTCTCCCTCCCTCCTTCTTCCTGTCTCTCTCTCTCTCTCTCTCCCTTTTTCTCTCTCCCTCCCTCTCCCTCCCCCTCTCTCCCTCTCTCTGTCTCCCTCTCTCTCCCTTTATTGGTATTAATTTGTAATGTAATATTAGGAAAATAAAAGTAACAGACTTGAAAGACCTCAGAGTAATTATCAGTAATAATTAATAACAATCAGTAATAATCACTGATAATCAGTAATAATCAGTAATAATCAGTAATAATCAGTAACAATCAGTAATAATCAGTAATAATCAGTAATAATCACTGATAATCACTGATAATCACTAATAATCAGTAATAATCAGTAATAATCAGTAATAATCAGTAATAATCACTGATAATCACTGATAATCACTAATAATCAGTAATACTCACTGATAATCACTGATAATCACTGATAATCAGTAATAATCAGTAATGATCAGTAATAATCAGTGATAATCAGTGATAAACAGTGATAATCACTAATAATCAGTAATAATCAGTTATAATCAGTGATAATCAGTAATATTCAGTAATAATCACTAATATTATCAATGTACGACGCACGACGTACGATTAGCCACATGTGTTTACACACAGCGGAATTTGACCTCCGCATTTAACCCATCCGTGCAGTGAAACACCCACATATACACACACTAGTGAACATACACACTAGGGGGCGGTGAGCACACGTGCCCGGAGCGGTGGGCAGCCCTTATCCACGGCGCCCGGGGAGCTGTTGGGGTTAGGTGCCTTGCCCAAGGGCACTACAGTCATGACTTGCCGGTCCCAGGGATCGAACCGGCGACCTTCCGGTCACAAGACTGGATCCCTAACCTTCAGCCCACGACTGCCCCCACTCAGTAATAATCACTAATAATCAGTGATAATCAGTTATAATCAGTGATAATCAGTAATAATCACTAATAATCACTAATAATCAGTGATAATCAGTTATAATCAGTGATAATCAGTAATAATCAGTGATAATCAGTAATAATCACTAATAATCACTAATAATCACTAATAATCAGTTGTGCTGATGTAACTCAGATCAGAGTGAACAGCAGCACCTGGTGGACACACATAAACACACCTGGGGGGCAATTTAATATCTCAACAACTCACCTGACTGTGTGTTTGTACTCCGGACCCCCGACCAGGAATCGAACTCGGACCCCTATCACTGTGAGGCAGCCCCCACTGCAGCACCGCGTCACCTAATAGAGACATTAATAACTAATCCTACAGAAAATAATCAGATATTAGTCTCTCTCTCAGAACACCTGTCAATCAACTCTGACACCGTCACCCCCGAAACAGAGAGCTTTCGTCTGTGGGCGGAGCCTAATTTCAACCAGTGAGGCGGCTTTGATTCCAGTGTTTAGAAACAAATACAGTCACGACCGAAACAGACATAGACTTCCTGTTTACTGAACGTACGATTGTTTATTTTGTGTTTTTTTGTTGTTTGCTTATGTTCTCCTCAAAACGATCACCACTGAAATGGTCGCCCCGGCAACGTCAGTCCAGTCTGAATAGTGTTCTCATCTTCTACTGTATCCCACTAGTCAGGAGTCATCGAGTGAAGGTGGTACACAATAGACAGGTCCCCAGTCCATCACATTACCAACACTCACTCACACTCACACCTACACACCACAACACACACTCACACTTTCACACACTCACTCACACACTAACTCTAACCACTACACCACCGTACTAACCACTACACCACCATACTAA
The DNA here is from genome assembly GCA_021613375.1 of Megaleporinus macrocephalus. Taxonomy (NCBI): domain Eukaryota; kingdom Metazoa; phylum Chordata; class Actinopteri; order Characiformes; family Anostomidae; genus Megaleporinus; species Megaleporinus macrocephalus. Next base: position 49,261,380 of record CM038710.1, on the reverse strand, counting down.
CCACTACACCACCATACTAACCACTACACCACCGTACTAACCACTACACCACCATACTAACCACTACACCACCATACTGACCACTACACCACCATACTAACCACTACACCACCATACTAACCACTACACCACCATACTGACCACTACACCACCATACTGACCACTACACCACCATACTAACCACTACACCACCGTACTAACCACTACACCACCATACTGACCACTACACCACCGTACTGACTACTACACCACCGTACTAACCACTACACCACCATACTAACCACTACACCACCATACTAACCACTACACCACCATACTAACCACTACACCACCGTACTGACTACTACACCACCGTACTAACCACTACACCACCATACTAACCACTACACCACCATACTAACCACTACACCACCATATTAACCACTACACCACCGTACTGACCACTACACCACCATACTGACTACTACACCACCGTACTGACTACTACACCACCGTACTGACCACTACACCGCCGTACTAACCACTACACCACCGTACTGACCACTACACCACCGTGCTGACCACTACACCACCGTGCTGACCACTACACCACCATACTGACCACTACACCACCGTACTAACCACTACACCACCGTACTAACCACTACACCACCGTACTGACCACTACACCACCGTACTGACCACTACACTACCATACTAACCACTACACCACCGTACTAACCACTACACCACCGTTCTGACCACTACACCACCGTACTGACCACTACACCATCGTACTGACCACTACACCACCGTACTAACCACTACACCACCATACTAACCACTACACCACCATACTGACCACTACACCACCATACTAACCACTACACCACCATACTGACCACAACACCACCGTACTAACCACTACACCACCATACTAACCACTACACCACCGTACTAACCACTACACCACCGTACTGACCACTACACCACCGTACTAACCACTACACCACCGTACTGACCACTACACCACCGTACTAACCACTACACCACCGTACTAACCACTACACCACCGTACTGACCACTACACCACCATACTGACCACTACACCACCATACTGACCACTACACCACCATACTGACCACTACACCACCGTACTAACCACTACACCACCGTACTAACCACTACACCACTGTACTGACCACTACACCACCGTACTAACCACTACACCACCATACTAACCACTACACCACCGTACTTACCACTACACCACCGTACTAACCACTACACCACCGTACTGACCACTACACCACCGTACTGACCACTACACCACCATACTAACCACTACACCACCGTACTAACATTACACCACCGTACTAACCACTACACCACCATACTAACCACTACACCACCATACTAACCACTACACCACCATACTAACCACTACACCACCGTACTGACCACTACACCACCATACTAACCACTACACCACCATACTAACCACTACACCACCATACTAACCACTACACCACCATACTGACTACTACACCACCATACTAACCACTACACCACCATACTAACCACTACACCACCATACTAACCACTACACCACCATACTGACCACTACACCACCATACTAACCACTACACCACCGTACTGACCACAACACCACCGTACTAACCACTACACCACCGTACTAACCACTACACCACCATACTAACCACTACACCACCATACTAACCACTACACCACCATACTAACCACTACACCACCATACTATCCACTACACCACCATGTGGCTCTGTTGGATCATTGTTTGTATTAGGGTGTAGGTGGTTGAGGTTCAGAGTGACTCTAAGTTAAAGGATTTGAGTGTAGAGTGTTTCAGCTCTGACTCAGTTCAGAACAATCATCCACAGATACACACAGACCCCTCACACAGACCCCTCACACAGACCCCTCACACACTTCCACACTCTGGTGTTGCACAACGCTCTGAATATAAGCCCCTTGATTCAGAGCGGACCCTCTCTGTTCCAGTTCCTCTCGGCTCTGCTGTGTTTGTTTTGCACGTTGACCTGGATCGCGGAGCCGAGGGTTCTAGGAAATATTTTCCTCTCTGCTCCGTAACACTGAGCAGAGTCTTACTGCGGGGGGACAGCGGAGCGCGTGCGTGTGCCAGCGTTGGCCCGGCGACGGCCCCACAGGGTTCGAGAAGCAGTGTTTCACATTATCATATCCCAGCTGAACACGGCAACCATTAAAACCACATTTCTGCGTTTGGACACTCACAGAGTCTACAGTCCAGCAGTACAGTGGAATACAGTGGTGGCAACAAGGGACGGCCCAGCACCTCCATTACCACATACTGTACAGGGGCTGACCTCCTCTGACCTCCTCTGACCTCCTTTGACCTCCACTTACCTTTTAAAGTTACGTATAGTTTAAATACCCTTAAACTCAACATTCCGTCTATGTATGCAAAATGAACTAAGCTAATGGTTTTTGTGATGTCACAAAAGTTTAGCTCCACCCATTCAGTCCACAGCCGTTCCCTCTACTAATTTCTTGCAGTATAATTGTGTGATCAGATCTGAGTCAGGAGGTGGAGACTGAGGGGTTCTGGTTGCCAGGTTGAGGTGTTAGAGTCTAGAAAGGGTTAAAGACTCTGGTGGTGTAGAGATGATTGCTGGTTGTTTCTCTTCAGGGAGACGCTGAAAAACCAGAACCTGCTCGTTCGTGAAGCTGAGGAAGAAAAACAAAGCGGCGGGGCTGAACGTTATGAAACCTCTGTTATGTTCTCCTTGTGGCGTGTTTGTACATGACAAACAGTCAGAGTGCGACATTTCCGGAGTTCAGAAACATGGCAGAGGAGCTCCAGCAGCTCCGAGAGCTCGTCTGAGGTGGTGAAAGGCTGAGGCCTCAGAAGAATGAGTTCTGTGGTGGATCAGCTCTGGATTAGAACAAGGATTCAGTAGGACCTGATTCCTCTGATTTCCCTCCAACTGTAGATGATCCATATTACTTTAAAGCGATGGATTGATGGTGTTTGATGGAGAATGTTGGTGAAGAATGTTGGTGTTGGTGGAGAATGATGGTGTTTGATGGAGGATGTTGGTGTTTGTGGAAAATGATGTTGTTTGATGGAGGATGTTGGTGGAAAATTATGGTGTTTGATGGAGGATGTTGGTAGAAAATGATGGTGTTTGAAGGAGCATGTCAGTCTTGGTGGAGAATGAAGGTGTTTGAAGGAGAATGTTGGTGTTTGTGGAGAATGATGGTGTTTGATGAAGAATGTTGGTGTTTGTGGAGAATGTTGGTGTTTGATGGAGGATGTTGGTGTTGGTGGAGAATGATGGTGTTTAACGGAGGATGTTGGTGCGGTTGGAGAATGATAGTGTTGGAAGGAGGATGTTGGGGGAAAATGTTGGTGTTGGTGGAAAATGATGATAGTGCTGCTGAAGAACAGTGTGATGTAAAATGTTGGAGAGTAATGGTGATAGTTGGAGATTGGTGGTCTTATGATTTTGTACTGAACAATAATGCTGTTTGTTGGAGGATGGTGGTGTTGGTGAATAATGGTGGCGGTTTTTGGAGGATGGTAGTGTACGTGAAGAATGGTGGTGTTTGTTGGAGGATGTTAGTGTTGGTGTAAATGGTGGTGTTTGTTGGAGGATGGTAGTGGTGGTGGAGAATGGTGGTGCTTGTTGGAGGATGGTAGTGTTGGTGGAGAACGGTGGTGTTTGTTGCAGGCGTTGTGGTGTTTGTTGGAGGATGGTAGTGTTGGTGGAGAACGGTGGTGTTTGTTGGAGGATGGTAGTGTTGGTGAAGAACGGTGGTGTTTGTTGGAGGATGGTAGTGTTGGTGAAAAATGGTGGTGTTTGTTGGAGGATGGTAGTGTTGGTGAAGAACGGTGGTGTTTGTTGCAGGCGTGGTGGTGTTTGTTGGAGGATGGTAGTGTTGGTGTAAATGGTGGTGTTTGTTGGAGGATGGTAGTGGTGGTGGAGAATGGTGGTGTTTGTTGGAGGATGGTGGTGTTGGTGAATAATGGTGGCGGTTTTTGGAGGATGGTAGTGTACGTGAAGAATGGTGGTGTTTGTTGGAGGATGTTAGTGTTGGTGTAAATGGTGGTGTTTGTTGGAGGATGGTAGTGGTGGTGGAGAATGGTGGTGTTTGTTGGAGGATGGTAGTGTTGGTGGAGAATGGTGGTGTTTGTTGCAGGCGTTGTGGTGTTTGTTGGAGGCGTTGTGGTGTTTGTTGGAGGATGGTAGTGTTGGTGAAGAATGGTGGTGTTTGTTGGAGGATGGTAGTGTTGGTGAAGAACGGTGGTGTTTGTTGCAGGCGTGGTGGTGTTTGTTGGAGGATGGTAGTGTTGGTGAAGAACAGTGGTGTTTGTTTGAGGATGGTAGTGGTGGTGGAGAATGGTGGTGTTTGTTGGAGAATGGTGGTGTTTGTTGCAGGCATGGTGGTGTTTGTTGGAGGATGGTGGTGTTTGTTGGAGAATGGTGGTGTTTGTTGGAGGATGGTGGTGTTGGTGAATAATGGTGGTGTTTGTTGCAGGCGTGCTGGTGTTTGTTTGAGGATGGTAGTGTTGGTGAAGAACGGTGGTGTTTGTTGCAGGCGTGGTGGTGTTTGTTGGAGGATGGTAGTGGTGGTGGAGAATGGTGGTGTTTGTTGGAGGATGGTGGTGTTGGTGAATAATGGGCGGCGGTTTTTGGAGGATGGTAGTGTTCGTGAAGAATGGTGGTGTTTGTTGGAGGATGTTAGTGTTCGTGAAGAATGGTGGTGTTTGTTGGAGGATGTTAGTGTTGGTGTAAATGGTGGGGTTTGTTGGAGGATGGTAGTGTTGGTGGAGGATGGTAGTGTTGGTGGAGAATGGTGGTGTTTGTTGGAGAATGGTGGTGTTTGTTGCAGGCGTTGTGGTGTTAGTTGGAGGATGGTAGTGTTGGTGAAGAACGGTGGTGTTTGTTGCAGGCGTGGTGGTGTTTGTAGGAGAAAGGTGGTGTTTGTTGGAGAATGGTGGTGTTTGTTGGAGGATGGTAGTGTTGGTGGAGAATGGTGGTGTTTGTTGGAGGATGGTAGTGTTGGTGGAGAATGGTTGTGTTTGTTAGAGGATGGTAGTGTTGGTGAAGAACAGTGGTGTTTGTTGGAGGAAGTTAGTGTTGGTGGAGAATGGTGGTGTTTGTTGGAGGATGGTAGTGTTGGTGAAGAACGGTGGTGTTTGTTGGAGGATGTTAGTGGTGGTGGAGAACGCTGGTGTTTGTTGGAGGATGGTAGTGTTGGTGAAGAACGGTGGTGTTTGTTGGAGGATGTTAGTGGTGGTGGAGAACGGTGGTGTTTGTTGGAGGATGGTAGTGTTGGTGAAGAAATGTGGTGTTAGTTGGAGGATGGTAGTGTTTGTTGGAGGATGGTAGTGTTGGTAAAGAATGGTGGTGTTTGTTGGAGGATGGTAGTGTTGGTGAAGAAATGTGGTGTTAGTTGGAGGATGGTAGTGTTTGTTGGAGGATGGTAGTGTTGGTAAAGAATGGTGGTGTTAGTTGGAGGATGGTAGTGTTGGTGAAGAACGGTGGTGTTTGTTGCAGGCGTGGTGGTGTTTGTAGGAGAATGGTGGTGTTTGTTGGAGAATGGTGGTGTTTGTTGGAGGATGGTAGTGTTGGTGAAGAACGATGGTGTTTGTTGCAGGCGTGCTGGTGTTTGTAGGAGAATGGTGGTGTTTGTTGGAGAATGGTGGTGTTTGTTGGAGGATGGTAGTGTTGGTGAAGAACGGTGGTGTTTGTTGGAGGAAGTTAGTGTTGGTGGAGTATGGTAGTGTTTGTTGGAGGATGGTAGTGTTGGTGAAGAACGGTGGTGTTTGTTGGAGGATGTTAGTGGTGGTGGAGAACGGTGGTGTTTGTTGGAGGATGGTAGTGTTTGTTGGAGGATGGTAGTGTTTGTTGGAGGATGGTAGTGTTGGTGAAGAAATGTGGTGTTAGTTGGAGGATGGTAGTGTTTGTTGGAGGATGGTAGTGTTGGTAAAGAATGGTGGTGTTAGTTGGAGGATGGTAGTGTTGGTGAAGAAATGTGGTGTTAGTTGGAGGATGGTAGTGTTTGTTGGAGGATGGTAGTGTTTGTAAAGAATGGTGGTGTTAGTTGGAGGATGGTAGTGTTGGTGAAGAAATGTGGTGTTTGTTGGAGGATGTTAGTGGTGGTGGAGAACGGTGGTGTTTGTTGGAGGCGTGGTGGTGTTTGTTGGAGGCGTGGTGGTATTTTGGGCCGGTGCTGGTGTTAACTGGAGGTTGATGATATGATATGATGGATGTTTGTGTTTTGAGACGAGATGATTGGAGGAACTGAACAGCCGCGTAGCTGCAGAAGAAGAAGGAGGAGGATCTTCTGCGCTGAGTTATGAAAGTTCTAGGCCTGCAGGACTGGACTGTTGTTGATATTGCAGAACACAGCCATGGATCTCATTATGGGCCTCATTTGCTGACTATTACTCTGCGTATCTGTTGTGACAGAGCAGCGCTGCTCCAACCTGCGGGGGTCCGCTCCCAAACTTCTAACGCCCTGAATCGGACAGGCCATTCTTTATGTTTGAGAAAGCACACATGCTGCTGTGGTGTGTGATGAGGTAGTAAACTGGTGGTGAGAGATGCAGACACGCATATGGAGTCAGTTTACCTTCAGCATCTCCTCCAGCTTTCAGAGAGCGGGCGAGAGAGAGAGAGAGAGAGAGAGAGAGAGAGAATCTGGTTTATATTAAATCCCTGCCATGGTCCGCTATGGGGCAACTCTCCGTACTGGATCAGCGTCAAACACGTTACACCCCAAATCAAAACACCCTCATCACGGGGGGGTCGGCGACCACAGAGACCACTTTTAGATCACATTAGTCCTAAACTGACCCGTATCTGACTGGACAGAACAGAACTCTGCAAACAGGCCATGTTCACGTAACCAGTGAGGAGCTCAGATCTCAGATCAGATCTACTCGGCATGTCTGAGAGTGTTTGATTATTAATTTGAGAACTGGTACATCAACATGTTCTAAACTGGGATCAGATCTTCTATTAGCTCATAACAGTAAATCATTAGGAGCTACGTAACGAAGAGATCATCACGTTTCTTGGTTTGTAGTGACCAGTCTGGTCTTGGCCATCTGGTGTGGGTGTGTCCTCCGAGGCACCTCTGTCACAGAGCTCATTGGGCTGGAAGAGGTTCTGAAACTAGTTTGGATTTGCTGGTCCCCTGTCTGGCTGATTACCCTTCACTGGACTGGTCATCCAACAAACACGACTCCAAGACTAGAACGTTCTGAGGAACATCTAAGGATCTGCAGCCTCTCTTTCACTGGATAATGACTCACTCTCTCTCTCTCTCTCTTTCTCTACCTCTCTAACTCTCTCTCTCTTTCTCTTTCTCAACCTCACTCTCTCTCTCCATCCTCTCTCTCTCTCCATCCTCTCTCTCTCTCCATCCTCTCTCTCTCCATCCTCTCTCTCTCTCCATCCTCTCTCTCTCCATCCTCTCTCTCTCTCCATCCTCTCTCTCTCCATCCTCCTCCTCATCTCCATCCTCTCTCTCTCCATCCTCTCTCTCTCTCCATCCTCTCTCTCATCGACCACCACTCTCTCTCCATCCTCGTCTTCTCTCCTTCCATCCGTCTCTTCTCTCCATCCTCTCTCTCTCTCCATCCTCTCTCTCGCTCCATTCCTCCTCCTCTCTCCATCCCTCTCTCTCTCCATTCCTCCTCACTTCCATCCACTCTCTCTCCTCTCTCCATCCTCACTCTCCCATTCCCTCTCACCACCTCTCTATCCATCCTCTCTCTCTCCATCCTCTACTCTCTACCATCCTCTCTCCATCTCCTCTCTCCATCCTCTCCCCTCTCTCTACCATCCTCTCGCTTCTCCATCCTCTCATCTCCATCCTATCTCTCTCCCATCCTCTCTCTCTCAACCATCCTCTCACCATCCTCTATCCATCCTCTCTCTCTCCATCCTCTCCTCTCTCCATCCTCCTCTCTCCATCCTCTCTCTCTCTCCATCCGCTCTGTCTCTCCATCCTCTCTCTCCATCTCCATCTCTCTCCATCCTCTCTCTCCATCCTCTCTCTCTCTCCATCCTCTCTCATTCCTCTCTCTCTCTCCATCCTCTCTCTCTCTCCATCCTCTCTCTCCATCCTCTCTCTCTCTCCATCCTCTCTCCATCCTCTCTCTCTCTCCATCCTCTCTCTCTCCATCCTCATCTCTCATCTACCATCCACTCTCCATCCTCTCTCTCTCGTCCATCCTCTCTCTCTCTCCATCCTCTCTCTCCATCCTCTCTCTCTCCATCCTCTCTCCTCTCTCCTCCTCTCCCTCTCTCCATCCTCTCTCTCTCCATCCTCTCTCTCTCCATCCTCTCTCTCTCTCCATCCTCTCCCTCTCTCCATCCTCTCTCTCTCCATCCTCTCTCTCTCTCCATCCTCTCTCTCCATCCTCTCTCTCCATCCTCTCTCTCCAGCCTCCTCACTCAGTCATCCTCTCCATCCACCTCCTCTCTCTCCATCCTCTCTCTCTCCATCCTCTCTCTCTCCATCTCTCTCTCCTCCATCCTCCTCTCTCTTTTCCTTCCACTCTCTCTCAATCCTCTCTCTCTCTCCACCTCTCTCTCCATCCTCCTCTCTCCTCTCCATCCTCTCCCAATCCACTCTCTCTCTTCCAACCTCTCCTCCCTTCCATCCTCCTCTCTCTCCATCCTCTCTCTCTCCATCCTCTCTCTCCATCCTCTCTCTCTCTCCATCCTCTCTCTCTCCATCCTCTCTCTCATCCCCATCTCTCTCGCTCCAGCCTCTCTCCTCTCGTCCATCCTCTCTCTCTCTCCATCCTCTCCTCTCTCCATCCTCTCTCTCTCCACCACTCTCTCTCCATCCTCTCTCTCTCTCCCCCTTCCTCTCCTCCGCTCACGGTACCAACGCTCCGATACAAGAGAGTAAAATGAAAGGAGAGATGATATTGAGTGAGAGAGAGAGAGAGTATAAAAGAGAAAGATGAGATGTTGAGAAGAGAGAGAGGTATGAAAGAAGATGATGTGAAAGAAAAAGAGAGAGAGAGTATGAAGGAAAGTGAGAGTGAGTGAGAGAGAGAGAGATGAGAGAGAGTGAGAGTGAGGTGAGAGAAAGGAGTATGAAAGAGAGATAAATTGTAAAGAGAAGAGAGTGTGTGAAGAGTGATAGTGAGAGTGAAAAGAGAGAGGTGAAAGATTAGAGAGAGAGTGAATAATATAAAGAAGGGAGTGAGAGTATGGAGAAGAGAGTGTAGAGAAGAGAGAAGGTATAATAGAGTGATGAAGAGAAGAGTAGAGTGATGAAGTGTGAAGTTGAGAGAGATATGAGGAGTGAGTGATGTAGGAAAGAGAGATATGATGAGTTGAAAGAGAGAAGTATAGAGAGAGATGATTAAGTAGAGATAGAGTGAGTAATATATGTTGAGCATAAAATTTGATTGAGATGATGTGAAGAGTGATGAGTATGAATATGTATATGTTGGTGAAGTTGTAGTTAGAGTTTGTTTGTGTGGTTAAGTGTGTGAAGTTTTAAGTGTATGTTTGAGATGAGGTTTGGGTGTTTGTTTGTTTTTTGTGTGTGTGTGAGTGTGTTGAAATTGTATGAGTTTTTGTGATGAGATTGTAGTAGATGTGATTGAGTGTTGTGTAGTGTGAGGAGTATGTGGTTGGTGTATGTTTGTGAATTATGGTGTTGAGTGTTGTGTTGTGTAGTAGTTTTTTGTGGTTGTGTTGTGGTGGTTTATTGTTGGGTTGTTGTTGGTGGTGTTTTTGTGTTGTTTGTGTTGGTTTTGTGGTGTGTTGTTGTGTTGTTTGTTGTTGTTTTTGTTGTGTGATTTTGTTTAGTTGGTGTTGTTTGTGTGGTGTTTTGGTTGGTGTTTGTGTGTTTTTGGTGTGTTTGTTGTTGTTTGTTGTAGTATTTGTGTGTTTGTTGTATGTTGTGAGTGTTGTTGGTGTGTGTGTTGTTGTGTGTGAGTTTTGGTTTGTTAGGGAGTGATGTGTGGTGGTGTGTTTGTGGTGTGTGTGAGTGTTTGTGTTGTTTTTGGTTGTTATTGTTGGTGGGTGTGTGTTGGTGTGTTTGTGTGTGGGTTGTAGTGTTGTGTGTTTTTGGGGTGTTTGTGTTTTGGGGGTTGGGAATGTAAATGTGTGTGTATGTGGTGATATTGGTGGTGTTTTGTGTAGTTTGTGTGTGTTGTTGTTGTGATGTTGTGTTTGATAGTTTGTGGGTGTATTTGGATGAGTTTTGGGTGATTGTGGTTTGTGTTGTATGTGTGTGATTGTGTAGTTTTGAGTTAGTGAGTGAAAGTTATAGTTTTCTATGAAGTTGTTAAAGTAGTATGAGGATGTATGTGAGGGTTGTTTGAGTGAGATGTGTTATGGTGGTAATTTTTTTGTTTGTTGGTGTTGTGTGTGTGGGTTGTTTGGATTGTTGTTTGATTTTATTTTATTTTGTGGTTTGTGGGTTGTTGTAGTTGTGGTGGTTGTGTTGGGTGGTGAGTGTGTGTGTGTTGTGTTTGGTGGTTTGTTGGTTGGGTTGTTGTTGTTTGTGTGTTGTAGTTGTTTGGTGTTTGAGTTTGATTTTTGTTGGGGTTTTTGTTGTTATGTTGTGTGTTTGTTGGTTTTTTGGTTTTTTTGTTTTTTTTGTGTGTTTGTGGGTTTTTGTGTGATTGTGTTGTGTTATGGGTGGTTTTGTTGTTGTAGAGATGTGTGGGTTGTGTTTTGGGGGTTTGTTTGTATTTGTTTGTGTGTGTTTTAGGTTTGTGGTTTTTTTTTTTTTTGGGTGTTGTTGTTGTGTTTTGTGGGTTTGTTGTTTTTGTTGGTTTGTGGGTGTGTGTGTTGTGTGTATTGATATGGAGTTGGGAAGAAGAGTAGAGAGAGTGGGAAATGATATGAGGGGTATAATTAGGTAGGGTTTAATGGGAAGAATGTGATTTAAATTAAGAAAAAATATAAAAGAAAATGTTTTTTATGATGAAAATTTTAAAAAAGGATTAAATAATGGAAGGATAGAATATATAGGATTAATGGGGTATACACGGAATTCCAGAAACTCCATACGGAATACTGGAGCTGATCCGGCAGCAGTGCTTCTGTTTAACAGTGAGATCTTGTATCCAGTTATTATTTCTAATATCTCTGATTAACAGACCAGCATCAGAACAAACTAGAGGAACTGGTCTCTCTCACTCTCTATCTCACTCTCTCTCTATCACTCTCTCTCTATCACTCTCTCTCTCTACCCCTCACACTCTCTCTCACTCTCTCTCTCACTCTCTCTCTACCTCCCTCACTCTCTCTTTCACACTCTCTCTCTCTACCTCTCTCACTCTCTCTCTCACTCTCTCTATCACTCTCTCTCTACCTCTCTCACTCTCTCTCTCACTCTCTCTCTCTCTCACTCTCTACCTATCTCTCTCACTCTCTCTTTCACACTCTCTCTCTACCTATCTCTCTTACTCTCTCTCTCTCTCTCTCTCTCTCTCTCATCACTCTCTACCTATCTCTCTCACTCTCTCTCTCACTCTCTCTCACACTCTCTCTGTACCTATCTCTCTTGCTCTCTCTCTCTCTCTCTACCTATCTCTCTCACTCTCTCTCACACTCTCTCTACCTATCTCTCTCACTCTCTCTCTCTCTCTCTCTCTTTCTCCCTATCTCTTTCCCCCTCTCTCTCACTCTCTCTCACACTCTCTCTCTCTACCTATCTCTCTCACTCTCTCTCTCTCACTCTCTCTCTCTTACTGAATGGGTTCTGATGTTCTTAATCACCCTCATATACGTACATGGTCACTGGGTGAGCCTGCTGAAGAGCCTTGTGTGTAAACACACTCCCCAGAATTACACACATACACACACACACTAGTAAACTCATGTGCAGTAGTGAAAACACACTCGGGGCAGTGAAACACACACACACCAGTGAACACACACACACACACACACGCACACACACACACTAGGAGGCAATGAAACTCCCAGATACACACACACACACACATCCTAGTGAATAGACACACTAGACACAAAGAAACACTAGTGAACAGTGAAATATCCAGAAACACACACACTAGTGGACAGTGAAATATCCAGAAACACACACACTAGTGAACAGTGAAATATTCAGAAACACACACACTAGTGAACAGTGAAATATCCAGAAACACACACACTAGTGAACAGTGAAATATCCAGAAACACGCACCAGTGAACAGTGAAATATACAGAAACAAACACACTAGTGAAGAGTAAAATATCCAGAAACACACACACTAGTGAACAGTGAAATATTCAGAAACACACACACTAGTGAAGAGTAAAATATCCAGAAACTCACACACTAGTGAAGAGTAAAAAATCCAGAAACACACACACTAGTGAAGAGTAAAATATCTAGAAACACACACACTAGTGAACAGTGAAATATACAGATCACACATACCTATACAGTGAAATATCCAGAAACACACACACTAGTAAAGAGTAAAATATCCAGAAACACACACACTAGTGAACAGTGAAACATACAGAAACACACACACACTAGTGAAGTGTAAAATATCCAGAAACACACACTAGTGAACAGTGAAATATACAGAAAAAAACACTAGTGACCGGTGAAATATCCAGAAACAGACACACTAGTGAAGAGTAAAATATCCAGAAACAGACACACTAGTGAACAGTGAAATATACAGAAACACACACACTAGTGAAGAGTAAAATATCCAGAAACACACACACTAGTGAACAGTGAAATACCCAGATACACACACACACTAGTGAACAGTGAAATACCCAGATACACACACACAGAGGCAGGCGAGTTTTTCACAAAGCACAGCACAGTTCTGAGTCCTGTAGGGTCAGTACAGTTCTGAGTTCAGTAATATTACTATCTGTTCTGAGTCCTGTAGGGTCAGTACAGTTCTGAGTTCAGTAATGTTTTACTACTGTTCAGAGTCCTGTAGGTCAGTACAGTTTTCTATTCAGTTAATAGTACTACTGTTCTGAGTCGTGTAGGGTCAGTACAGTTCTGAGTCAGTAATAGATACTAGCTTTCTGAGTCTGTAGTCCAGTACAGTATTCTGAGTTCAGTAAATATTACTACGTTCTGATCCTTAGGTCAGTACAGTTTCTGAGTTCAGTAATAATTACTAGCTGTTCCTGATCCTGTAGGGTCAGTACATTTCTGAGATCATAATATTACTAGCTGTTTCAGATCCATGTAGGAGTCATACAGTTCTGAGTTCCGTACTATACTAGCTGTTTCTGATCCTGTGAGGTCAGTAAGTTTTCTGATTTCAGTAATATTACTAGCTGTTCTGAGTCCTTAGGTCAGAACAGTATCTGAGACATTAATATTACTAGCTGTTCTGAGTCCTGTAATGGGTCATTACAGTTCCTGAGTTCAGTAATATTACTAGCTTCTGAGTCCTGTAGGTCAGACATGTTCGTGAGATCCAGTAATAATTACTACTGATTCTGATCCTTAGGGTCCACACAGTTTCTGAGTTTCAGTAATATTATAAGCTGATCTGAGTCCTGTAGGTCATACACGTTCTGAGTTCAGTATCATTATTAGCTGTTCTGAGTCCCAGTAGGCAATACAGTTCTGAGTTCCAGTAATATTACTAGCTGTTCTGAGTCCTGTAGGGTCAGTACAGTTCTGAGTTGGATCCATGATGGATGGTCTGACATGCATCAGAGTTCTGGTGAAAGAACTTCATCACTAACGTTCAGTTCTGTTTAGTCTCGAGTTTGTTGATGGTTCTGTGATCGTGCGAGAGGTTTGGGTGATGCGTCAGGTTCTGTTCACCACCACTGTGAACACAGCGTGTCACACCAGACCATTCCAACCGACAGTGTAATTACGCAGGAATTCTGAGAAAGCGGGTGGCATTCCCCTTCGCACTGTGGCCACACAAACATGTGAACCAGGCCGCGCAGGTCACAGCAGCGAGAGGAGGCCACACACTGAGAGCACTGCCTCGACTCTCCGAGAAAATATTTACGTTACAGTGTAAATTCAGTCCAAACCAACTCCGACTCTCAGACTAAATACAGCCTGTAAACACACACTACTCAGAGAGAGAGAGAGAGAGAGAGAGTGAGAGAGATGTAGTGTATACGGTGTATACAGTGTATGCGGTGTATGTGGTGTATGCGGTGTATGTGGTGTATGCGGTGTATACGGTGTATGCGGTGTATAGGGTGTATGCGGTGTATGTGGTGTATGTGGTGCACACGGTGTATGTTATGTATGTGGTATATACAGTGTATGTTGTGTTTGCGGTGTATGTTGTGATGGTGTATATGGTGTATGCGGTATATGTGGTGTATGCCGGTGTATAAATGGTGTAGTTGTGTATACGTGTATTATGTATATTCTGTATCAGTGTATGCTTGTATATGGTGTATGTGGTGTATACTAGTATGTTCTTATATGGTGTATGCAGTGTATATGTGTATACGGTGTATGTTGTGTATGAGGTGTATAACGGTGAATGGTGGTGTATACGGAGTATGCGTGTATGTTGTGTATAACGGTGGTAGATGGTGTATGCGGTGTATAAGTGTGTAATATGGTGTATGCGTGTATATGGTGTATGCGGTGTAGTGATGTATATAGGTGTATATGGTGTATACGGTGTATGTGGTGTATGTGGTGTATACGGTGTATGCAGTGTATACGGTGTATATGGTGTATACGGTGTATGTGGTGTATATGGTGTATATGGTGTATGCGGTGTATGTGGTGTATACAGTGTATATGGTGTATGCGGTGTATGTTGTATGTTGTGTATATCATGTATGTGGTGTATATGGTGTATATGGTGTATTTTGTGTTTACGGTTTAAAATAAAAAAAAAAAAAAATGCGTGTATTTTTGTATATATCGTGTATGTATCGTGTATATGGTGTATGTTGTGTATCATATGTATGTTTGTGTAATGTGGTGTAATACGGATATATGGTGTATGCGGTGTATCCGGTGTATGTATTATTATGACGGTGTATAAACGTGTATATTTGAAAGTGGTGTATACGATTTATGTGGTGAATACGGTGAATGTGGTGATTTGTTGTATGTGGTGAATTATATACGGTGTAGCGGTGTTATACAATGTATAAGGTGTATACGGAGGATGAGGTGTATGTGGTGTATACGGTGTATAATTGGTGATGATGCCGGAGAATACAGTGTAAATGGTGTATAACTACGGTTTTATGTGGTGTATACGGTGTATATGGTGTAAACGTGTATTGTGTGTAATACATAGAATATGGTGTAGACAGAGTATAATGGTGTATACATGTATATTGTATGTTATGTCGGTGGTAGAATACTGTATGTTGTGTATGTGGTGTATATGGTGTATGCGGTGTATGTGGTGTATGCGGTGTATATGGTGTATGTGGTGTATACGGTGTATGTTGTGTATATGCTGTATGCAGTGTATGCGGTGTATATGGTGTATGTGGTGTATACGGTGTATGTTCTGTATATGGTGTATGCAGTGTATATGGTGTATACGGTGTATGTTGTGTATGTGGTGTATACGGTGTATGTGGTGTATACGGAGTATGCGGTGTATGTGTTTGATACGGTGTATATGGTGTTATGCTGTGGAAATATGGTGAAAATGGTGTATGCGGTTGAGTATATGGTATATGCGTGATGTGATGTATACGGTGATATGTGTGATACGGTGTATGTGGTGTATGTGGTGGTAACGGTGTATGCAGTGTATAACGGTGTAAATGGTTGTATACGGTGTATGTGTTATATGTGTATATGGTGTATGCGGTGTATGTGGTGTATACAGTGTATATGGTGTATGCGGTGTATGTTGTATGTTGTGTATATCATGTATGTGGTGTATATGGTGTATATGGTGTATTTTGTGTTTACGGTTTATGCGGTGTATTTTGTATATATCGTGTATGTTGTGTATATGGTGTATGTTGTGTACATGATGTATGTTGTGTATGTGGTGTATACGGAGTATATGGTGTATGCGGTGTATACGGTGTATGTGATGTATACGGTGTATACGGTGTATATGTGTACGTGGTGTATACGATGTATGTGGTGTATACGGTGTATGTGGTGTATGTTGTGTATGTGGTGTATACGGTGTATGCGGTGTATACAATGTATATGGTGTATACGGTGTATGTGGTGTATGTGGTGTATACGGTGTATATGGTGTATGCGGTGTATACAGTGTATATGGTGTATACGGTTTATGTGGTGTATACGGTGTATATGGTGTATACGGTGTATACGGTGTATATGGTGTATGCGGTGTATACAGTGTATATGGTGTATACGGTTTATGTGGTGTATACGGTGTATATGGTGTATACGGTGTATGTGGTGTATACAGTGTATATGGTGTATACAGTGTATATGGTGTATGTTGTGTATATGGTGTATACGGTGTATGTGGTGTATGTGGTGTATACGGTGTATGCGGTGTATACAATGTATATGGTGTATACGGTGTATGTGGTGTATGTGGTGTATACGGTGTATGCAGTGTATACAGTGTATATGGTGTATACGGTTTATATGGTGTATACGGTGTATATGGTGTATACGGTGTATGTGGTGTATACAGTGTATATGGTGTATACAGTGTATATGGTGTATGTTGTGTATATGGTGTATACGGTGTATGTGGTGTATGTTGTATATATCGTGTATGTTGTGTATATTGTGTGTGTGGTGTATATGGTGTTTGTGATGTATATGATGTTTGTGATGTATATGATGTATGTGGTTTATATGGTGTATGCGGTGTATGGTGTGTATGTGGTGTATATGGTGTATGTGGTGTATAAGGTGTATGTGGTGTATACGGTGTATGTGGTGTATGTGGGTGTATACAGGTATGAGTGTTATACATGTATATGGTGTATACGGGGTAAATGTGGGTGTATACAGTGAATTTGGAGTAGGTTTGTGATGTGTGTATACGGAGTATGCGGTGTATGTTGTGTATATGGTGTATGTGGTGTATATGGTGTATATGGTGTATGCGGTGTATATGGTGTATGCGGTGTATGCGGAGTATACGGTGTATGTGATGTATACGAACGTATACGGTGATATATGTGTATGTGTAGTATACGATTATGTGGTTATGCGTGTATGTGGGTAATTGGTATATGTTGTGTATATGGTGTAAACGGGTGCATATGGTGTATATGGTGTAATGCGGTGTTAAAAAAAAAAAATGGGTGTATGTGTGTATATGGTATATATTGTGAAAGTGGTGCAAGATGGTGTATATGGTGGTATACGTGTAAAGTGGTGTATATGTATATGTTGTGTATATGGTGTATGCCGGAGTATTACGTGTTAATGTGGTGTATACGTGTATACGCGTGTAGTGGAGTAAACGGTGTATTTGTTTATATGGTGTAGCTGTGTATGTGGTATGTGGTATATACGGTGTATGTGGTGTATACGGTGTATGCAGTGTATGTGGTGTATGTGGGTATATACGGTTTAGTGTGTAAAGTGGTGTAATACGGTAATGCAGTGTTACAGTGATATATGGTGTATGTTGTGTATATGGTGTCTACGGTGCATTGAGTGTAAGTTGAGTATACGTTTATTGTTGTGTAAATAGTGTATCTTGTGTATTCATGTAAGTGAGTATACGGTGTATACAGTGTATTTTGTGTTTACGGTTTATGCGGTGTATTTTGTATATATCGTGTATGTTGTGTATATGGTGTATGTTGTGTATATGGTGTATGTGGTGTATACGGTGTATATGGTGTATGTGATGTATACGGTGTATACGGAGTATGCGGTGTATGTTGTGTATATGGTGTATGTGGTGTATACGGTTATATGTGTAGGCGGTTTAATAAGGTTAGATGCGGAGTATACATGTATGTGATGAAATACGGTGTATATGGTGTATGTGGGTATCGTGTATATGTGGTATAAACGGTTATGTTGGAGTATCAGTGATAATTGTGTATGTTGTGTATAAGGTGTAGATACGGTGTATGCTGGTGATATGTGGTGTATACGAGTATACAATGTAAAGGTGTAATACGGTGTAATGTGGTTATACGGAGTATGTGTGTATACCTGTATAATGTTATGGTTGTATGTGGTGTATGTTGTGTAAGTGGTGTATATGGTAATGTGTGTATATGGTATTGTGTTTAAGTGTTATATGGTGTATATGTGTATCACGGTGTATATGGTGTATACGGTGTATGTGGTGTAAAATGGTATACTGTTGTGTTTTATGGTGTATGCGGTGATGCGTGATGTGATTATAACGGTGGTATGCGGTGTATATAGTGTAGCGGTGTATGTGTATAAACGGTGTATGTGGTGTATACGGTGTATGCAGTGTATACAGTGTATATGGTGTATGTGGTGTATACGGTGTATATGGTGTATACGGTGTATATGGTGTATGTGGTGTATGTGGTGTATACAGTGTATATGGTGTATGTTGTGTATATGGTGTATACTGTGTATGTGGTGTACGCGGTTTATGTTGTTTATATATTGTATGTTGTGTATAACATGTATGTGGTGTATACAGTGTATTTTGTGTTTACGGTTTAGTAACGATTATTTTGTATATATCCGTGTAGGTTGTGTATAAGGTGTCTTGGTGAGATAACGGTGTATATGGTGATGCGGTGTAAATGGTGTATACGGTGTAAGCGGAGTATGTGATGTATAAGGTGTATACGGGTGTATGTGGTGTAAGTGGTGTATACGTGTATATGGTGTATACGTGTATAACGGTGTATGTGGTGTCATGTGGTGTAATTATGGTGTAATTGGTGTATAACCTGTGTACTGCGGTGTATACTGTTTATATGTCGTACAAACGGTTTATGTGGTGTATACGGTGTATATGGTGTATGTGGTGTATACAGTGTATATGGTGTATGTTGTGTATATGGTGTATACGGTGTATGTGGTGTATGTTGTGTATTTCGTGTATATCATGTAAGTGGTGTATACGGTGTATACGGTGTATTTTGTGTTTACGGTTTATGCGGTGTATGTTGTATATATCGTGTATGTTGTGTATATTGTGTATAGGTGTATAATGTGTATACAGTGTATGTGTTGTACTATGGTGGAATGTGGTATATGTGGTGTATATGTGTATGTGGCGTACAAACTGCAAAATGTATGTGTATATGGTGTATGTGGTGTATATGGTGTATGTGGTGTATACGGTGTATGTTGTGTATATGGTGTATGTGGTGTATACGGTGTGTTTGTTGTGTATATGGTGTATACAGTTTATGTGGTGTATACAGTGTATATTGTGTATATGGTGTATTTGGTGTATAAGGTTTATGTGGTGTATACAGTGTATGTTGTGTATATAGATAGATAGATAGATAGATAGATAGATAGATAGATAGATAGATAGATAGAATAGAATTGATAGATAATAGATAAGATAGATAGATTGCTTATATTGATCCCGGAAGGAAATTTAGCAAATGGTGTATGCGGTGTATGTGGTGTATATGCTATATGTTTTGTATATGGTGTATGCGGTGTATATGGTATATGTTGTGTATATGGCGTATGTGGTGTATACAGTGTATGTTGTGTATATGTTGTGTATATGGGTGTATCCGAGTATGTGGTGTATATGGTGTATATGGTGTATACGGTGTATGTGGTGTATATGGTATATGTTGTGTATACGGTGTATGCAGTGTATGTGGTGTATATGGTGTATATGGTGCATATGGTGTATATGGTGTATGCGGTGTATGTGGTGTATACAGTGTATATGGTATATGTTGTTTATATGGTGTATGTGATGTATACGGTGTATACGATGTATATGGTGTATGTGGTGTATACGATGTATGTGGTGTATGCGGTGTATGTGGTGTATATGTGTGTTAGTAAGGACAGATATACCGGTCATATGGATATGTTATTGGCGGTGTATTGTTGGTGTATGTGGTGTATATGGTATCATATTGTGTAAGTGGTCAATTGGTGTATATGAGTGATATGGTGTAATGGTGTATACGTGTATTTGGTGTAAATGGTGATCTGTTGTGTAAATGGTGGTATGCGGTGTATATACGGTAAAATATGTTTGTGTATATGTATGCGGATTATACGGTGTATTGTGTAATTACGGAGTAAATACGGTTATGTTGTGTATTATGGTGAATTACGGTGCATGTGGTGTATATTGTGTATACGGTTTATGTTGTGTATATAGTGTATCTTGTGTATATCATGTATGTGGTGTATACGGTGTATACAGTGTATTTTGTGTTTACGGTTTATGCTGTGTATTTTGTATATATCGTGTATGTTGTGTATATGGTGTATGTTGTGTATATGGTGTATGTGGTGTATAAAAGTTGTATATGGTGTAAATTGATGTATACGGTGTATACGGTGTATATGGTGTATTTGGTGTATACAGTGTATATGGTGTATGTGGTGTATACAGTGTATATGGTGTATGTTGTGTATGTGGTGTATACGGAGTATGCGGTGTATGTTGTGTATATGGTGTATGTGGTGTATACGGTGTTTAATTTTTTTATTTGGTTGTATGCGGTTATAGTGTAAAGCGTGTATCCGGATTATGTGATGAATACGGTGTATATGGTTATGTGTGTATACTGTGTATATGGTGTATAACGGTGATGTAGGTGAAGTACAGTGTATATGTGTATGCTGTGAATATTGTGTATACGGTGAATGTGGTGGATGTTTTTATACGGTGGTATAAACAATGTATAGGTTATACTGGTGTATGTGTGTATGTGGTGTATACGGTGTATGTGGTGAAAACAGTGTATATGGTGTAAGTGGTATATGGTGTATGTGGTGTATGAGGGTATATGGTAATATGTGGTGTATATGGTGAATTGGTGTATGTGGTGTATATGTATGTTTGTGAATATGTATGTGGTGTATGAGTGTAAATGGTGTATGTGGTGTATATTGTGTAAATGTCGGTGTATATGGTATATTGTTGTGTATATGTATGTAGTGTATGTGGTGTATTTAGGTGTAAAATGGTGTATACGGTGTATATGGTGTATACGGTGTATATGGTGTATACGGTGTATGTGGTGTATATGGTATATGTTGTGTATATGGTGTATGCGGTGTATGTGATGTATACGGTGTATGCGGTGTATATAGTGTATGCGGTGTATGTGGTATATACGGTGTATGCGGTGTATACGGTGTATATGGTGTATGTGGTGTATTACGGTGTTAATACGGTGTAATGGAGTATACGGTGTTAGATGGTGTATACGTGTATGTGTGTATACAGTGATATGGTGTAATACGGTGTATATTGTGTAACTTGTAGTGTGTATACAGTGTATATGGTGTATGTTGTGTATATGGTGTATACTGTGTATGTGGTGTATGTGGTGTACGTGGTTTATGTTGTTTATATAGTGTATGTTGTGTATAACATGTATGTGGTGTATACAGTGTATTTTGTGTTTACGGTTTATGTGGTGTATTTTGTATATATCGTCTATTTTGTGTATATGGTGTATGTGGTGTATACGGTGTATATGGTGTATATGGTGTATGCGGTGTATACGGTGTATGCGGTGTATGTGATGTATACGGTGTATACGGTGTATGTGGTGTATACGGTGTATATGGTGTATAACGGGGTGTAAGTGGTAATGTGTATATGTGTATGTGTGTAAACGGTGTATGCGGTGTATACCAGTGTATATGTGTATACGGTTTATGTTGTGTATATACTTGTATATTGGTGTAGACGATGTAAATAACGGTGTGAATGCGGTGTATACAGTGTATATGGTGTATACGGTTTATGTGGTGTATACGGATGTATATGGTAGTATATGGTGTATACGGAGTATGTGGAGTATGATGTGTATTTCGAGTAAAATCATGTAATTGGAGTATACGTGTATACGGTGGTATTTTGTTTTACGTTTATTGCCGGTTTTTTTGTATATATTGTAGTAATTTGTATATTGGTGTAGTTGGATTATATGGTGTATACAGTGTAATTGGTGTATAAGGTGAAATTTTGTTATATGGTGTGTCAATGTTGTATGTGGTGTACACGGCATATGTTGTGTATATGGTGTATACCGGTGTATTGGTTTGTATATACGGTGTAATGAGGGTGTATACTGTATCGTGTATGTATACTGGTGTATGTGGTGTATACGGTGTGTTTGTTGTGTATATGGTGTATACAGTTTATGTGGTTAAACAGCTTATATTGTGTATAAGGTGTATTTGTGTATAAGGAATATTGGTGTATACAGTGTATTTGTGTATATAGATTATATAGATAGATAGATAGATAGATAGATAGCATAGATAGATAAGAATATATAGATAATGCTTCAATGATCCCAAGGAAATATTAACAAATGGTGTATCGGTGTATTCGTTGTAAATGGTATATGTTTTGTATATGGTGTATGTCGTGGTCGATGGTATATGTTGTGTAATATGGTGTAAGTGGTGTAAACAGTGTATGTTGTGTATATGTTTGTGTATATGTTATCCGGTGTATGTGGTGTATATGGTTGTATCCTTGTAGTGGGATACAATGGTATAATGTTAGTGTAAACGGTGTATGCAGTGGTATTGGAGTATATGTTGTATATGGTGGCATATGGTGTATTTGTGTATGCGTTTAAGTTGGTGAATGCATGTATGTGGTTGTATACAGTGTATATGGTAATATGTTGTGTATATGGTGATATGAGGTGTATACGTGGTATAAAGTATAGGTTGTGTATATGGAGTATGCGGGAGTATGCTGTGTATATGGTGACACTGGTGTATGTGTTGATACGTTAGTATGTGGTCATACGGTGTATGAGGTGTATAATGTGGTATAACAGTATGTGGTTAGTACGATGTATGTGGTGTATGTGGTGTATACGGTGTATGTGGTGTATATGGTATATGTTGTGTATGTGGTGTATATGGTGCATATGGTGTATATGGTGTATGCGGTGTATGTGGTGTATGCGGTGTATGTGGTGTATACAGTGTATATGGTATATGTTGTGTATATGTTGTATGTGGTGTATACGGTGTATATAGTATATGTTGTGTATATGGTGTATGCGGTGTATGCTGTGTATATGGTGTATACGGTGTATGTGTTGTATACGGTGTATGTGGTGTATACGGTGTATGTGGTGTATACGATGTATGTGGTGTATACGGTGTATGTGGTGTATACGATGTATGTGGTGTATACGGTGTATGTGGTGTATACGGTGTATGTGGTGTATACGGTGTATGTGGTGTATACGGTGTATGTGGTGTATGCGGTGTATGTGGTGTATACGATTATGTGGTGTATACGATGTCTGTTGTGTAATACGGTGCATGTGTGTATATGGTATCTATGTCGTGTAAATGGTGTATACGGTCATAGGTGTATATGGTGTAATCGTGTATGTGGAGTATATGGTGTATGTGGTGTATATGTATATATTGTGGTATGTGGTGCATTGGTGTATACGGTTTATATGGTGTATGCGGTGTATGTGATGTATACGGTGTACGTGGTGTATACGGTGTATGCAGTGTATACGGTGTATATGGTGTATACAGTGTATGTGGTGTATACGGTGTATATGGTGTATGCGGTGTATGTGGTGTATACATTGTATATGGTGTATGTTGTGTATATGGTGTATGCGGTGTATGTTGTGTATATAGTGTACGTTGTGTATATCATGTATGTGGTGTAACAGTGGTATTACGTGTTTACGGTTTTATGGCGGTGTATTTTGTATATATCGTGTATTTTGTGTATATTGTGTATGTCGTGTATATGGTGTATGTTGTGTATATGGTGTATGTTGTGTTTGTGGTGTAAACGGAGTATGCGGTGTATTTTGTTATAATGAGTATGGGCGGTGAATATGGTGTATCGGTGTATATGTGTATGCGGTGTATGTGATGTATGCGGTGTATATGGTGTATATGCGGTGTATGTGATGTATGCGGTGTATATGGTGTATGCGGTGTATGTGATGTATACGGTGTATACGGTGTATATGTGTACGGGGTAATACGATGTAAGATTTGTATGTTGGTGTATGTGTGTATAGGTGTATGTGTGTATGTTGTGTATGTTGGTGTAATGTTGTGTAATGGTGGTTATACGGTGTAATACAATGTATCATGTTTATACACGTTGTATGCGGTGTATGTGGTGTATACGGTTTATGTGGTGTATACGGTGTATATGGTGTATACGGTGTATATGGTGTATACAGTGTATATGGTGTATACGGTGTATATGGTGTATACGGTGTATGTTGTGTATACAGTGTATATGTATATAGTGTTATATGGTGTATGTGTGTATATGGTGTAGTTTTTGGTTTACGTTTCAGCGGTGTGATGATTTGTATATATCCGTGTAATGTGTGTATAAAGTGTGTGTGGTGTATATGGTGTTTGTGATGTATATGATGTTTGTGATGTATATGATGTATGTGGTTTATATGGTGTATGCGGTGTATGGTGTGTATGTGGTGTATATGGTGTATGTGGTGTATAAGGTGTATGTGGTGTATACGGTGTATGTGGTGTATGTGGTGTATACGGTGTATGCAGTGTATACAGTGTATATGGTGTATACGGTGTAATGTGAGTGTATAGCAGTGTATATTGGTATGTGTGTATACGAGTAATGCGTGTATGTTGTGTATATGTCTATGTGGTTGTAATGCGCGTGTATCTGGTGTATGCGGTGTATACGGTGTATGTGATGTATACGGTGTATATGGTGTATGTGGTGTATACGGTGTATGTGGTGTATACGATGTATGTGGTGTATACGATGTATGTGGTGTATACGATGTATGTGGTGTATGTGGTGTATACAGTGTATGTGGTGTATATGGTATATGTTGTGTATATGGTGTATACGGTGCATATGGTGTATATGGTGTATGCGGAGGTGATGTGGAGTATATGGAGTAATGTGTGTATATGGTAATATTATGTATGTGTGCATGTTGGTGAATATGGTGTAAATAAAGGTTGTATAGGTGTATAACTAACGGTGTATGTGGTGTATATTGTATATGTTTGTATACGGTGTATACGGTTAAGTGGTGTATACTGTGTTATGTGGTGTATACGGTGTATGATGTCGACATGATGTAATGCGGAGTATTTGGTTGTATGTGGTATATACGTGTATGGTGTATGTGTTGTATACAGTGTACATGTGTATGTTTTGAATAATGGTGTATAACGGTTGTAGAAGGGTGTATGTTGAGTATAACTTTATGTTGTGTATATAGTGTATGTTGTGTATATCATGTATGTGGTGTATACGGTGTATACAGTGTATTTTGTGTTTACGGTTTATGCGGTGTATTTTGTATATATCGTGTATGTTGTGTATATGGTGTATATGGTGTATGTTGTGTATATGGTGTATATGGTGTATGTTGTGTATGTGGTGTATACGGAGTATGCGGTGTATGTTGTGTATATGGTGTATGTGGTGTATACGGTGTATATGGTGTATGCGGTGTATATCGGTGTATAACTGGGGTATGCGGGTTTTATATGATGTATGTTAAGTATACGGTGTATAACGGTGTATATGTGGTATGTGGAGTATACGGTGGGTATCAGGTGTATTTGATGTATGTGGTGTAGTGGTGTATGTGGTGTAATACTGTGTATGTGGTGTATTGGAGTATACGGTGTATTTATGGGTGTAACGGTGTACACCAATGTATATGTGTGATACTGTGTATGTGGTGTATGTGGTGAATACGGTGTATGTTGGTGTATACAGTTATAATGGTGAATGTTTGTGGATATGGCGTATTGGTGGTGTTTGTGGTGTATATGGTATTAAACCGGTGTATTGGAGTTTATTGGATATGTTGTTATAATGTAACTGCGGTGTAAGTGGTGTAAATGGTGATATGGTGTATACGAGTATATGGTGTATATCGGTGTATATGTGGGTAATATGGTATATGGAGTGTATAGGGGGTTTGGTAAATGCGGTGTATACGGGGTTAATGTGATGTAATACGGTGGTATGCGGTTATTATAGTTTAAGCGGTGTATGTGAAAATACGGTGTATGTGGTGTAACGGTGTAATGCTGGTGTAAACCAGTTTATATGGTGTAATGTGGAGTCACTTCGGTGTATAGGTGTATACGATTATGTGGTGTATACAGTTGTATATGGTTATGTTGTTATATGTGTATGTTGTGTATAAATGTGTATTACGGTGAAGTGTGTATGGTTGGTGTATGCGGTTTATGTTGTGTATATAGTGTATGTTGTGTATATCATGTATGTGGTGTATACGGTGTATACAGTGTATTTTGTGTTTACGGTTTATGCGGTGTATTTTGTATATATCGTGTATGTTGTGTATATGGTGTATTTGGTGTATACGGTGTGTATGGTGTATGCGGTGTATATGGTGTATGCGGTGTATGTGGTGTATACGGTGTATGTGGTGTATACGGTGTATGTGGTGTATACGGTGTATGTGGTGTATGTGGATATATGGAGTGTATGTGGTGGATACGTGTATGTGGTGTATGGTGGTGTATGTTGTGAATATGGGTGGTATGTGTGTATACGGTGTAATCGTTGTATACAATGTAAATGGTGTATACGGTGTATATAGTGAATATGGTAGTAAAACGGTTTATGTGTTTTATACGGTGTCCTATGGTGTATACCGGTGTATGTGTGTATACGTGTATGTGGTGATATGTTGTGATATGGTGTATACATACGGTGTATGTGGTGTATGTTGTGATTTTCGTGAGATTTTGTTTTATATCATGTAAGTGGTGAGTACGTGAAATGCAGAGTATCACAGTTAAATGGTTATTTGGTGTATACGGTGTATATGGTGGTAAAATACGGATTATTGGGTATACAGTGTATATGGTTATTTGTGATAGGTATGTTGTGTATATATGGTGTAATAGGTTTAATGTTGGTTATGCGTGTATGTGGTGTATAAGTATATAGTTGTGTATATGGTGTAATAACGGAGCCTAATGGGTAATACTAGTGTATGCGGTGTATGTGTGTATGTGGTGTATATTGAAATATAGTCGTATGTGGTGCATGTGTTGTATATGGTGTATTGTTGTGTATAACAAGTAAGAGTGTAATACGGATGTAACAGTGCATTTTGTGTTTACGGTTTATTGGCGGTGTATTTTTATATATCAGTGTAAAGTTGTGTATATGTGTATTTATGGTGTATACGGTGTGGTATGGTGTCATGCGGTGTAGTATACGATTATTCGGATTATGCGGTGTATGTGGTGTATACGTGTATTTGTTTTATAACGGTGTATATGGAGTAAAACGTGTGGAATGTGGTGTAAGTGGATATGATAAGTTAATGTGGTGTAAAACGTTGTATGCGGTGATACAAAGTATATTGGTGTATAACGGTGTATGTTGTGGTATACGGTGTATGCGGTGTAAACGAGGTATGATGGTGAATACGGTTTATGTGGATGAATACGGTGAATATGGTGGTATACTCGAGTATGTGTGTAGTTTTGTGTATAACTGTATAACGGAGTATGGTGGTGTATGTGGTGTATGTTGTGTATTTCGTGTATTTTGTTTATATCATGTAAGTGGTGTATACGGTGTATTTTGTGTTTACGGTTTATGCGGTGTATGTTGTATATATCGTGTATGTTGTGTATATTGTATATGTGGTGTATATGGTGTATACAGTGTATGTGGTGTATATGGTGAATGTGGTATATGTTGTGTATATGGTGTATGTGGTGTATATGGTGTATGTGGTGTATACGGTGTATGTTGTGTATATGGTGTATGTGGTGTATACGTGTGATTGGTTTTTGTATATGTGTGTATACAGTTTATGTGGAGTATAACATTGTAAATTGAGTATATGGTTTAATTTGGTGTATAAGGTTTATGTGGTGTAATACAGTGTAAGTTCGTGTATATAGATAGAAAAGATAGATAATAGATAGATAGATATAGATAGATAGATAGATAGATAGATAGATAGATAGATAGATAGATAGATAGATAGATAGATGCTTTATTGATCCCGAAGGAAATTTAGCAAATGGTGTATGCGGTGTATGTGGTGTATATGCTATATGTTTTGTATATGGTGTATGCGGTGTATATGGTATATGTTGTGGTAATGGTGTATTGGTTGTATACCAGTGTATGTTTGTTATATGTGTGTATATGGGTATCCGGTGTAATGTGGTGTATATGGTGATTGGGTATACTGTGTATTTGGTGTTAAGTATATGTTGTGTAACGGTGAAATCAGTGTATGTTGTGTATATGGTGTATATGGAGCATATGGTGTATGCGGTTTAGTACAGTTGATGTTGTGTATATTTTAGTGATATATGTTGTATCCGGTGTATGTGGTGTATATGGTGTATATGGTGTATACGGTGTATATGGTGTATACGGTGTATGTGTTGTATACCGTGTATGTGGTGTATATGGTGTATACGATGTATGTGGTGTATACGGTGTATGTGGTGTATATGGTATATGTTGTGTATATGGTGTATACGGTGCATATGGTGTATATGGTGTATGCGGTGTATGTGGTGGTATAAGAGGTAAGTGTGATATGGTATATATTGTGTATGTGGTGGCATGTGGTGTAATACGTGAATATGGTGTAAGTGTGTATGTGATAATAACGGTGGATACGTGTGTATACGGGTATGCAGTGTATATGGTGTACATGGTGTATACGGTGTATGTGGTGTATACGGTGTATATGGTGTATACGGTGTATGTGGTGTATACGGTGTATATGGTGTATGCGGTGTATGTGGTGTATACATTGTATATGGTGTATGTTGTGTATATGGTGTATGCGGTGTATGTTGTGTATATAGTGTACGTTGTGTATATCATGTATGTGGTGTATACGGTGTATACAGTGTATTTTGTGTTTACGGTTTATGCGGTGTATTTTGTATATATCGTGTATTTTGTGTATATTGTGTATGTCGTGTATATGGTGTATGTTGTGTATATGGTGTATGTTGTGTATGTGGTGTAAACGGAGTATGCGGTGTATGTTGTGTATATGGTGTATGCGGTGTATATGGTGTATGCGGTGTATATGGTGTATGCGGTGTATATGGTGTATGCGGTGTATGAGATGTATGCGGTGTATATGGTGTATGCGGTGTATATGATGTATACGGTGTATACGGTGTATATGTGTATGTGGTTTATACGATGTATGTGTTGTATGTGGTGTATGTGGTGTATACGGTGTATGTGGTGTATGTTGTGTATGTGGTGTATGTTGTGTATGTGGTGTATGTTGTGTATGTGGTGTATACGGTGTATGCGGTGTATGCGGTGTATACAATGTATATGGTGTATACGGTGTATGTGGTGTATGATGGTGAAAAACGGTTTTATGTGGTATACGTGTATATGTGTTTTTTTGGGGTGAATACGGTGTATATGGGTGTATACTGTGTATATGGTGTATACGTGTATGTTTCGATACAGTGTAATTTGTATACATGTATATGGTGTATGTTGTGTATAGGTGATTATGTGTTACGGTTATTGCGGTGTATGTTGTATAATCGTGTAATGTTGTGTATATTGTGTGGTGGTGTATATGGTGTTTTGATGTATATGAGTTTGTGATTATATGATGTAGTGATTTATAAATGGTGTAGCGTGTATGGTGTGTAATGTGGAGTAAATGGTGTATGTGGATGTATAAGGTGTATAGAGGTGTATACCGTGTATCTGGTGTAGTGGTGTATACGGTGTATGCAGTGTATACAGTGTAATATGTGTAAACGTGTAAGTGGTGTATGCAGTGTATATGTGTAGAGTGTAAGTGGTGTAAACGGATATGCGGTGTATGTTGTGTATATGGTCTAGTGTGTATATGTTGTATAGATGGTGTATGCTGTGTATAGGTGTATGCGGTTGTATACGGTGTATGTGAATTAAACGGTGTATATGGTGGTATGTGGTGTATACAGTGTAGTGGTGTATACGATGTATGTGGTGTATACGGGTGTAAGTGGTTATATGGTGTATATCGGTGCATATGGTGTATGCGGTGTATGTGGTGATAATGGTGTATGTTTTGGGATATGGAGGGTATTGTGTATACGATGTATGTGGTGTATACGGTGTATGTGGTGTATATGGTATATGTTGTGTATATGGTGTATACGGTGCATATGGTGTATATGGTGTATGCGGTGTATGTGGTGTATATGGTGTATGTGGTGTATATGGTATATATTGTGTATGTGGTGCATGTGGTGTATATGGTGTATATGGTGTATATGGTGTATACGGTGTATGTGGTGTATATTGTATATGTTGTGTATATGGTGTATGCGGTGTATGTGATGTATACGGTGTATACGGTGTATGTGGTGTATACGGTGTATGTTGTGTATATGGTGTATACGGTGTATGTGGTATATACGGTGTATGTGGTGTATGTGGTGTATACAGTGTACATATTGTATGTTGTGTATATGGTGTATACGGTGTATGTGGTGTATGTTGTGTATACGGTTTATGTTGTGTATATAGTGTATGTTGTGTATATCATGTATGTGGTGTATACGGTGTATACAGTGTATTTTGTGTTTACGGTTTATGCGGTGTATTTTGTATATATCGTGTATGTTGTGTATATGGTGTATGTTGTGTATATGGTGTATATGCTGTATGTTGTGTATATGGTGTATATGGTGTATATGGTGTATGTTATGTATGTGGGTAACGATATGCGTGTATGTTGTGTATATGGTGATGTGGTGTAAACGGTGTATATGGAGTCGTGGCGTGTATATGGAGTAGTGCGGTTTAAAAGGTTATGCGGTGAATAATGAAGTATGTGAAGTATACCGGAGTATAAGGTTGTAAGAGGAGAAATATGGAGACTGCGGTGTATAAGGAGTATACGGTGTATACAATGTAATGGTGTATACGGGTATGTGTGTAAGTGGTGTATACGGTGAAATGTTGGATAGAAAGCAGTAAACGGTGTATGTGGTGTAATACGGAGTATACAATGTATTTGGTGTATACGGGTTATGTGGTGATGTGGTGTAAATAGCGAGTATACAATGTATATGGTGGATTACGGTGTATACGGAGTAAGTTGGTGTATACGTTGTATAAGGTGAAAGCGGTTATAAGGTGTAATGCCTGGTGTATACTGGAGTAATGTCGGGATAATGAGAAGAATGTGCTTAGTATATGAGTAATGAGGTGAAAATGTTAATATATTTTTAAAATGGAAATTCGTGTATGTGAGTAAATTGTATGTAAAATGGAGTATACGGTGTAATAAGGTGTATATGGTGTATATGATTAAACGTAGATATGTGTGTAAAAAGGAAACAATGTTGTGTATTATGGTGTATGCGGTGTATACGTATGTGATGTATCCGGGTGTATGCCGGTGTAATATAGTGTATGCGGTGTATGTGGTATATTACGTGTGTATGAGGAGTAAACGGTGTATGTCAGTGTACCAGTGTTCATGGTGTATGTGGTGTATCGGTGTATATGTTGTAACCGGTGTATGTGGTGTATACCAGTGTATAAGGTGTATGTTGTTAAATGGTGTATGTGTGTATATGGTGAAAGTGGTGGTAAGTGGTGTACTGCGGTTTTAAGTGTGTATAAAGTGAATGTATGTGTATATCGAGTAAGTTGGTGTATACGGTGTATACAGTGTATTTTGTGTTTACGGTTTATGCAGTGTATTTTGTATATATCGTGTATGTTGTGTATATGGTGTATTTGGTGTATACGGTGTGTATGGTGTATGCGTTGGTATCATGGTTATGCGGTGTATACGGTGTATGCGTTGTATGTTAAGTATAATACGGGTAGTATGTGGTGTAAATAACGTGTATGTGGTGTATACGGTGAATACGGTTGTAAATAGGTGTATGTGTGTATAAGTTTATGGGTGATATACGGTGTATGCGGTGGTATGACAAAGTATAATGGGGTGTATACGGAGTAGGTGGTAAAACGTGTATGCGTGGTATACAGTGTAAAGGTGAATACGTTTATGTGGTGTATATGGTGTAAATGGTGTATACGGTGTATATTGGTGTATACGGTGTATGTGGTGTATGTGGTTTATAAGGTGATAAACGGAGTAATGAGAGTATGTGGAGAATGTTGTGTATTACGTGTATTTCTGTATATCAATGTAAGTGTGTAATACGTGTATATGGTGTATTTTGTGTTTACGGTTTATGCGGTGTATTTTGTAATAAAATAATTTCGTGGTCTGGTTGTGTTATATTGTTAAGTGGTAGTATATGGTGTATACAGTGTCTGTGGTTGTATATGGTGAATTGGTATATGTTTTGTGTATATGGTGAATGTCGGTGTATGTGGTGTATATGTGTATGTGGGTATACGGTGTATGTTGAGTATATGGTGTATGGTGGTGTATACGGTTGTTAGTTGGTATAAGGAGTATACAGTTTAAGTGGTGTATACAGTGTATAATGTGTATATGGTAGTACTTTGTGTATAAGCTTTATTGGTGTAACATGTATGTTGTGAATAATAGATAATAGATAGATAGATAGATAGAATTAGATAGATAGATAGATAGATAGAATCAGAAGATAGATAAATAGATAGATAATTGCTTTATTTGAGTCCCGAAGGAAATTAAAGAAATGGTGTATGCGGTTTAATGTGGAGTATATGGTATATGTTTATTGTATATGGTGTATGCGGTTGTATATGGTATACGTTTGTGTATATGTGATGTGGTGTATACATGTGTATTTAGTGTATATGTGGTGTATATTGTGTATATCCGTGGTATGTGGTGTATATGGTGTATCATGGTGGTATACGTGTATAGTGGTGTATATGGTATATGTTGTGTATTATGGTGAAGCAGTGTATGTGTAGTATATGGTGTAATACGGTGCATTGAGTATATGGAGTATGTCGGTGTACAAAGTGGTGTAATGACGGTGTATGTGGTGTATGTGGTGTATACGGTGTAATATGGAATATGTAGTGTATATGGTGTATGTGGGTATACGTTGTATATGGTATAGTGTGTGTGTATGCATGGTGTATGGGTTTATGTTGTGTATATTGTGTATACAGTGTAATGGGTGTATACGGCTGTATATGTGTAAACGGGTGTATGTGGTGTATATGTAGTATGTGTGTTTTGTGTGAATACGGTGTATATGGTGTATACGGTGTATGTGTTGTTTGTGGTGTATACGGTGTATATGGTGTATGTGGTGTATGTGATGTATACGGTGTATGTGGTGTATACGGTGTATACAATGTATATGGTGTATACGGTGTATGTGGTGTATGTGGTGTATACGGTGTATACAATGTATATGAGTAATACGGTGTAATACGGGGTGTATGTGTGTATACGTGTATAAGGTTTATGCTGTGTATATGGTGTAAGCTGTGTAATTTGTATCGGTTATGAGATGTATGCGGTGTAAAATGGTTTATGTTGGTGGTGTATATGGTATATGTTGTTTATAGGTATGCGTGTATTGTGAAATACATGGTGTAAAGGTGTATACGGTGTATATGGTGTATATGGAGGTATATGGTGTAAGGACGGTGTATGTGGTGTTAATAAGGTGTTATGGTGGTATACGGAGTATGTTGGTGAAAATGGTATATGTTTGTAAATGGTAGTATGCGGCCGGTTATACGGTGTTATGTGAAAGTATAAACGGTGTATGCGGTGTACAATAGCAATGTATGCGGTGTATGTGGTATATACGGTGTATGTGGTGTATACATGTATGCAGTGTATACAGTTTATATGGTGTATGTGGTGTATACGGTGTATATGGTGTATACGGATTATGTGGTGTATACAGTGTATATGGTGTATGTTGTGTATATGGTGTATGTTGTGTATATGGTGTATGTGGTGTATGTGGTGTATGCGGTTTTATTGTTTGTTTATATAGTGTCAATTGTTTGTGGATTATCTTGTATGTGGTGTATACGTGTATACAGAGTATTTTGTTTTACGGTTTATGCAGTGTATTTGTATATAACCCGTGTATAGTTGTTATAAGGTGAATTTGGTGGTATCCCAGGTAGTGTAATGGAGTAAAAAGCGGTGTAATATTGGGAATCTGATGAAGTATGGATGGAGTGGTGCGATTTAGTATGCGGGATATACGGTGTAAAAAAAATAATAGCTGCTTTGTCTGATGATTTATACGGATATGTGGTGTATACGGTTGTAAGTGTGTAACGGTGTATACAATTGTGTATTATAAGCCCTGAGTATGTGTGTATATTGTGTGTCTGTGGTGTAAACGGTGAGAAGTGGAGAAACGGTTTATGCTGTGTATTACAAATGTAAATTGTAGAATACGGTGAAAGAGGTGAATACAGGATAATGCTGTGAAAACGGAGTCTAAGTTATAAACGGCTTATGTGGTGTATACGGTGTATATGGTGTATACTGTGTATATGGTGTATACGGTGTATATGGTGTATACGGTGTATGTGGTGTATGTTGTGTATATGGTGTATACGGTGTATGTGGTGTATGTGGTGTATGTTGTGTATTTCGTGTATTTTCTGTATATCATGTAAGTGGTGTATACGGTGTATACGGTGTATTTTGTGTTTACGGTTTATGCGGTGTATGTTGTATATATCGTGTATGTTGTGTATATTGTATATGTGGTGTAATAGGTGTAACCAGGTGTATGTGGTGTATATGGTGAATGTGGTATATGTTGTGTATATGGTGTATGTGGTGTATGTGGTGTATATGGTGTTAGGGTGGTGTATACGGTGTATGTTGTGTATATGGTGTATGTGGTGTATACGGTGTGTTTGTTGTGTATATGGTGTATACAGTTTATGTGGTGTATACAGTGTATATTGTGTATATGGTGTATTTGGTGTATAAGCTTTATGTGGTGTATACAGTGTATGTTGTGTATATAGATAGATAGATAGATAGATAGATAGATAGATAGATAGATAGATAGATAGATAGATAGATAGATAGATAGATAGATAGATGCTTTATTGATCCCGAAGGAAATTTAGCAAATGGTGTATGCGGTGTAATGTCGTGTATATGGTATAGGGTTTTGTATATGGTGTATGCGGTGTATATGGTATATGTTGTGTATATGGTGTATGTGGTGTATACAGTGTATGTTGTGTATATGTGGTGTATATGGTGTATCCGGTGTATGTGGTGTATATGGTGTATATGGTGTATACGGTGTATGTGGTGTATATGGTATATGTTGTGTATATGGTGTATGCAGTGTATGTGGTGTATATGGTGTATACGGTGCATTTGGTGTATATGGTGTATGCGGTGTATGTGGTGTATGCGGTGTATGTGGTGTATGTGGTGTATACGGTTATATGTATATGTTTTGTGTATATGGTGTATGTGTGTATACGGTGTATAATGGATATGTTGTGTTATATGTGTATTGCGTGTAATGTTGTGTATATGGTGTATACGGTGTATGTGGTGTATACGGTGTATATGGTGTATACGGTGTATGTGGTGTATATGGTGTATGTGGTGTTTGTGGTGTATACGGTGTATATGGTGTATACGGTGTATGTGTTATACGGTGTAATGATATGTATACGGTGTATGTGGTGTATATGTGTATTTGGTTGTTGTGGTGTATATGGTGTATGTGGTGTATATGTGAATGTGGTTTTGTGGTGAATACTGTACTGAGTAACGGTGTAATATGGTGTAGACGGTGTAAATGGTGTATACGGTGTATGTGGTGTAATGTGTGTAGTGGTTGTTTGTGGTGTATACGGTGTATATGTGTATACGGTGGATGTGGTGTATAAGGTGATGTGTGTATAAGTGTAATGTGGTGTTTGTGGTGTATACGGTGTATTGGTTTTGGTTGTTTGTGTGTATACGGTGTATACGGTGTATTTGGTGTATACGGTGTATGAGGTGTATATGTGAATGTGGTGTAATATGGAGTTTGTGGTGTATACAGTGTATACGGTGTATAATGGGTTATATGTGTATGCGGTGTATGTGGTGTTTGTGATGTATACGTGTAGAAAGTGTAACGGTATGTGGTGTATATGGTCTTTGTGGTGTATACGGTGTATATGGTGTATACGTTGTATGTGGTGTATATGGTACACTCGATCTGATTCCAACAAACTATTAAAACAAGTATTACGAGCTATTATTAAACCTTAACTATCATCAACTCTTCTCTTAGTCTGGGTCATGTTTCTAAGTCTTTAAACTACTGTGGATAAAACCCCAATGATAAAGAAGCCCAAATCTTGACCCCGAGACTGTCCAGTAATAGACCCATTTCCAATTTACCTTTTATCCTCTAAAGATTTTAAAAGGCTAGTAGCTCGACAACTCTGTTCTCATCTACTTAAGAACAACATATATGAAAAATTCCAACTAGGTTTAAGACCCACCACAGCACAGAGAACAGAGCTTTCAGTTAAGATAACATAATGATCATCTTCTTCTTGTCTCTGATCAGGACCTAACCACGTATCTCTAACTGTCGCTACTAGATCTAAGTGCAGCATTTACCACTATAGATCAGATAATCTCCTCACAGGACTTAGAAAATATGAGTTGGAATCACAGGAACTGCGGACTCCTGGTGTCACATCTACCTTAGTGATCGCTTTCCAGTTGTAAATATAAAAACTGAATCATCTAATTTATACAAGGAGTGAATATGGAGTTCCACAAGGTTCTGTTTAGGTCCTCTGATATTTACACTATATAGGCTAACCATTTGCTCAGTTATAAATAAGACATGGAATTAGTTTCCACTGTTCTGCTGAGTTAAAACACAACTGCTTCAAATCAACCATATATAAAATCCAGATTAGATAAGATAGAAGATTGTGTTTCTACTGGTTCAGTTAAGTTTCTGGTTCAGTAGTTCCAGGTTCAGTAGTTCCTGTCTCATAGTTTCTGTTCATAGTTTTCTGGTTCAGTAGTTCTGGTTCAGTAGATTCTGATCGTAGATTCTGGTTCAGTAGTTTCTGATCCGTAGATTCTGGTTCAGTAGTTTTCTGTTCAGTAGGTAAAACTCTCGTGAGTTTGACTCAGATCTGACATTGTAATCAAACACGTAGGTAACATTACAAGACCATGTTTCTTCACCTACGAAACATTTCAAAGTTAAGAAATGTGTTTTCTGTGTCCAGATGCTGAATAAGTAAGTACTTGTCTTTAAAACCTCAATCTAATCACTGTACTGAATTATTTCAGGATGCTCCAGCAGAACCAGAATAACTCCAGTTAGTTTCAGAACGGCTGCAGCTAGAGTAACTAACTAAAACCAGAACCTTCATCATCCATTCCATGTTTAATCAGTCCTACACTGACTTCCTTCCTGTTAAATTCGTATCAACTAAAAATTCTATTACTGACGAATAAAACCTGCACGCTCTCAAACACCAATTACCTGCACACTCTCACACCAGAGTAACCTGCACACTCTCACAGACCGGAGTACCAGCACACTCTCCCACCAGAGTTACCTACACGCAACTCACACAAGTAAACTGCACGCTCTCCAACACCAGAAGTACCATTCACACTCTCATACCAGAGTACCATGCAACCTCTCACACCAGAGTACCTGCACGCTCTCACACCAAGTACCTGCACGCTCTCACACCAGAGTACCTCACAACGTCTCACACCGAGTACCTGACACATCACACATCCGGAGAACCATGCACACTCTCGCACCAGATACATGCACGCTCCAGCACCAAGTACTGCACGCTCTCCCGCACCTAGTACCTGCACGCTATATGATGGTTGTAAATGGTGTATGGTTTGAGTACATGGTAAATTTGTGTACGTGGGAGTAATTGTTTTAAACGTGGTGTAAATGTTGTGTATATGGTGTATGTTGTGTATATGGTATATGTTGTGTATGTAGTATATGTTGTGTATGTTGTGTATATGGTGTATGTTGTGTATGTGGTGTATGTGGTATATGTTGTGTATATGGTATATGTTGTGTATGTGGTATATGTTGTGTATATGGTGTATGTTGTGTATGTGGTATATGTTGTGTATATGGTATATGTTGTGTATATGGTGTATGTTGTGTATGTGGTGTATGTTGTGTATATGGTGTATGTTGTGTATATGGTATATGTTGTGTATGTGGTGTATATGGTGTATGTTGTGTATATGGTGTATGTTGTGTATGTGGTGTATGTGGTATATGTTGTGTATATGGTATATGTTGTGTATGTGGTATATGTTGTGTATATGGTGTATGTTGTGTATATGGTGTATGTTGTGTATGTGGTATATGTTGTGTATGCGGTGTATGTGGTGTATATGGTATATGTTTTGTATATGGTGTATGCGGTGTATATGGTATATGTTGTGTATATGGTGTATGTGGTGTATACAGTGTATGTTGTGTATATGTTGTGTATATGGTGTATGTTGTGTATATGGTGTATGTGGTGTATATGGTGTATGTTGTGTATATGGTGTATGTTGTGTATATGGTATATGTTGTGTATGTGGTGTATGTTGTGTATATGGTATATGTTGTGTATATGGTGTATGTTGTGTATGTGGTATATGTTGTGTATATGGTGTATGTTGTGTATATGGTGTATGTGGTGTATATGGTGTATGTTGTGTATATGGTGTATGTTGTGTACATG
>CM038710.1:49215080-49217580 GCA_021613375.1 Megaleporinus macrocephalus | reverse complement strand
AGAACTGTAAACCTGTAATAACGCTGTTATATAGTGTAATAGTGAGAGTTCAGTACTCAGAACTGTAAACCTGTATCAACACTGTTATATAGTGTAATAGTGAGAGTTCAGTACTCAGAACTGTAAACCTGTAATAACGCTGTTATATAGGGTAATAGTGAGAGTTCAGTACTTAGAACTGTATATAAGCTGAAGCTGAAACTCTTCTAATACAAGTCCTGCTAACTAATAAAGATGACACATACATTAAAACAATGTATCAGAGAAAATATCAATCAACGATTAATAAACACAGTTAATAGAGTTACAATTAAAATACAGTTAATAACAACAACACAACTTACTGAGTAAACACATATACAGAGACTCGAACTTTGAAATGACCTGCTTTTCTGCATTAATTGGTCATAAAACGTGATCTGATCTACATCTGATCTACATCTGAGTCCCAAACACAGACAAACTCAATGTTCTTAACCTGATACCTCACACTTCTAATACTTCATGTCCAGTAAACACTCACAGTGCTGGTGGAAAAGGAAGTGAACCTTTAGGCTGATAACTTCAACAAAAGCTTATTAGAGTCAGGAGTTAACAAACCTGGAGTCCAATCAATGAAAGGAGATTGGAGCGAGGTGTAGAGCTGTTTCACCTACGATCAAGAATTGCTGATTTGCATAATCAGCTGTTATGTTACAGAGTGATCTCCAAGACTTCAGGTCTTAACTGCCCACAGTCAGACACTCGGTCTACAGATGGAGATGAGGTAGTACCGGAGCTACTCTCCCTAAAAGTGGGCACAACGCAGAACGCTCAGAGAGGTAGAGAAGAACCCTAGAGGAACCGCTAAAGACCTGAGGGAGTCACTGGAACTGGTTAACATCTGTGTTCATGAGTCTACCATACGCACATTACTGAACAGGCATGGCGTCCATGGCAACACATGGAGGAAACTACCAATTGCCAAAAAGTACCTTGACACTCCACAGCACTACTGAGAAGATGTTTTGATGAAACGAAGGTTAAATTATTCGGAAAGAACAAAAAGCACTACGTCCAGTGTAAAACGGGCACTGCATACCAACATGACATCATCATCCCAGCAGTGAGGTACGGTGGTGGGAGCTTCATGATTTGGGGCTGCTTTGCTATTTTGATGCCTGGACCGCTCGCCATCACCGAGGGGGAAATGAATTCTCCAGTTAATCAAGGTATCTACAGAATAGTGTCAGGGTGGCTGAAGCTCAGTAGAAGTTGGGTGATGCGGCAGGACAATGACTCTAAACACTGCAGTAAATCTACAGAACCATTTTAAAACAAGAACCTCCACCTTCTGGAGCGGCCCAGTCAGAGTCCAGACCTGAACCCAGTAGAGATGCTGTGGAATGACCTCGAGAGAGGTCTTCACACCAGACGTCCTAAGAACATGAGCTGAAGCAGTGCTGTAAGGAAGAACGGTCCAGAGTTCCTCCTGAACGTTGAGCAAGTCTGATCAGCAGCTGCTGGAAACACTTGTTGGAGGTTTTTGCTGCCGAAGGAGCTTCAACCAGTTATTAAATCTAAGTTCACTTCCTTTCTCCACCAGCACTGTGAGTGTCCAATACGGACATGAAGCATTAGAAGTGTGAGGTATCAGGTTAAGAACGTCTGTGATTGAAACTCAGATGTAGATCAGATGTAGTTCAGATGTAGATCAGATGTAGTTCAGATGTAGATCAGATGTAGTTCAGATGTAGTTCAGATGTAGATCAGATGTAGATCAGATGTAGATCAGATGTAGATCAGATGTAGATCAGATCACGTTTTATGACCAATTAATACAGACAAGCAGGCCATTTCAAAATTCACACACTTTTCCTGCCACTGTATATAAATATATATATATATACTTTCACTCTTTCTCTCACACTCTCATTCTATCTCTCTCTGTGTATCTCTCTTTCACTCTCTCTCATTCTATCTCTCTCTTTCATTCTCTCTGCATCTCTTTTTCACACACTCTTTCATTCTCTCTCTCACTCTCATTCTATCTCTCTCTCTCTCTCTTTCACACTCTCTCATTCTATCTCTCTCTCTGTGTATCTCTCATTCTCTTTCTCTGTCTCTCTCATTCTCTCTCTCTCTTTCATTCTCTCTCTCTTTCATTCTCTCTCTTTCATTCTCTCTCTCTCTCTCATTCTCTCTCTCTCTATCTCTTTCATTCTCTTTCTCTCTCTTTCTTTCTCTCTCTCTCTTTCATTCTATCTCTGTCTCTCTCATTCTATCTCTCTCTCTCTCTTTCTATCTCTCTCTCTGTGTATCTCTCTTTCACTCTCTCTCTCTAATTTTCTCTCTCTCTGTGTATCTCTCTCTCTCTCATTCTCTCTTTCTTTCTTTCTCTCTCTCTCTCTTTCATTCTATCTCTCTCTCTGTGTATCTCTCTCTCTCTTTCATTCTCTCTCTCTTATTCACTCTCTCTGTCTCTCATTCTCTCTCTCTGTCTCTCTCATTCTCTCTCTCT
>CM038710.1:49177580-49210080 GCA_021613375.1 Megaleporinus macrocephalus | reverse complement strand
TATGAGTATATAAACAGGACTGTACTCTGTGTGTGTATATATGAGTATATAACAGGACTGTACTCTATGTGAGTATATATGAGTATATAAACAGGACTGTACTCTGTGTGTGTATATATGAGTATATAACAGAACTGTACTCTGTGTGTATATATGAGTATATAAACAGGACTGTACTCTGTGTGTGTATATAAACAGGACTGTACTCTGTGTGTGTATATATGTGTGTATATAAACAGGACTGTACTCTGTGTGTGTGTGTATATATATATATATGAGTATATAAACAGGACTGTACTCTGTGTGTGTATATATGTGTGTATATAAACAGGACTGTACTCTGTGTGAGTATATATGAGTATATAAACATGACTGTACTCTGTGTGTGTATATAAACAGGACTGTACTCTGTGTGTGTATATATGTCTATATAAACAGGACTGTACTCTGTGTGTATATATATGAGTATATAACAGGACTGTTCTCTGTGTGTGTATACATGAGTATATAAACAGGACTGTACTCTGTGTGTATATATGAGTATATAACAGGACTGTACTCTGTGTGTGTATACATGAGTATATAAACAGGACTGTACTCTGTGTGTGTATATATGAGTATATAAACAGGACTGTACTCTGTGTGTGTATACATGAGTATATAAACAGGACTGTACTCTGTGTGTGTATATATGAGTATATAACAGGACTGTACTCTGTGTGTGTATATATGAGTATATAACAGGACTGTACTCTGTGTGTGTATATGTGTATATAAACAGGACTGTACTCTTTGTGTGTATATATGAGTATATATCAGGACTGTACTCTGTGTGAGTATATATGAGTATATAACAGGACTGTACTCTGTGTGAGTATATATGAGTATATAACAGGACTGTACTCTGTGTGTGTATATATGAGTATATATCAGGACTGTACTCTGTGTGAGTATATATGAGTATATAACAGGACTGTACTCTGTGTGAGTATATATGAGTATATAACAGGACTGTACTCTGTGTGTGTATATATGAGTATATAACAGAACTGTACTCTGTGTGTGTATATATGAGTATATATCAGGACTGTACTCTGTGTGAGTATATATGAGTATATAACAGGACTGTACTCTGTGTGAGTATATATGAGTATATAACAGGACTGTACTCTGTGTGAGTATATATGAGTATATAACAGGACTGTACTCTGTGTGAGTATATATGAGTATATAAACAGGACTGTACTCTGTGTGAGTATATATGAGTATATAACAGGACTGTACTCTGTGTGAGTATATATGAGTACATAACAGGACTGTACTCTGTGTGAGTATATATGAGTATATAACAGGACTGTACTCTGTGTGAGTATATATGAGTATATAACAGGACTCTACTCTGTGTGAGTATATATGAGTATATAAACAGGACTGTACTCCGGTGTGAGTATATATGAGTATATAACAGGACTGTACTCTGTGTGAGTATATATGAGTATATAACAGGACTGTACTCTGTGTGAGTATATATGAGTATATAACAGGACTGTACTCTGTGTGAGTATATATGAGTATATAAACAGGACTGTACTCTGTGTGAGTATATATGAGTATATAACAGGACTGTACTCTGTGTGAGTATATATGAGTATATAAACAGGACTGTACTCCGTGTGAGTATATATGAGTATATAACAGGACTGTACTCTGTGTGAGTATATATGAGTATATAACAGGACTGTACTCTGTGTGAGTATATATGAGTATATAACAGGACTGTACTCTGTGTGAGTATATATGAGTATATAAACAGGACTGTACTCTGTGTGAGTATATATGAGTATATAACAGGACTGTACTCTGTGTGAGTATATATGAGTACATAACAGGACTGTACTCTGTGTGAGTATATATGAGTATATAACAGGACTGTACTCTGTGTGAGTATATATGAGTATATAACAGGACTCTACTCTGTGTGAGTATATATGAGTATATAACAGGACTGTACTCCGTGTGAGTATATATGAGTATATAACAGGACTGTACTCCGTGTGAGTATATATGAGTATATAACAGGACTGTACTCCGTGTGAGTATATATGAGTATATAACAGGACTGTACTCTGTATGAGTATATATGAGTATATAACAGGACTGTACTCTGTGTGTGTATATATGAGTATATAACAGGACTGTACTCTGTGTGTGTATACATGAGTATATAAACAGGACTGTACTCTGTGTGTGTATATATGAGTATATAACAGGACTGTACTCTGTGTGTGTATATATGAGTATATAACAGGACTGTACTCTGTGTGAGTATATATGAGTATATAACAGGACTGTACTCTGTGTGAGTATATATGAGTATATAACAGGACTCTACTCTGTGTGAGTATATATGAGTATATAACAGGACTGTACTCCGTGTGAGTATATATGAGTATATAACAGGACTGTACTCTGTGTGAGTATATATGAGTATATAACAGGACTGTACTCTGTGTGAGTATATATGAGTACATAACAGGACTGTACTCTGTATGAGTATATAACAGGACTGTACTCTGTGTGTGTATATATGAGTATATAACAGGACTGTACTCTGTGTGTGTATACATGAGTATATAAACAGGACTGTACTCTGTGTGTGTATATATGAGTATATAACAGGACTGTACTCTGTGTGTGTATGTATGAGTATATAACAGGACTGTACTCCGTGTGAGTATATATGAGTATATAACAGGACTGTACTCCGTGTGAGTATATATGAGTATATAACAGGACTCTATTCTGTGTGAGTATATATGAGTATATAAACAGGACTGTACTCTGTGTGAGTATATATGAGTATATAACAGGACTGTACTCCGTGTGAGTATATATGAGTATATAACAGGACTGTACTCCGTGTGAGTATATATGAGTATATAACAGGACTGTACTCTGTATGAGTATATATGAGTATATAACAGGACTGTACTCTGTGTGTGTATATATGAGTATATAACAGGACTGTACTCTGTGTGTGTATATATGAGTATATAACCGGACTGTACTCTGTGTGTGTATACATGAGTATATAACAGGACTGTACTCTGTGTGAGTATATATGAGTATATAACAGGACTGTACTCTGTGTGTGTATATATGAGTATATAAACAGGACTGTACTCTGTGTGTATATATGAGTATATAACAGGACTGTACTCTGTGTGTGTATACATGAGTATATAAACAGGACTGTACTCTGTGTGTGTATATATGAGTATATAAACAGGACTGTACTCTGTGTGTGTATACATGAGTATATAAACAGGACTGTACTCTGTGTGTGTATATATGAGTATATAACAGGACTGTACTCTGTGTGTGTATATATGAGTATATAACAGGACTGTACTCTGTGTGTGTATATATGAGTATATAAACAGGACTGTACTCTGTGTGTATATATGAGTATATAACAGGACTGTACTCTGTGTGTGTATATATGAGTATATAACAGGACTGTACTCTGTGTGTGTATATATGAGTATATAAACAGGACTGTACTCTGTGTGTATATATGAGTATATAACAGGACTGTACTCTGTGTGTGTATATATGAGTATATAACAGGACTGTACTCTGTGTGTGTATATATGAGTATATAACAGGACTGTACTGTTGTAGT
This sequence comes from Megaleporinus macrocephalus, assembly GCA_021613375.1. Classification (NCBI taxonomy): domain Eukaryota; kingdom Metazoa; phylum Chordata; class Actinopteri; order Characiformes; family Anostomidae; genus Megaleporinus; species Megaleporinus macrocephalus. Next base: position 49,206,395 of record CM038710.1, on the reverse strand, counting down.
TTTGTTAACACATTTAGTTTAGTATGTGTGTGTGTGTGTGTGTGTATGTGTGTGTGTGTGTGTGTGTGTGTGTATGTGTGAGTGTGAGTATGTGTGAGTGTGTGTGTGTGTGTGTGTGTGAGTGTGTGTGTGTATGTGTGAGTGTGAGTGTGTGTGAGTGTGTGTGTGAGGTATAATGTGATTTGCAGGGGGGTGGGGGGTGGGTGATGGTGAGTTTGTGAGGGTCTCCCGCAAGTCCTCAGACCCCCGTCAGCTGGAACTGAGCCAAAATGTGAACGCATTCCCCCCACAGACCAACAGATACACCCCACCCCCGACACCAGTACACACTAGACTGTGTGTGTGTGTGTGTGTGTGTGTGTGAATGTTTGTGTATGGTTTTTACATCAACACATCATCCGTTGCCATGGTAACACTGCAAACAGCTCCTCCGGCCTGGAAATTCCACTTGGGTGATGTAGGAGCAGATCAGAGGTACAGACAGTTTCCTCCCCACAGCACAGCGGGCCCGGTTCTGAGTTCTGTTTACGCTCTCCTGTTCCAGCACGCACCATGTGACTCATCAGGCCCACCGAAAGCCGCAGAGAGAGCAGGGGAACATCACCCTGCTCAGTCTGAGCACCACTGCAAACCAGAGACCACCAGTCATCTCATCCACTTCCTAAAGGAAGAACATCAAGATTCTCCAACAACCTACAGAGACTCCTAACGACCACCTGGAAGACCTGCTACAACCACCAACACTGTCCTCCTATCAGATGAACAGCACTTTGATCTTATAGAGAGAGGAGAACATCAAACTGCTTCAGATCTGAGAACTTCCACAGGTGTTCCTGTCCATCCTTCCACTGTGAGAAGACACCTCAACACTGTGGGTCTGAAAGGATGTGTAGGTGTCCAAGAAGCTCCTCACTGAGAAAAGGAGATACAGACACACCAAACAAAGAAGCTGGACACTGGACTGACCACCCCAGAGTCCAGAACCTCAACACCACTCAATGGACTGACCAACCAAGAGTCCAGAACCTCAACACCGCTGAAAAGCCACAAAGAAGCAGAAGCAGGTTCTAAGGCTGAACTTGGGTTTGCCCTGAGAACTCGGCTGGTGTCTGGATTTGGTCAAGTACTGCTCTGGACCGGTCACAGCTGGTTCGGGTCGTTTTATTGCAGAACTGAAGCAATAACGAAGCTGGTGTTTTAATGAGGACCTTTTGCTTCATCTGGAGCGTCTAGAACCAGCCAGTCTGCATCAGTCAGGACCTACAGCAGGAACTACAGCAGGAGCTACAGCAGGACCCACAGCAGGACCCACAGCAGGAGCTACAGCAGGAGCTACAGCAGGACCCACAGCAGGACCTACAGCAGGACCTACAGCAGGACCCACAGCAGGACCCACAGCAGGACCCACAGCAGGAGCTACAGTAGGACCCACAGCAGGACCCACAGCAGGACCCACAGCAGGACCCACAGCAGGACCCACAGCAGGACCTACAGCAGGAACTACAGCAGAACCTACAGCAGGACCTACAGCAGGACCTACAGCAGGACCCACAGCAGGAGCTACAGCAGGACCCACAGCAGGACCCACAGCAGGACCCACAGCAGGACCCACAGCAGGACCTACAGCAGGACCTACAGCAGGAACTACAGCAGGACCCACAGCAGGACCCACAGCAGGACCCACAGCAGGACCTACAACGGGACCTACAGCAGGACCTACAACGGGACCTACAGCAGGACCTACTGGCAGAAGATAAACGTGGACCCTCTGCATGCTCACGTACATTAGCCGAGGTGTCACTCATGTTCTCCGGCTCTGTTAGAACTCAGCGCTCAGCTCGGAACCGTTAAACAGCTCTGGTTCTCGTTACGGCTATAAATCCAGCACGCGGCTGTGAGTCAGTGTAAACGCTCCGCGGTAATAAAGGGGGTCCGGCCGGGAGAGGGTCCGCTACTCCACACAAGCGCTGCTGTACATACAGCTCCTCACTAAACCAGCTTCCAGCGTCGTCTCCATCTCCCGCTCGGCGTCTCGGCCCCGGGGGGCCGGTACAACTTACACGACCCACACGTTCCTGAGCTCACACTCGGGTGGACACATGCCGCCATTGTTAGCATCGCCGGCCGCTACCTGCAGCTTAGCCGAGTTTCTAAAGCGAAACTGAACAATCCAGTTTAATCCAGTTTCCTAACGAAAATACACTAACGATCAGCAGCTGCTAATCAGCGCTAAAGCATACGCACCACTGCTAACGAGCGCCAAGCTAACAAGCGCCAAGCTAACGAGCGCCAAGCTAACGAGGGCCAAGCTAACGAGCGCCAAGCTAACGAGCGCCAAGCTAACGGCTCTAAATTCTGAGCTCTGTTCTAACACACTGAACACACACGCAACACACACTGAACACACACGCAACACACACTGAACACACACGCAACACACACTCAACACACACGCAACACACACGCAACACACACGCAACACACACGCAACACACAACACAGACTGAACACACACGCAACACACAACACAGACTGAACACACACTCAACACACTGAACACAGATTTAACTCAGACTGAACACACACTCAACTCAGACTGAACACACACTCAACACACACTAAACTCAGACTGAACACACACTCAACTCGAACTGAACACACACTCAACGCAGACTGAACACACACTCAGCACACACTCAACTCAGACTGAACACACACTCAACACACTCAACTCAGACTGAACACACACAACTGAGACTGTACTCAGACTCAACTCAGACTGAACACTCAACTCAGGCTGAACACACACTCAACTCAAACTCAACTCAGACTGAACACACACGCAACACACACTCAACACAGGCTGAACACACACAACACACTCAACACACAACACACTCAACACAGGCTCAACACACACTCAACACACACAACACACTTACTGAATCGTGTTCACTAAACTGTGCTGTAAACAAACTGTTACTCTGCTTTACTGCTACAAGAGCTAACAGGCTAACAGTTTATACGCTAATCAGACTAAACAAGAATTCAAAAAACAATTATTATTATTATTATTATATCAGATATATTGAGTGTCTGGCTGCAGTAAGGTTTCTGGGTGTAATAAATAAAATAATTAAATATTTAATATTTTTATCTTTATTAAAATAACGATCCTCCTGAATGTGTTATAGTGAACGTCTGACCCGTACGCTCTGCTGGAAGACCTTCACTGGATACCAACACTTACCACAGACTACAGAACCATCTTCACAGAACCATCTCACCGGATCATTCGGACCGGAGTCTGGTCTGCTCACCAGTATTGAAGATATCGCACTACTGTAGTGAACACGCTCTGCTCAGCACGCTCAGGAAAGTTCACGTCTCCTTCTGTTCCACTGGCTTTAATTCAAACTTCTTTAAAAACCAGTGACACAAATTCATCCTCCCATAAACACAGACTTCACGGGTCGGCCTTCAGGAGCTCCTCTCCCACCGCGGGTCCGGTTACAGGAGTAGGAGCTGCAGGAGCAGCAGGAGCGAGGAGTCAGGGTCACGTCAGGCTTCCTGTTATTAATGTGCAGGTGGATAAACTCCGGCGGTCGGAGTGTCTCGCAGTGCAGCGCTAACAGAGACGCTCGTACTGCTAACGGTGAAGACCGTAACCTCCTCCTCCACAGCTTGGGCCGAACACCACACTCCATATCAATACTCCACACTGAGTATTTTAATAACCAGTAAACACAGCGCCTCACACACTCACATCACAGTCAGCAAATCCCACCCACAAACACTGAACCCACGTCCACTAGCAAACACCAAGGTTCACGAACAAACACCAACATTCTCCAACAAACACCAGCAAACACCAACATTCCCAGACAAACACCAACATTCTCCAGCAAACACCAACATTCTCTATCAAAAAACAACATTCTCCAACAAACACCAACATTCTCTATGAAACACCAACATTCTCCAACAAACACCAACATTCTCCAACAAACACCAGCAAACACCAACGTTCTCCAACAAACACCAGCAAACACCAACATTCTCCAACAAACACCAACATTCTCTATTAAACACCAACACTCTCTAACAAACACCAACATTTTCTGTTAAATACCAACGTTCTCCACCAAACACCAACATTCTCCAAACACCTAATCCATCCAAACAGCAACATACTCTATGAAACTCCAACATTCTCCAACAAACACCAACATTCTCTGTTAAACACCAACATTCTCCAACAAACACCAGCAAACACCAATGTTCTCCATCAAACACCAACATTCTCGAACAAACACCAGCAAACACCAACGTTCTCCAACAAACACCAGCAAACACCAACATTCTCCAACAAACACCAGCAAACACCAACATTCTCCAACAAACACCAGCAAACACCAACATTCTCTATGAAACACCAACATTCTCCAACAAACACCAACATTCTCTATGAAACACCAACATTCTCTATGAAACACCAACATTCTCCAACAAACACCAACATTCTCTATGAAACACCAACATTCTCCAACAAACACCAACATTGTCCAGCAAACACCAACATACTCTATGAAACACCAACATTCTCTAACAAACACCAGCAAACACCAATGTTCTCCAACAAACACCAGCAAACACCAACATTCTCTATGAAACACCAACATTCTCTAACACCAACATTCTCCAACAAACACCAACATTCTCTATGAAACAGCACCATACTCCAACAAACACAAACATTCTCCAAACACCAACATTCTCCAAAAAACACCACAATTCTCCAGCAAACACCAGCAAACACCAACATTCTCCAACAAACACCAGCAAACACCAACATTCTCTATGAAACACCAACATTCTCCAACAAACACCAACATTCTCTATGAAACACCAACATTCTCTATGAAACACCACCATTCTCCAACAAACACCAACATCCTCCAAATACCTAAACCATCCAAACACAAACATTCTCCAACAAAATCCACCATTCTCCAACAAACACCAACATTCTCCAACAAATTTCAGCAAACACTAACATTCTCCAACAAACACTAACATTCTCCAACAAACACCAACCTTCTCCAACAAACACCAACATTCTCCAACAAAATCCACCATTCTCCAACAAACACCAGCAAACACCAACATTCTCCAACAAACACCAGCAAACACCAACATTCTCTAACAAACACCAACATTCTCCAACAAACACCAACATTCTCTCTTAAACATCAACATTCTCCAACAAACACCAAAATTCTCTGTTGAACATCAACATTCTCCAACAAACACCAACATTCTCCAACAAACACCAGCAAATACTAACTTTCTCCAACAAACACAAACATTCTCTATGAAACACCAACATTTTCCAAACACCAACACCAACATTCTCCAGCAAACACCAACATTCTCCAACAAACACCAGCAAACACCAACATTCTCTATGAAACACCAACATTCTTCAACAAACACCAGCATTCTCCAACAAACACCAACATCCTTCAAACACCAACATCCTTCAAACACCTAAACCATGCAAACACCAACATTCTCTATGAAATACCAACACTGTCCAACAAACACCAAAATTCTCTGTTGAACATCAACATTCTGCCACAAACACCAACATTCTCCAGTAAACACCAACGTTCTCCAAACACCAACAAACACCAACATTCTCCAACAAACACCAACATTCTCCAACAAATACCAGCAAACACCAACATTCCCCGACAAACACCAACATTCTCCAACAAACACTAACATTCTCCAACAAACACCAACATTCTCCAACAAACACCAACATTCTCTGTCAAACATCAACGTTCTGCAACAAACACCAACATTCTCTATGAAATACCAATGTTCTCCAACAAACAACAACATCCTTCAAACACCTAAACCATGCAAACACCAACATTCTCTATGAAACACCAACATTCTCCAACAAACACCAAAATTCTCTGTTGAACATCAACGTTCTGCCACAAACACCAACATTCTCCAGCAAACACCAACGTTCTCCAAACACCAACATTCTCCAACAAATACCAGCAAACACCAACATTCCCCGACAAACACCAACATTCTCCAACAAACACCAACATTCTCCAACAAACACCAACATTCTCCAACAAACACCAACGTTCTCTGTTAAACATCAACGTTCTGCAACAAACACCAACATTCTCTATGAAATACCAATGTTCTCCAACAAACAACAACATCCTTCAAACACCTAAACCATGAAAACACCAACATTCTCTATGAAACACCAACACTGTCCAGCAAACACCAACATTCTTTATGAAATACCAACATTCTCCAACAAACACCAAAATTCTCTGTTGAACATCAACGTTCTGCCACAAACACCAACATTCTCCAGCAAACACCAACGTTCTCTATGAAACACCAACACTGTCCAACAAACACCAAAATTCTCTGTTGAACATCAACGTTCTGCCACAAACACCAACATTCTCTATGAAACACCAACAAACACCAGCAAACACCAACAATAATGTTATATTTTTAACTGCAATGCCTGTTGAAAAATAGTGGTGTTTGATGGCTAATGGTGGTGTTCAGTTGAGACTGGTGGTGTTTGATGGCTAATGGTGGTGTTCAGTTGAGACTGGAGGTGTTTGATGGCTAATGGTGGTGTTCAGTTGAGACTGGAGGTGTTTGATGGCTAATGATGGTGTTCAGTTGAGACTGGTGGTGTTTAGTGAAGAATTAGGTTATAAGGTAATGGTTATGCTTGTTGTGGAGCGGCTGTACGTTAGTATGTTCCAGTAAAAGAACGTGAGTGGATGGAGAAGATCTAGAAACTCTCATCAAGGCCACACACTGATGGCCCAGCCTCCAGCCCAGCTCAGAGGCCGCCTGGGTGACCGTGTGTTGGGGCTTATTTACCCTTCGGCCCATCCATAACCTGCACACAACCCAGTCCGCACGAGGAGACGTACTGGAGCTGGACAAAGAAAACCTCCGCAGCTCACGTTCATCTGGAGCTCTAAGGAGTGAAGGAATGTCTATTGAGGGATGAACACAGAACCTCGGGGGGGTTGGGGTGTTGAAGTGGGGGGGTGATTTTTTTGTTGTACAGACCGACTGACGGCTCCAACCTGGGCTTTCAGGATTCTCGCCGGAGCTCCACGGAGGCAGCGCCGCGCTGAATAGCAGACGGAGAGAGGCTTTGTGTGTGTCCTCCATCTCCCCCACCAGGCCTCTGCAGCTGGAGAGCATATTTCAAGCGTCTGCGAGGAGCCAAATGAAAGAGGAGGAACAAAAAAAAGCACCAGCACAAGTGGAAGATACAGTGCCCCCCACCACCGACCCCCCCATCCGCCTCTGAAGCCGTGGTCTATTCACAGCTCATACAATATGATGGGTAGCTTTTGAGCAGGAGTGTTGGAGCCCCCTCAGGAGAGACTATCCTGCTCTTTTCTTCTCCAGCTCTCTTCATCTTTTCTGAGGAGAGGACAGGAGAGCGGAGTGGATGAAGCTCCGGGAAGATGAAGAACACGGAGCAGGAGGATAAATGTGGTTGCCTTTTCACGAATGCTGAATGGCCGGCTTTCTGAAAGAACTCGTCCTCATATTTACATTGTACTGCATGTCACTCACCAAACGCTGGACGTGGAGGTGTCTCAGCACGCATGTGATGCTCATCAAAGGTTTTGGGCCACCAGCTGTTTAGATCTTTGCAAACCTTTTCTATCTGCAAACTGAAGGAACAGCTGTCTCGGGAATAAAGCCCAAGACTTTTGAGTCCTGATCTCAGAATTAAGATGTTTCAGGGGATCAAAGCACTTCAGGACCAATTTCAGGAAGGTCACCGGTTCGATCCCCGGGACCGGCAAGTCATGACTGTAGTGCCCTTGAGCAAGGCACCTAACCCCAACTGCTCCCCGGGCGCCGTGGATAAGGGCTGCCCACCGCTCCGGGCACGTGTGCTCACCGCCCCCTAGTGTGTATGTTCACTAGTGTGTGTATATGTGGGTGTTTCACTGCACGGATGGGTTAAATGCGGAGGTCAAATTCCGCTGTGTGTAAACACATGTGGCTAATCGTAGTTCTACGTTCTACGTTCTAATCGTAGTCCTACGTTCTACACGAATTATTCAGACACAGGAAACCAATCCAGCAATCTCAGCTTCAGAAGATCCACCCAAACCACTCCGAGCACCTGAATCTAAACTAAGCTGAAAAGAAACCTTAGAACGCTGTCGGTTCTGTTCTGATTGGCTATCCACAGATCCATGTGACCACACGTTCAGCAACTCTATCAGAACGTGGACAGAACTCACCTTCGAAGCCTGACAGAGTGACGCGGTGTTGATGGACTGAAGGTTCTGAAGCTTTTAGAAGTATTTAATAAACCAATCCCCACGTTTCTGTGAAAGATGGCTGACGTTAGCAATCAGTCTTTGTCAGCCCTCGTCTGACCGACATGCCTGAAAACCCTATAAACACCATCACCACCACCACTGTAAATACCATCACCACCACTGTAAACATCACCACCACCACTGTAAACACCATCACCACCACTGTAAATACCATCACCACCACTGTAAATACCATCACCACCACTGTAAACATCACCACCACCACTGTAAATACCATCACCACCACTGTAAATACCATCACCACCACTGTAAATACCATCACCAGGACCACTGTAAACACCATCACCACCACTGTAAACATCACCACTGTAAACATCACCACCATCACCACTGTAAACACCATCACCACCACCACTGTAAATACCATCACCACCACTGTAAACATCACCACCACTGTAAACACCATCACCACCACCACTGTAAATACCATCACCACCACCACTGTAAATACCATCACCACCACTGTAAACATCACCACCACTGTAAACACCATCACCACATTAAACACCATAACTATACACTCTGAATCTGTTTGTTTATGCTGGATTATGTGGGAATGGTAGTGAAAGTCAGTGGAATTCTAAGTTTTGGGAATGGCAGGTTTCAGAGGTTCAGCAGGTTTTCTGAGGATGTATGTTCTGGTGAGGGTTCCTCGTGGTCCAGCTGAGCAGCTGTTAGCTAAACTTCCTGTTTTAAAGGACATTAGAAATGTTAATATGACTGAAAGCTGAAAGCACTTTGCTACTTAGCGGCCGATCAGCGGACCGTCCGCGCACAATGGACACGGATGTATTTACCTGAGCGCTCGTCCACACGCTGAGCGGACCTTCAAACCCGTAACTGTTCTTATTTACTCAGTTCTCCTAATTTCACTTTCCGCTCCAGAGATTCTGAGAACGTTCTCCAAACACACCGGCACAGCGGAACCAAATCCTGAGAATAAATACATAAATAATAATAAATAAACAAATACTTTTAATAATTACATCAATCTGACAACAGCCAACACAGCAGCACATGTTTACCTGAATCAGAACGTTCTGGTACTGGTTCTGTACAGACAGAGAGATAAACGGAATTCTCGGTTCCACCTTAAACGGTGCTGAGGTTCCATTCTACGAGCTGCAGTGTTTAAGGTGGAACATTAGATGAAGAATGTGGAGAAGAGGAACTTCAGGCTGGTTTAAAGATCAACATGTGACGTTCCCTTCACAGCCACTGGACACAGAACACTGGATTTACTGAGCTCTCACTATTACACTATATAACAGTGTTATTACAGGTTTACAGTTCTGAGTACTGAACTCTCACTATTACACTATATAACAGTGTTATTACAGGTTTACAGTTCTGAGTACTGAACTCTCACTTATACACTATATAACAGTGTTATTACAGGTTTACAGTTCTGAGTACTGAACTCTCACTATTACACTATATAACAGCATTATTACAGATTTACAGTTCTGAGTACTGAACTCTCACTATTACACTATATAACAGCGTTATTACAGGTTTACAGTTCTGAGTACTGAACTCTCACTAGTACACTATATAACAGGGTTATTACAGGTTTACAGTTCTGAGTACTGAACTCTCACTAGTACACTATATAACAGTGTTATTACATATTTACAGTTCTGAGTATTGAACTCTCACTATTACACTATATAACAGTGTTATTACAGGTTTACAGTTCTGAGTACTAAACTCTCACTATTACACTATATAACAGTGTTATTACAGATTTACAGTTCTGAGTACTGAACTCTCACTATTACACTATATAACAGTGTTATTACAGGTTTACAGTTCTGAGTACTGAACTCTCACTTATACACTATATAACAGTGTTATTACAGGTTTACAGTTCTGAGTACTGAACTCTCACTTATACACTATATAACAGCTTTATTACAGGTTTTCAGTTCTGAGTACTGAACTCTCACTATTGCACTATATAACAGCGTTATTACAGGTTTACAGTTCTGAGTACCAAACTCTCACTATTACACTATATAACAGCGTTATTACAGGTTTACAGTTCTGAGTACCAAACTCTCACTATTGCACTGTATAACAGCGTTATTACAGGTTTACAGTTCTGAGTACCGAACTCTCACTATTACACTATATAACAGCGTTATTACAGGTTTACAGTTCTGAGTACCAAACTCTCACTATTGCACTATATAACAGCGTTATTACAGGTTTACAGTTCTGAGTACCGAACTCTCACTATTACACTATATAACAGCGTTATTACAGGTTTACAGTTCTGAGTACTGAACTCTCACTATTACACTATATAACAGCGTTATTACAGGTTTACAGTTCCGAGTACTGAACTCTAACTATTACACTATATAACAGCGTTATTACAGGTTTACAGTTCTGAGTACTGAACTCTCACTATTACACTATATAATAGCGTTATTACAGGTTTACAGTTCTGAGTACTGGACTCTCACTTTACACTATATAACAGTGTTATTACAGGTTTACAGTTCTGAGTACTGAACTCTCACTATTGCACTATATAACAGCGTTATTACAGGTTTACAGTTCTGAGTACCGAACTCTCACTATTACACTATATAACAGCGTTATTACAGGTTTACAGTTCCGAGTACTGAACTCTCACTATTACACTATATAACAGCGTTATTACAGGTTTACAGTTCTGAGTACTGAACTCTCACTATTACACTATATAATAGCGTTATTACAGGTTTACAGTTCTGAGTACTGGACTCTCACTTTACACTATATAACAGTGTTATTACAGGTTTACAGTTCTGAGTACTGAACTCTCACTATTACACTATATAACAGCGTTATTACAGATTTACAGTTCTGAGTACTGAACTCTCACTATTACACTATATAACAGCGTTATTACAGGTTTTCAGTTCTGAGTACTGAACTCTCACTATTACACTATATAACAGCGTTATTACAGGGTTACAGTTCTGAGTACTGAACTCACTAGTACACTATATAACAGGGTTATTACAGGTTTACAGTTCTGAGTACTGAACTCTCACTATTACACTATATAACAGTGTTATTATAGGTTTACAGTTCTGAGTACTGAACTCTCACTATTAGAGGTGTTAGTGCTGAGAGCTGGAGTGTACTGTAGAAGGAGCTGCTGATGTTTGCTGAACCTGCTGGGTCTGAGTGGGGAGCTCCGGGTTAGTACTGACTGGCGGGGAGGAGGTGCAGGTCTGGAACGGTGAGGTCATTTCCATGTGGAGAAATATGGGTCTCGGTGGTAACTTCCCCTGGAACGCTTCAGGAATCCATCACCAGGAACAATTTACCCCCCATAAACAGCCTTAATAGGTAAACACACAATAGGCACAGTGTGGAACAGCCCCCGCACCCCCCCTAAACCCACCCACCGGCCCGGCCCGGTGGAGGAGAAAAGCCCTGAGAAGCTGTTTTTTACGTTCTGAAAAGCTCCGAAGGCTCAAAAGCTTCTCGCCGTCGCTGATAGGAATAATAAATATAAGCAGGTGTGGGTGGCGGGGGGGAGGGGGCCGGGCCAGGGGGGGTGACGAAGGAAGAAAGAGTGAAACTAAAGTTCCTCGGTGTGTAATTCCCAGATCTCCGCTCACATTTCCCAGATATGACGCAACGCAGCCGAAGAGCGAGCATATGGCGGAGCGCTGGGACGCGGGAGTGTGTGAGCGCAGCAGGTGTGAGTCCGGGAGAACGTCGGCCCGGCAACAAGCGTCTCCTCCAGAACTCAAACACCAACTCTGAGCTGAACAGTCACAGCAGCGAGTGTTCTGAAGCCCGGCGTCAGGAAACCCACAGAACAATCTCAAACCAGAACCAGCTCAGAGACACGCCCTGCTCCTGCTGAACACTAGAGGGCGCCAACGAGAGCCTTTAATGAACAGAGCTAAACAGCAGCTACTGAGTACTGATCTGTTAGCATTAGTACTACTGAGTACTGATCTGTTAGCATTAGTACTACTAAGTACTGATCTGTTAGCATTAGTACTACTGAGCACTGATCTGTTAGTATTAGTGCTACTAAAAGCTGATCTGTTATCATTAGTGCTACTGAGTACTGATCTGTTATCATTAGTGCTACTGAGTACTGATCTGTTATTATTAGTGCTACTGAGTACTGATCTGTTAGCATTAGTACTACTGAGTACTGATCTGTTAGCATTAGTACTACTGAGTACTGATCTGTTAGTATTAGTGCTACTAAAAGCTGATCTGTTATCATTAGTGCTACTGAGTACTGATCTGTTATCATTAGTGCTACTGAGTACTGATCTGTTATCATTAGTACTACTGAGTACTGATCTGTTAGCATTAGTACTACTAAGTACTGATCTGTTAGCATTAGTACTACTGAGTACTGATCTGTTAGCATTAGTGCTACTAAAAGCTGATCTGTTATCATTAGTGCTACTGAGTACTGATCTGTTAGCATTAGTGCTACTAAAAGCTGATCTGTTAGCTTTAGTACTACTGAGTACTGTTCTGTTAGCATTAGTACTACTAAGTACTGATATGTTAGCATTAGTACTACTGAGTACTGATCTGTTAGCATTAGTACTACTAGGTACTGATCTGTTATCATTAGTACTACTGAGTACTGATCTGTTAGTATTAGTGCTACTAAAAGCTGATCTGTTATCATTAGTGCTACTGAGTACTGATCTGTTATCATTAGTACTACTGAGTACTGATCTGTTAGCATTAGTACTACTGAGTACTGATCTGTTATCATTAGTACTACTGAGTGCTGATCTGTTAGCATTAGTACTACTAAGTACTGATCTGTTAGCATTAGTACTACTGAGTACTGATCTGTTAGTATTAGTGCTACTAAAAGCTGATCTGTTATCATTAGTGCTAATGAGTACTGATCTGTTATCATTAGTGCTACTGAGTACTGATCTGTTGTCATTAGTACTACTGAGTACTGATCTGTTAGCATTAGTACTACTGAGTACTGATCTGTTATTAGTGCTACTGAGTACTGATCTGTTATCATTAGTACTACTGAGTACTGATCTGCTAGCATTAGTACTACTAAGTACTGATCTGTTAGCATTAGTACTACTGAGTACTGATCTGTTATCATTAGTGCTACTAAAAGCTGATCTGTTATCATTAGTGCTACTGAGTACTGATCTGTTAGCATTAGTGCTACTGAGTACTGATTGGTTAACTTTACTGCTACTGAGTACTGATCTGTTAGCATTAGTGCTACTGAGTACTGATTGGTTAACTTTACTGCTACTGAGTACTGAGCTGTTAGCATTAGTACTACTGAGTACTGATCTGTTATCATTAGTGCTACTAGGTACTGATCTGTTATCATTAGTGCTACTGAGTACTGATCTGTTATCATTAGTACTACTGAGTGCTGATCTGTTAGCATTAGTACTACTAAGTACTGATCTGTTAGCATTAGTACTACTGAGTACTGATCTGTTAGCATTAGTGCTACTAAAAGCTGATCTGTTAGCATTAGTGCTACTGAGTACTGATCTGTTAGCATTAGTACTACTAAGTACTGATCTGTTATCATTAGTACTACTGAGTACTTATCTGTTAGCATTAGTACTACTAAGTACTGATCTGTTAGCATTAGTACTACTGAGTACTGATCTGTTAGCATTAGTGCTACTAAAAGCTGATCTGTTAGCATTAGTGCTACTGAGTACTGATCTGTTAGCATTAGTACTACTAAGTACTGATCTGTTAGCATTAGTACTACTGAGTACTGATCTGTTAGCATTAGTGCTACTGAGTACTGATTTGTAAGCATTAGTACTACTGAGTACTGATCTGTTAGCATTAGTGCTACTGAGTCTTGATCTGTTATCATTAGTACTACTAGGTACTGATCTGTTAGCATTAGTGCTACTAAAAGCTGATCTGTTAGCATTAGTGCTACTGAGTACTGATCTGTTAGCATTAGTACTACTGAGTACTGATCTGTTAGCATTAGTGCTACTAAAATATGATCTGTAAGCATCAGTGCTACTAAAAGCTGATCTGTTAGCATTAGTGCTACTGAGTACTGATCTGTTAGCATTAGTGCTACTAAAAGCTGATATGTTAGCATTAGTGCTTCTGAGTACTCTTCTGTAAGCATTATTGGTACTGAGTACTGATCTGTTAGCATTAGTGCTACTGAGTCTTGATTTGTTAGCATTAGTACTACTGAGTACTGATCTGTTAGCATTAGTGCTACTAAAAGCTGATCTGTTAGCATAAGTGCTACTGAGTACTGATCTGTTAGCATTAGTGCTACTAAAAGCTGATCTGTTATCATTAGTGGTACTGAGTACTGATCTGTTAGCATTAGTGCTACTGAGTACTGATTGGTTAACTTTACTGCTACTGAGTACTGATCTGTTAGCATTAGTGCTACTGAGTACTGATCTGTTAGCATTAGTGCTACTGAGTACTGATCTGTTATCATTAGTGCTACTGAGTACTGATCTGTTAGCATTAGTGCTACTGAGTACTGATCTGTTAGCATTAGTACTACTGAGTACTGATCTGTAAGCATTAGTGCTACTGAGTACTGATCTGTTAGCATTAGTGCTACTGAGTACTGATCTGTTAGCATTAGTACTACTGAGTACTGATTTGTAAGCATTAGTGCTACTGAGTCTTGATCTGTTATCATTAGTACTACTAGGTACTGATCTGTTAGCATTAGTGCTACTGAGTACTGATCTGTTAGCATTAGTACTACTGAGTACTGATCTGTTAGCCTTAGTGCTACTAAAATATGATCTGTAAGCATTAGTGCTACTAAAAGCTGATCTGTTAGCATTAGTGCTACTAAGTACTGATCTGTTATCATTAGTACTACTGAGTACTGATCTGTAAGTATTAGTGCTACTGAGTACTGATCTGTTAGCATTAGTGCTACTGAGTCTTGATCTGTTATCATTAGTACTACTAGGTACTGAACTGTTAGCATTAGTGCTACTAAAAGCTGATCTGTTAGCATTAGTGCTACTGAGTACTGATCTGTTAGCATTAGTGCTACTGAGTACTGATCTGTTAGCATTAGTGCTACTAAAATATGATCTGTAAGCATCAGTGCTACTAAAAGCTGATCTGTTAGCATTAGTGCTACTAAGTACTGATCTGTTATCATTAGTACTACTGAGTACTGATCTGTTAGCATTAGTACTACTAGGTACTGATCTGTTAGCATGAGTACTACTAAGTACTGATCTGTTAGCATTAGTACTACTGAGTACTGAGCTGTTAGTATTAGTGCTACTAAAAGCTGATCTGTTATCATTAGTGCTACTGAGTACTGATCTGTTAGCATTAGTGCTACTGAGTACTGATTTGTAAGCATTAGTACTACTGAGTACTGATCTGTTAGCATTAGTGCTACTGAGTCTTGATCTGTTATCATTAGTACTACTAGGTACTGATCTGTTAGCATTAGTGCTACTAAAAGCTGATCTGTTAGCATTAGTGCTACTGAGTACTGATCTGTTAGCATTAGTACTACTGAGTACTGATCTGTTAGCATTAGTGCTACTAAAATATGATCTGTAAGCATCAGTGCTACTAAAAGCTGATCTGTTAGCATTAGTGCTACTGAGTACTGATCTGTTAGCATTAGTGCTACTAAAAGCTGATATGTTAGCATTAGTGCTTCTGAGTACTCTTCTGTAAGCATTATTGGTACTGAGTACTGATCTGTTAGCATTAGTGCTACTGAGTCTTGATTTGTTAGCATTAGTACTACTGAGTACTGATCTGTTAGCATTAGTGCTACTAAAAGCTGATCTGTTAGCATAAGTGCTACTGAGTACTGATCTGTTAGCATTAGTGCTACTAAAAGCTGATCTGTTATCATTAGTGGTACTGAGTACTGATCTGTTAGCATTAGTGCTACTGAGTACTGATTGGTTAACTTTACTGCTACTGAGTACTGATCTGTTAGCATTAGTGCTACTGAGTACTGATTGGTTAACTTTACTGCTACTGAGTACTGATCTGTTAGCATTAGTGCTACTAAAAGCTGATCTGTTAGCATTAGTACTACTGAGTACTGATCTGTTAGTGCTACTAAAAGCTGATCTGTTAGCATTAGTACTACTGAGTACTGATCTGTTAGCATTAGTACTACTAAGTACTGATCTGTTAGCATTAGTACTACTGAGTACTGATCTGTTAGCATTAGTACTACTAGGTACTGATCTGTTAGCATGAGTACTACTAAGTACTGATCTGTTAGCATTAGTACTACTGAGTGCTGATCTGTTAGCATTAGTACTACTGAGTACTGATCTGTTATCATTAGTACTACTGAGTACTGATCTGTTAGCATTAGTGCTACTAAAAGCTGATCTGTTATCATTAGTGCTACTAAAAGCTGATCTGTTAGCATTAGTGCTACTAAAAGCTGATCTGTTAGCATTAGTACTACTGAGTACTGATCTGTTAGCATTAGTACTACTAAGTACTGATCTGTTAGCATTAGTACTACTGAGTACTGATCTGTTAGCATTAGTACTACTAGGTACTGATCTGTTAGCATGAGTACTACTAAGTACTGATCTGTTAGCATTAGTACTACTGAGTACTGATCTGTTAGCATTAGTACTACTGAGTACTGATCTGTTAGCATTAGTACTACTAAGTACTGATCTGTTAGCATTTGTACTACTGAGTACTGATCTGTTAGTATTAGTGCTACTAAAAGCTGATCTGTTATCATTAGTGCTACTGAGTACTGATCTGTTAGCATTAGTGCTACTGAGTACTGATCTGTTAGCATTAGTACTACTGAGTACTGATCTGTAAGCATTAGTGCTACTGAGTACTGATCTGTTAGCATTAGTGCTACTGAGTACTGATCTGTTAGCATTAGTACTACTGAGTTCTGATTTGTAAGCATTAGTGCTACTGAGTCTTGATCTGTTATCATTAGTACTACTAGGTACTGATCTGTTAGCATTAGTGCTACTGAGTATTGATCTGTTAGCATTAGTGCTACTGAGTACTGATCTGTTAGCATTAGTACTACTGAGTACTGATCTGTTAGCCTTAGTGCTACTAAAATATGATCTGTAAGCATTAGTGCTACTAAAAGCTGATCTGTTAGCATTAGTGCTACTGAGTACTGATCTGTTAGCATTAGTGCTACTAAAAGCTGATCTGTTAGCATTAGTACTACTGAGTACTGATCTGTTAGTGCTACTAAAAGCTGATCTGTTAGCATTAGTACTACTGAGTACTGATCTGTTAGCATTAGTACTACTAAGTACTGATCTGTTAGCATTAGTACTACTGAGTACTGATCTGTTAGCATTAGTACTACTAGGTACTGATCTGTTAGCATGAGTACTACTAAGTACTGATCTGTTAGCATTAGTACTACTGAGTACTGATCTGTTAGCATTAGTGCTACTAAAATATGATCTGTAAGCATCAGTGCTACTAAAAGCTGATCTGTTAGCATTAGTGCTACTAAGTACTGATCTGTTATCATTAGTACTACTGAGTACTGATCTGTAAGTATTAGTGCTACTGAGTACTGATCTGTTAGCATTAGTGCTACTGAGTCTTGATCTGTTATCATTAGTACTACTAGGTACTGATCTGTTAGCATTAGTGCTACTAAAAGCTGATCTGTTAGCATTAGTGCTACTGAGTACTGATCTGTTAGCATTAGTACTACTGAGTACTGATCTGTTAGCATTAGTGCTACTAAAATATGATCTGTAAGCATCAGTGCTACTAAAAGCTGATCTGTTAGCATTAGTGCTACTAAGTACTGATCTGTTATCATTAGTACTACTGAGTACTGATCTGTTAGCATTAGTACTACTAGGTACTGATCTGTTAGCATGAGTACTACTAAGTACTGATCTGTTAGCATTAGTACTACTGAGTACTGAGCTGTTAGTATTAGTGCTACTAAAAGCTGATCTGTTATCATTAGTGCTACTGAGTACTGATCTGTTAGCATTAGTGCTACTGAGTACTGATTTGATAGCATTAGTATTACTGAGTACTGATCTGTTAGCATTAGTGCTACTGAGTCTTGATCTGTTATCATTAGTACTACTAGGTACTGATCTGTTAGCATTAGTGCTACTAAAAGCTGATCTGTTAGCATTAGTGCTACTGAGTACTGATCTGTTAGCATTAGTGCTACTAAAATATGATCTATAAGCATCAGTGCTACTAAAAGCTGATCTGTTAGCATTAGTGCTACTGAGTACTGATCTGTTAGCATTAGTGCTACTAAAAGCTGATATGTTAGCATTAGTGCTTCTGAGTACTCTTCTGTAAGCATTATTGGTACTGAGTACTGATCTGTTAGCATTAGTGCTACTGAGTCTTGATTTGTTAGCATTAGTACTACTGAGTACTGATCTGTTAGCATTAGTGCTACTAAAAGCTGATCTGTTAGCATAAGTGCTACTGAGTACTGATCTGTTAGCATTAGTGCTACTAAAAGCTGATCTGTTATCATTAGTGGTACTGAGTACTGATCTGTTAGCATTAGTGCTACTGAGTACTGATTGGTTAACTTTACTGCTACTGAGTACTGATCTGTTAGCATTAGTGCTACTGAGTACTGATTGGTTAACTTTACTGCTACTGAGTACTGATCTGTTAGCATTAGTGCTACTGAGTACTGATTGGCTGAAATTAGATTCTGATTGATTAGAATGAAAACTTCCAGCTAAACGAGGTCTTTGTGGAATAACACTGTAACCGATACCTCAACACCTCATTACATAACAACTCCAATCACCATAACAACTACCTGGAATGCTGTAGTGACTGTTTTGCAACCAGAATATCACTTAATTAGCCTTATTATTTGTGGTGACTGTGTTAATTAGTGTTATTATTGATGGTGATTGTGTTAATTAGTGTTGTTATTTGTGGTGATTGTGTTAATTAGTGTTATTATTGATGGTGATTGTGTTCATTTGTGTTATTATTTGTGGTGATTGTGTTAATCAGTGTTGTTATTTGTGGTGATTGTGTTAATTCGTGTTATTTGTGGTGATTGTGTTAATTAGTGTTGATATTTGTGGTGATTGTGTTAATTAGTGTTATTATTGATGGTGATTGTGTTAATTTGTGTCATTATTTGTGGTGATTGTGTTAATCAGTGTTGTTATTTGTGGTGATTGTGTTAATTCGTGTTATTTGTGGTGATTGTGTTAGTGTTGATATTTGTGGTGATTGTGTTAATTAGTGTTATTATTGATGGTGATTGTGTTAATTTGTGTTGTTATTTGTGGTGATTGTGTTAATTAGTGTTATTATTGATGGTGATTGTGTTAATTAGTGGTGTTATTTGTGGTGATTGTGTTAATCAGTGTTGTTATTTGTGGTGATTGTGTTAATCAGTGTTGTTATTTGTGGTGATTGTGTTAATTAGTGTTGTTATTTGTGGTGATTGTGTTAATTAGTGTTGATATTTGTGGTGATTGTGTTAATTAGTGTTTTTATTGATGGTGATTGTGTTAATTAGTGTTATTATTTGTGGTGATTGTGTTAATTCGTGTTATTTGTGGTGATTGTGTTAATTAGTGGTGTTATTTGTGGTGATTGTGTTAATCAGTGTTGTTATTTGTGGTGATTGTGTTAATTAGTGTTGATATTTGTGGTGATTGTGTTAATTAGTGTTATTATTGATGGTGATTGTGTTAATTAGTGTTATTATTTGTGGTGATTGTGTTAATTCGTGTTATTTGTGGTGATTGTGTTAATTAGTGGTGTTATTTGTGGTGATTGTGTTAATCAGTGTTGTTATTTGTGGTGATTGTGTTAATTAGTGTTATGATATTATAAATAAAGAACCTCTTACTTCACAGAACCCTCTGAAAGTTAGGAAACATTTACTCTTTTAAAGGAACCAGGAGTGGTTCTCTGGTGGGTTCTCCGGTGGGTTCTCCGGCGGGTTCTCCGCTCTGAGCGTGGCTGTTCTGGAATTCTTCTGCGTGAATAGAAGGGCTGGACACAGGTGGACTCGCATTGAAACAGGAGAACAGTGGACCGTGGGGGGAGCTGAGGGGGAGCTGAGGGAGAGCTGGGGGGAGAGCTGGGGTGGAGCTGGGGGGAGAGCTGGGGTGGAGCTGGGGGGAGAGCTGAGGGAGAGCTGGGGTAGAGCTGGGGGGAGCTGAGTGAGAGCTGGGGGGAGCTGGGGGGAGCTGGGGGAGCTGGGGGGAGCTGAGGGGAGAGCTGGGGGAAGGCTGGGGTGGAGCTGGGGGGAGAGCTGAGGTGGAGCTGGGGGGAGCTGAGTGAGAGCTGGGGGGAGCTGGGGGGAGCTGAGTGAGAGCTGGGGGGAGAGCTGGGGGGAGAGCTGAGGGAGAGCTGGGGGGAGAGCTGGGGTGAAGCTGGGGGGAGAGCTGAGTGAGAGCTGAGGGAGAGCTGGGGTAGAGCTGAGTGAGAGCTGAGGGAGAGCTGGGGTAGAGCTGAGTGAGAGCTGGGGGGAGCTGGGGGGAGCTGAGGGAGAGCTGGGGGGAGAGCTGGGGGAAGGCTGGGGTGGAGCTGGGGGGAGAGCTGAGGTGGAGCTGGGGGGAGCTGAGTGAGAGCTGGGGGGGAGGTGGCCGAGCGACATTAGCGAGGTATTCGGAGCCCGGCTCTCTCGCGGTGTGGTGTATGAGGGTCTCAGTCCGCCGCTGTAAATAGGCCCGCGCTGTCAATCACGCGCTGTGTATGAAGTCAGGGTGACTGAGTGAGCGCTGCTCTCAATGAGGGGCTTTGTCCGGGACGGAGGGACCCCCGAAATTAATTGGATCAATGATTAAGTGGTGGGCATCGCGCTCCGGTGGGCAGAGACAAAGCTGCTGACGTTTGAATCGCGGAGAGGAGAAAGAGGAGAACGTGTGCGGTCCTCTTTCAGCAGCTCCTCCATCGATATGAACAACAGTCCTCCCAGTCTCAGACCCCAGAGCTGATCTCCACACTCACACACCTGTTCTCCTCCTCCTCTCTCTCCTTCTTCTCCTCCTCTTACTCCTCCTCTCTCTCCTTTTTCTTCTTCTCCTCCTCCTCTCTCTCTTTCTCCTCCTCCTCCTCCTCTCTCTCCTTCTCCTCTTACTCCCCCTCCTCTTCTCCTTCTTCTTCTCCTCCTCTTACTCCTCCTTTCTCTCCTTCTTCTCCTCCTCCTCTCTCTCTCTCCTTCTCCTCCTCCTCCCCTCTTACTCCTCCTCCTCTTCTCCTTCTCTTACTTCTCCTTTCTCTCCTTTTTCTTCTCCTCCTCCTCTCTCTCTTTCTCCTTCTCCTCCCCCTCCCCTCTCTTTCTCCTTCTCCTCCTCTTCCACTCTCCCCTTCTCGTCCTCCTCCCCTCTCCCCTTCTCTTTTTCCTTTTCCTCTTCCTCCTCTTTCTCACTCCTCCTTCTCCTCCCCCTCCTCCTCCCTCTCTCTCTCTCTCTCCACACACTGTAGATTAATACTGGATTAAAATCATTTGATTGACAGGTTTATATTTTAGCTAGTGTGCGCTAGCCCGCTGTCTCACTGGACGGGGAGTGACCATCTGTCTGTCTGACTGTCCTGCAGACGGAACGTTCTACTGATTCCTCGGTTCTGCTGACGCTCATCACACCTCCTTCACAACAACCAGCACGCAGAGCCAGCGGCTAATGAGGCTAACAGGGCTGACGAGGCTAACGAGGCTAACAGGGCTAACGAGGCTAACTGGGCTAACGAGGCTAACGAGGCCAGCAGGGGTGAGCGGTCAGAGGGGCAGCAGTGGACAGTGTTCACAGTGGACTACAAACCACTGCATACTGAGAGGGAGGAGCTAAACTGCTGTAGGCTGAATGGGTGGAGCTAAACTGCTGTAGGCTGAGAGGGAGGAGCTAAACTGCTGTAGACTGAATGGGTGGAGCTAAACTGCTGTAGACTGAGTGGGTGGAGCTAAACTGCTGTAGACTGAGTGGGTGGAGCTAATTGCTTTGAGTGAGTTGTTCTGGATGATGTGAGCTCTGTAAATGTGTACAGGTGAATTCGGTGCAGTCGTGCTCGGGGTGGAGGTTTGGTAGAACTGCAGGTGTGGATGCTGAGAAGATGCTGGAACTCCGTGTTCCTCAGAGAGGCTGGAGCTCCGTGTTCCTCAGAGAGGCTGGAGCTCCGTGTTCCTCAGAGCTCAGAGAGGCTGGAGCTCCGTGTTCCTCAGAGCTCAGAGAGGCTGGAGCTCCGTGTTCCTCAGAGCTCAGAGAGGCTGGAGCTCCGTGTTCCTCACAGAGGGTGTGTGTGCTGGGTTTCATGTTCGGAGCTCCTGTCAGAGCAGCTGTCAGGTGCAGGTGAGGGGGTGTTCGGAGGGAACTGTGGGTAAAGATCTCTTGGGGCGAAGCAGCGTGACCTTGATGTATGTGGAGAGCAGCCGTCCACGCCCCCCTCATAAATCCACAGCGGGGGCTCCGGAGTGTAATGACGATCAATAAAACATAATTGAATTTTCTTCAGAGGTCTGATCTCCGCATCTCACAGCCACTGGAACGAGGAGCCAGCGAGGAGTTAAAGCTCCTCCAGAGAACCCGCAGAACATTAACCACCACCATACACACCCTGAACCTCCTCATTCAGCAGCTCCTCCACACCTGGTTTATACCAGTTACACTAAACCAATCAACCAATCAATCAATCAATCAATCAATCAATCAATCTGTCTGTCTTTGTGTGTGTGTTTATGTAGGCAGTGAGAGGCTAAAAGGTTCTGGTTCTGTATGTATGTTCTGATTAGAACGTGCTGGTGGATCAGCGTGTGTGTGTGTGTGTGGTCAGTGAGAGACTAAAAGGTTCTGGTTGTGGTTCTGGATGGGTTGTGGTTCTGGTTCTGGTTCTGGATGTATGGGTTGAATGTTCTGATGAGAACGTGCTGGTGGTATGAGTTTGAGAGCCGCGCTGATGTTCAGAGGGAATGGAGATCAGTGGGAGTGCTGACGGGAGCGGAGAGCGTTTGAACTCGAGAATTTGCTGACAGAACAAAGAACGGAGAACATCAGAGAGCACGAGGACGTCTGAGTGTAAAGACAGGCTCTAATGAAGCCCCCTGTGGGACGGGGGTCTTCCTTTAACGGCAGCTTCTAATGTCCCATAATAGGAGTGTCTACGTGAAATTAGCCAGAGGTCACCATGGAGACGAATCGGAGCAGCAGTGAAGAGAACACTCAGACAGAACCGAGTCTGACGTGAGCGGAGAACCGTGACTGTTAGAGCTGATCATCACTACTAACACTAGCACCTGCTCACACGGTCACATATATTAATTATACTACTATTCCTTTTTCCACTCAGTTATCTAGAACCTGCTTACAGTACCTCTCATTTACACAGTTACCTAGAACCTGCTTGCACTACCTCTCATTTACACACTGTTACCTAGAACCTGCTTACAGTACCTCTCATTTACATGCTGCTACCTAGAACCTGCTCACATTACCCCTTACCTCTGTGTGTGTGTACATGAGTGTTTCACTGCCCCCTGGTGTGTGTGTGTGTTCACTAGAGTGTATATGTGAGTGTTTCACTGCCCCCTAATGTGTGTGTTCACTAGTATGTGTGTATATGTGAGTGTTTCACTGCCAATAGTCTATATGTTCACTAGTGTGTGTGTATGAGTGTTTCACTGGCCCCTAGTGTGTGTTCACTAGTGTGTGTGTGTGTATGTGAGTGTTTCACTGCCTCAGAGTGTGTGTGTTCACTAGTATGTGTGTATATGTGAGTGTTTCACTGTTCCTTAGTGTGTGTGTGCAGTAGTGTGTGTCTATATGTGAGTGTTTCACTGCCCCCTTATGTGTGAGCAGTAGTGTGTGTTCACTAGTGTGTGTATGTGTGAGTGTTTCACTGCCCCCTTGTGTGTGTGTGTAGTAGTGTGTGTATGTGTATATGTGAGTGTTTCACTGCCTCAGAGTGTGTGTTCACTAGTATGTGTGTATATGTGAGTGTTTCACTGTTCCCTAGTGTATGTGTGCAGTAGTGTGTGTTCACTAGTGTGTGTCTATATGTGAGTGTTTCACTGCCCCCTTATGTGTGTGCAGTAGTGTGTGTTCACTAGTGTGTATGTGTATATGTGAGTGTTTCACTGCCTCAGAGTGTGTGTGTTCACTAGTATGTGTGTATATGTGAGTGTTTCATTGTGCCCTAGTGTATGTGTGCAGTAGTGTGTGTTCACTAGTGTGTGTCTATATGTGAGTGTTTCACTGCCCCCTAGTGTGTGTGTGCAGTAGTTTGTGTTCACTAGTGTGTGTGTGTGTGTGTGTATGTGAGTGTTTGGTCAGTGGTGTGTGTGTGTGTGTTTGGTCAGTGGTGTGTGTGTGTGTGTGTGTGTGTGTGTGTGTGTGTGTGTGTGTTTGGTCAGTGGTGTGTGTGTGTGTGTTTGGTCAGTGGTGTGTGTGTGTGTTTGTGTGTGTTTGGTCAGTGGTGTGTGTGTGTTTGGTCAGTGGTGTGTGTGTGTGTGTGTTTTTGGACAGTGGTGTGTGTGTGTGTGTTTGGTCAGTGGTGTGTGTGTGTGTGTGTGTGTGTGTGTGTGTGTGTGTGTGTGTTTGGTCAGTGGTGTGTGTGTGTGTGTGTGTGTGTGTGTGTGTTTGGTCAGTGGTGTGTGTGTGTGTGTGTTTGGTCAGTGGTGTGTGTGTGTGTGTGTGTGTGTGTTTGGTCAGTGGTGTGTGTGTGTGTGTGTGTGTGTGTGTGTGTGTGTGTGTGTGTGTGTTTGGTCAGTGGTGTGTGTGTGTGTGTGTGTGTGTGTGTGTTTGGTCAGTGGTGTGTGTGTGTGTGTGTGTGTGTGTGTTTGGTCAGTGGTGTGTGTGTTTGGTCAGTGGTGTGTGTGTGTGTGTGTGTGTGTGTGTGTGTGTGTGTGTTTGGTCAGTGGTGTGTGTGTGTGTGTTTGGTCAGTGGTGTGTGTGTGTGTGTTTGGTCAGTGGTGTGTGTGTGTGTGTTTGGTCAGTGGTGTGTGTGTGTGTGTGTGTGTGTGTGTTTGGTCAGTGGTGTGTGTGTGTGTGTGTGTGTGTGTGTTTGGTCAGTGGTGTGTGTGTGTGTGTGGTCAGTGGTGTGTGTGTGTTTTTGTGTGTGTTTGGTCAGTGGTGTGTGTGTGTTTGATCAGTGGTGTGTGTGTGTGTGTGTGTGTGTGTGTGTGTGTGTGTGTGTGTGTTTTTGGACAGTGGTGTGTGTGTGTGTTTGGTCAGTGGTGTGTGTGTTTGGTCAGTGGTGTGTGTGTGTGTGTGGTCAGTGGTGTGTGTGTGTGTGTGTGGTCAGTGGTGTGTGTGTGTGTGTGTGTTTGGTCAGTGGTGTGTGTGTGTGTGTGTGTGTTTGGTCAGTGGTGTGTGTGTGTGTTTGGTCAGTGGTGTGTGTGTGTGTGTGTGTTTGGTCAGTGGTGTGTGTGTGTGTGTGTGTGTGTGTGTGTGTGTGTGTGTGTGTTTGGTCAGTGGTCAGTGTTGTGTGTGTGTGTGTTTGGTCAGTGGTGTGTGTGTGTGTGTTTGTGTGTGTTTGTGTGTGTTTGTGTGTGTGTGTTTGGTCAGTGGTGTGTGTGTTTGTGTGTGTGTTTGGTAAGTGGTGTGTGTGTGTGTGTGTGTGTGTGTGTGTGTGTGTGTGTGTGTTTGGTAAGTGGTGTGTGTGTGTGTGTGTGTGTGTGTGTTTTTGTTAAGTGGTGTGTGTGTGTGTGTGTGTGTGTGTGTGTGTGTGTGTGTGTGTGTGTGTTTGGTCAGTGGTGTGTGTGTGTGTTTGTGTGTGTTTGGTCAGTGGTGTGTGTGTGTGTGTGTGTGTGTGTGTGTGTGTGTTTGGTCAGTGGTGTGTGTGTGTTTGGTCAGTGGTGTGTGTGTGTGTGTGTGTGTGTTTGGTCAGTGGTGTGTGTGTGTTTGTTTGGTCAGTGGTGTGTGTGTGTTTGGTCAGTGGTGTGTGTGTGTGTTTGGTCAGTGGTGTGTGTGTGTTTGGTCAGTGGTGTGTGTGTGTTTGTGTGTGTGTTTGGTCAGTGGTGTGTGTGTGTGTGTTTGGTCAGTGGTGTGTGTGTGTGTGTGTGTGTGTGTGTTTTTGGACAGTGGTGTGTGTGTGTTTGGTCAGTGGTGTGTGTGTGTGTGTGTGTGTGTGTGTGTGTGTGTGTGTGTGTGTGTGTGTGTGTGTGTGTTTGGTCAGTGGTGTGTGTGTGTGTTTGGTCAATGGTGTGTGTGTGTGTGTTTGGTCAGTGGTCAGTGGTGTGTGTGTGTTTGGTCAGTGGTCAGTGGTGTGTGTGTGTTTGGTCAGTGGTGTGTGCGTGTGTTTGTGTGTGTTTGTGTGTGTGTTTGGTCAGTGGTGTGTGTGTGTGTGTTTGGTCAGTGGTGTGTGTGTGTTTGGACAGTGGTGTGTGTGTGTTTGGTCAGTGGTGTGTGTGTGTTTGGTCAGTGGTGTGTGTGTGTTTGGTCAGTGTTGTGTGTGTGTGTGTGTGTGTGTGGTCAGTGGTGTGTGTGTGTGTTTGGTCAGTGGTGTGTGTGTGTGTTTGGTCAGTGGTGTGTGTGTGTGTGTGGTCAGTGGTGTGTGTGTGTGTTTGGTCAGTGGTGTGTGTGTGTGTGTGTGTGTGTGTGTGTGTTTGGTCAGTGCTGTGTGTGTGTGTGTGTGTGTGTGTGTGTGTGTGTGTGGTTGGTCAGTGGTGTGTGTGTGTGTATGTGTGTGTATGTGTTTGGTCAGTGGTGTGTGTGTGTGTGTGTGTGTGTGTGTGTTTTTGGACAGTGGTGTGTGTGTGTTTGGTCAGTGTTGTGTGTGTGTGTGTGTGTGTGTGTGTGTTTGGTCAGTGGTGTGTGTGTGTGTTTGGTCAGTGGTGTGTGTGTGTTTGGTCAGTGGTGTGTGTGTGTGTTTGGTCAGTGGTGTGTGTGTGTGTGTGTGTGTGTGTGTGTGTGTGTGTGTGTGTGTGTTTGGTCAGTGCTGTGTGTGTTTGGTCAGTGGTGTGTGTGTGTGTGTTTGGTCAGTGGTGTGTGTGTGTGTGTGTGTGTTTGGTCAGTGGTGTGTGTGTTTGGTCAGTGGTGTGTGTGTGTGTTTGTGTGTGTTTGGTCAGTGGTGTGTGTGTGTTTGGTCAGTGATGTGTGTGTGTGTGTGTGCGTTTGGTCAGTGGTGTGTGTGTGTGTGTGTGTGTGTGTTTTTGGACAGTGGTGTGTGTGTGTGTGTGTGTGTGTGTTTGGTCAGTGGTGTGTGTGTGTGTGTTTGGTCAGTGGTGTGTGTGTGTGTGTTTGGTCAGTGGTGTGTGTGTATGTGTGTGTGTGTTTGGTCAGTGGTGTGTGTGTGTGTGTGTTTGGTCAGTGGTGTGTGTGTGGTCAGTGGTGTGTGTGTGTTTTTGTGTGTTTGGTCAGTGGTGTGTGTGTGTTTGATCAGTGGTGTGTGTGTGTGTGTGTGTGTGTGTGTGTGTGTGTGTGTGTGTGTGTGTGTGTTTTTGGACAGTGGTGTGTGTGTGTGTGTTTGGTCAGTGGTGTGTGTGTTTGGTCAGTGGTGTGTGTGTGTGTGTGTGGTCAGTGGTGTGTGTGTGTGTGTGTGTGTGTGGTCAGTGGTGTGTGTGTGTGTGTGTTTGGTCAGTGGTGTGTGTGTGTGTGTGTGTGTTTGGTCAGTGGTGTGTGTGTGTGTGTTTGGTCAGTGGTGTGTGTGTGTGTGTGTGTGTGTGTGTGTGTGTGTGTGTGTGTGTGTGTTTGGTCAGTGGTGTGTGTGTGTGTGTTTGGTCAGTGGTGTGTGTGTGTGTGTGTGTGTGTGTGTGTGTGTGTGTTTGGTCAGTGGTGTGTGTGTGTGTGTGTGTTTGGTCAGTGGTGTGTGTGTGTGTTTGGTCAATGGTGTGTGTGTGTGTGTGTGTTTGGTCAGTGGTCAGTGGTCAGTGGTGTGTGTGTGTGTGTGTGTGTGTGTGTGTGTGTTTGGTCAGTGGTGTGTGTGTGTGTGTGTGTTTGTGTGTGTGTTTGGTCAGTGGTGTGTGTGTGTTTGGTCAGTGGTGTGTGTGTGTGTGTTTGGGCAGTGGTGTGTGTGTGTGTTTGGTCAGTGGTGTGTGTGTGTGTGTGTGTGTTTGGTCAGTGGTGTGTGTGTTTGTGTGTGTGTTTGGCAAGTGGTGTGTGTGTGTGTTTGGTAAGTGGTGTGTGTGTGTGTGTGTGTGTGTGTGTGTGTGTGTGTGTGTGTGTTTGGTCAGTGGTGTGTGTGTATGTGTGTGTGTATGTGTTTGGTCAGTGGTGTGTGTGTGTGTTTGTGTGTGTTTGGTCAGTGGTGTGTGTGTGTGTGTGTGTATGTGTTTGGTCAGTGGTGTGTGTGGGTGTTTGGTCAGTGGTGTGTGTGTGTTTGTGTGTGAGTGGGTGTGTTTGTGTCTTGGTGTGGTGTGTGTGTGTGTGTTTGGGTCGTGGTGTGTGTGTGTGTGTGGTGTTTGGTCAGTGGTGTGGTGTGTGTGTCTGTG
>CM038710.1:49112644-49176580 GCA_021613375.1 Megaleporinus macrocephalus | reverse complement strand
CACCGCGTGTGAAGCTTTATTTGGATTAAAGATCAGATTTTCATCACCAGCTGATTCACTGCAGGTACATTAACATCAGACTTTTTATCTTCATCTGATTAACAACCGCGCGGAGTCTGTTAGCTTAGCTTAGCCGGTGAGTGTCTCAGTAAACTCCGTAACTGGACATTAAACTCCAAACTCCCTCCAGAAACTACCGACACCTCCTCTCAGCGCCGAGGACTCGAACTCCTCCTCTCAGCGCCGAGGACTCGAACACCTCCTCTCAGCGCCGAGGACTCGAACTCCTCCGAGCTGAAGATATTAGATCATCCGATCCACCTTAAACACTGCAGCGGACTGTACCTGCTACTCGGACCGTTTAAGGTGGAGCTCCAGCGGATACTAACAGAGTGCCAAAATACTAATCCTAAATTAAATTTCTTAAAATTAAACTTTTATACGTCAGAATGTTTTTTTACTAACTAAAAAATACTCAACTTTCAATTAATTTCATTACGTAGACTGTTAGTCCACCTGCTTAGCCGGCCTGAAGGGGAAATCCACCACTCTCTGCATAGTTCCCTGTTTGAAACGAGGCATTGAGAGTGTTTTGGTGTAAAAAAGATAACTGACTCTAAAGTTCCTTTTGAGTCCAAAACAAGCTCTCAGTCATCAGACAGCACCTTCACATCCATGTCCTGTACCTGTGAGGGAGCTTTTAGAGGTTGGACGTTTGGTTCCATTCACTTCCACTGAGAACAAATCTCCTTTAAACTTGTTTTTATTATTAAACCTCTGTGACCACCTGTTTACATCCTAATCACCTAACTATGCACAATTTTAAAACTTTGGTGGGATTCTCCTTTAGGTTTCCAGCTGTACCGTGACGGTGCAGTAGTAAGTCTCTGGTGTGTTGGTGTGAGGACCGCCCCTCGGCTGGTCAGTGAAGGTTCTTCTCCGTCTGTGTTCGTCCAGGTGGCCCCCGCGCAGTGTTCTGGATCCTGTTTGGAGGAGAACGTGTTCCATTATGAACTCGAGGAGGAGGAACCCTCTCAGGCCCCGGCTGGAGCCCAGCGCGGACGCCGGGTTGGAGCCTGAGGCGGTGGAGGAGGTGCCCGGGCTGCTGGGGAGGCTGATGGAGCTGCCGGTGGCGCGGCTGTCGCGGCCGCAGCTGAGGCGTCTGGAGGAGCACCGCTACAGCAGCTCGGGGAGGTCCCTCCTGGAGCCCGTCATGCAGCCCTTCTGGTGCTGGCTGGTGGCTCGGCTGCCGCTCTGGATGGCCCCCAACCTCATCACCATCGTGGGGCTCGCCGTCAACGCCATCAGCACCCTGATCCTCGTCTACCACTGTCCCACCGCCACGGAGCAGGTACGCCCACCGCCGCGCCCACCGCAACACACTCACAGTACTACACGCCCCGGCACCAGTACACACACCAGATAAAACCAGTACAGTAACCAGATAAAACCAGTACACACACCAGATAAAACCAGTACAGTAACCAGATAAAACCAGTACACACACCAGATACAACCAGTACAGTAACCAGATAAAACCAGTACACACACCAGATACAACCAGTACAGTAACCAGATAAAACCAGTACACACACCAGATAAAACCAGTACACACACCAGATAAAACCAGTACAGTAACCAGATACAACCAGTACACACACCAGATACAACCAGTACAGTAACCAGATAAAACCAGTACACACACCAGATAAAACCAGTACACACACCAGATAAAAACAGTACAGTAACCAGATAAAACCAGTACACACACCAGATACAACCAGTACAGTAACCAGATAAAACCAGTACACACACCAGATACAACCAGTACAGTAACCAGATAAAACCAGTACACACACCAGATAAAACCAGTACAGTAACCAGATAAAACCAGTACAGTAACCAGATAAAACCAGTACACACACCAGATACAACCAGTACAGTAACCAGATAAAACCAATACACACACCAGATACAACCAGTACAGTAACCAGATAAAACCAGTACAGTAACCAGATAAAACCAGTACACACACCAGATAAAACCTGTACAGTAACCAGATAAAACCAGTACACACACCAGATACAACCAGTACAGTAACCAGATAAAACCAGTACACACACCAGATAAAACCAGTACAGTAACCAGATAAAACCAGTACAGTAACCAGATAAAACCAGTACACACACCAGATACAACCAGTACAGTAACCAGATAAAACCAGTACACACACCAGATAAAACCAGTACACACACCAGATAAAAACAGTACACACACCAGATAAAACCAGTACAGTAACCAGATAAAACCAGTACAGTAACCAGATAAAACCAGTACACACACCAGATAAAATCAGTACACACACCAGATAAAACCAGTACAGTAACCAGATAAAACCAGTACACACACCAGATAAAACCAGTACAGTAGCCAGATAAAAACAGTACACACACCAGATAAAACCAGTACA
The DNA here is from genome assembly GCA_021613375.1 of Megaleporinus macrocephalus. Classification (NCBI taxonomy): domain Eukaryota; kingdom Metazoa; phylum Chordata; class Actinopteri; order Characiformes; family Anostomidae; genus Megaleporinus; species Megaleporinus macrocephalus. Next base: position 49,174,110 of record CM038710.1, on the reverse strand, counting down.
CACACCAGATACAACCAGTACAGTAACCAGATAAAACCAGTACACACACTAGATAAAACCAGTACACACACCAGATAAAAACAGTACACACACTAGATAAAACCAGTACAGTAACCAGATAAAACCAGTACAGTAACCAGATAAAACCAGTACACACACCAGATAAAATCAGTACACACACCAGATGAAACCAGTACAGTAACCAGATAAAACCAGTACACACACCAGATAAAACCAGTACACACACCAGGTAAAAACAGTACACACACCAGATAAAACCAGTACAGTAACCAGATAAAACCAGTACAGTAACCAGATAAAACCAGTACAGTTACCAGATAAAACCAGTACACACACCAGATACAACCAGTACAGTAACCAGATAAAACCAGTACACACACCAGATACAACCAGTACAGTAACCAGATAAAACCAGTACACACACCAGATAAAACCAGTACAGTAACCAGATAAAACCAGTACAGTAACCAGATAAAACCAGTACACACACCAGATACAACCAGTACAGTAACCAGATAAAACCAATACACACACCAGATACAACCAGTACAGTAACCAGATAAAACCAGTACACACACCAGATAAAACCAGTACAGTAACCAGATAAAACCAGTACACACACCAGATAAAACCTGTACAGTAACCAGATAAAACCAGTACACACACCAGATACAACCAGTACAGTAACCAGATAAAACCAGTACACACACCAGATAAAACCAGTACAGTAACCAGATAAAACCAGTACAGTAACCAGATAAAACCAGTACACACACCAGATACAACCAGTACAGTAACCAGATAAAACCAGTACACACACCAGATAAAACCAGTACACACACCAGATAAAAACAGTACACACACCAGATAAAACCAGTACAGTAACCAGATAAAACCAGTACAGTAACCAGATAAAACCAGTACACACACCAGATAAAATCAGTACACACACCAGATAAAACCAGTACAGTAACCAGATAAAACCAGTACACACACCAGATAAAACCAGTACAGTAGCCAGATAAAAACAGTACACACACCAGATAAAACCAGTACACACACCAGATACAACCAGTACAGTAACCAGATAAAACCAGTACACACACTAGATAAAACCAGTACACACACCAGATAAAAACAGTACACACACCAGATAAAACCAGTACAGTAACCAGATAAAACCAGTACAGTAACCAGATAAAACCAGTACACACACCAGATAAAATCAGTACACACACCAGATGAAACCAGTACAGTAACCAGATAAAACCAGTACACACACCAGATAAAACCAGTACACACACCAGGTAAAAACAGTACACACACCAGATAAAACCAGTACAGTAACCAGATAAAACCAGTACAGTAACCAGATAAAACCAGTACAGTTACCAGATAAAACCAGTACAGTAACCAGATAAAACCAGTACAGTAACCAGATAAAAACAGTACACACACCAGATAAAACCAGTACACACACTAGATAAAACCAGTACAGTAACCGGATTAAACCAGTACAGTAACCAGATAAAAACAGTACACACACCAGGTAAAAACAGTACACAAACCAGATAAAACCAGTACAGTAACCAGATAAAACCAGTACAGTAACCAGATACAACCAGTACACACACCAGATACAACCAGTACACACACCAGATATAACCAGTACACACACCAGATAAAACCAGTACACACACCAGATAAAAGCAGTACAGTAACCAGATATAATCAGTACACACACCAGATAAAACCAGTACACACACCAGATACAACCAGTACACACACCAGATAAAACCAGTACACACACCAGATAAAACCAATACACTTACCAGATAAAACCAGTTCAGTAACCATATAAAACCAGTACAGTAACCATATAAAATCAGTACACACATCAGATAAAACCAGTACAGTAACCAGATAAAACCAGTACACACGCCAGATAAAACCAGTACACACGCCAGATAAAACCAGTACACATGCCAGATAAAGCCAGTACAGTAACCAGATAAAACCAGTACAGTAACCAGATAAAACCAGTACAGTAACCAGATAAAGTCAGTACAGTAACCAGATAAAACCAGTACACACACCAGATAAGAACAGTACACACACCAGATAAAACCAGTAGAGTAACCAGATAAAACCAGTACACACACCAGATAAAACCAGTACAGTAACCAGATAAAACCAGTACACACACCAGATAAAACCAGTACACACACCAGATAAAACCAGTACACACACCAGATAAAACCAATACTCACACCAGGTAAAAACAGTACACACACCAGATAAAACCAGTACACACACCAGATAAAACCAGTACAATAACCAGACAAATCCAGTACAGTAACCAGATACAACCAGTACACACACCAGATACAACCAGTACACACACCAGATACAACCAGTACACACACCAGATAAAACCAGTACACACTCCAGATAAAACCAGTACAGTAACCAGATAAAACCAGTACAGTAACCAGATAAAACCAGTACACACACACCAGATAAAACTAGTACACACACACCAGATAAAACCAGTACACACACCAGATACAACCAGTACACACACCAGATACAACCAGTACACACACCAGATAAAACCAGTACACACACCAGATAAAGCCAGTACACACACCAGATAAAGCCAGTACACACACCAGATAAAACCGGTACACACACCAGATAAAACCACTACACACACCAGATAAAGCCAGTACAGTAACCAGATAAAACCAGTACAGTAACCAGATAAAAACAGTACACACACCAGATAAAACCAGTACAGTAACCAGATAAAACCAGTACACACACCAGATAAAACCAGTACACACACCAGATAAAACCAGTACTACACACCAGATAAAACCAGTAAACACACCAGATAAAAACAGTACAGTAACCAGATAAAACAGTACACACACCAGATAAAACCAGTACAGTAACCAGATGAAACAGTACACACACCAGATAAAACCAGTACAGTAACCAGATAAAACCAGTACACACACCAGATAAAACCAGTACTACACACCAGATAAAAACAGTACACACAAGGTAAAAACAGTACACACACCAGATAAAACCAGTACAGTAACCAGATAAAACCAGTACAGTAACCAGATAAAACCAGTACACACACCAGATAAAACCAGTACACACACCAGATAAAACCAGTACAGTAACCAGATAAAACCAGTACACACACCAGATAAAACCAGTACTACACACCAGATGAAACCAGTACACACACCAGGTAAAAACAGTACACACACCAGATAAACCAGTACAGTAACCAGATGAAACCAGTACAGTAACCAGATAAAACCAGTACACACACCAGATAAAACCAATACTCACACCAGGTAAAAACAGTACACACACCAGATAAAACCAGTACACACACCAGATAAAACCAGTACAATAACCAGACAAATCCAGTACAGTAACCAGATACAACCAGTACACACACCAGATACAACCAGTACACACACCAGATACAACCAGTACACACACCAGATAAAACCAGTACACACACCAGATAAAACCAGTACACACTCCAGATAAAACCAGTACAGTAACCAGATAAAACCAGTAGAGTAATCAGATAAAACTAGTACACACACACCAGATAAAACTAGTACACACACACCAGATACAACCAGTACACACACCAGATACAACCAGTACACACACCAGATACAACCAGTACACACACCAGATAAAACCAGTACACACACCAGATAAAGCCAGTACACACACCAGATAAAGCCAGTACACACACCAGATACAACCAGTACACACACCAGATAAAACTAGTACACACACCAGATAAAACCGGTACACACACCAGATAAAACCACTACACACACCAGATAAAGCCAGTACAGTAACCAGATAAAACCAGTACAGTAACCAGATAAAACCAGTACAGTAACCAGATAAAACCAGTACACACACCAGATGAAGCCAGTACACACACCAGATGAAGCCAGTACACACACCAGATAAAACCGGTACACACACCAGATAAAACCGGTACACACACCAGATAAAACCAGTACAGTAACCAGATAAAACCAGTACAGTAACCAGATAAAGCCAGTACAGTAACCAGATAAAACCAGTACAGTAACCAGATAAAACCAGTACAGTAACCAGATAAAACCAGTACACACACGAGATAAAACCAGTACACACACCAGATACAACCAGTACAGTAGCCAGATAAAACCAGTACACACATCAGATACAATCAGTACACACACCAGATAAAACCAGTACAGTAACCAGGAAAAAACAGTACACACACCAGATAAAACCAGTACAGTAACCAGATAAAACCAGTACACACACCAGATAAAACCAGTACAGTAACCAGATAAAACCAGTACACACACCAGATGAAACCAGTACAGTAACCAGATAAAACCAGTACAGTAACCAGATAAAACCAGTACACACACCAGATAAAACCAGTACACACACCAGATAAAACCAGCACACACACCAGATACAACCGGTACACACACCAGATACAACCAGTACACACACCAGATAAAACCAGTACACACACCAGATAAAACCAGTTCAGTAACCATATAAAACCAGTACAGTAACCATATAAAATCAGTACACACACCAGATAAAACCAGTACAGTAACCAGATTAAACCAGTACACACACCAGATAAAACCAGTACACACACCAGATACAACCAGTACACACACCAGATAAAACCAGTACACACACCAGATAAAACCAGTACACACACCAGATACAACCAGTACACACACCAGATACAACCAGTACAGTAACCAGATAAAACCAGTACACACACCAGATAAAACCAGTACACACATCAGATAAAACCAGTACAGTAACCAGATAAAACCAGTACACACGCCAGGTAAAACCAGTACACACGCCAGATAAAGCCAGTACAGTAACCAGATGAAGCCAGTACAGTAACCAGATAAAGCCAGTACAGTAACCAGATAAAACCAGTACACACACCAGATAAAACCAGTACACACACCAGATAAAGCCAGTACAGTAACCAGATAAAACCAGTACACACACCAGATAAAACCAGTACAGTAACCAGATAAAACCAGTACAGAAACCAGAAAAAACCAGTACAGAAACCAGAAAAAACCAGCACACACACCAGATAAAACCAGTACACACACCAGATAAAACCAGTACACACACCAGATAAAACCAGTAAACACACCAGATAAAGCCAGTACAGTAACCAGATAAAACCAGTACACACACCAGATAAAACCAGTACAGTAACCAGATAAAACCAGTACACACACCAGATAAAACCAGTACACACACCAGATAAAACCAGCACACACACCAGATACAACCGGTACACACACCAGATACAACCAGTACACACACCAGATAAAACCAGTACACACACCAGATAAAACCAGTTCAGTAACCATATAAAACCAGTACAGTAACCATATAAAATCAGTACACACACCAGATAAAACCAGTACAGTAACCAGATTAAACCAGTACACACACCAGATAAAACCAGTACACACACCAGATACAACCAGTACACACACCAGATAAAACCAGTACACACACCAGATAAAACCAGTACACACACCAGATACAACCAGTACACACACCAGATACAACCAGTACAGTAACCAGATAAAACCAGTACACACACCAGATAAAACCAGTACACACATCAGATAAAACCAGTACAGTAACCAGATAAAACCAGTACACACGCCAGGTAAAACCAGTACACACGCCAGATAAAGCCAGTACAGTAACCAGATGAAGCCAGTACAGTAACCAGATAAAGCCAGTACAGTAACCAGATAAAACCAGTACACACACCAGATAAAACCAGTACACACACCAGATAAAGCCAGTACAGTAACCAGATAAAACCAGTACACACACCAGATAAAACCAGTACAGTAACCAGATAAAACCAGTACAGAAACCAGAAAAAACCAGTACAGAAACCAGAAAAAACCAGCACACACACCAGATAAAACCAGTACACACACCAGATAAAACCAGTACACACACCAGATAAAACCAGTAAACACACCAGATAAAGCCAGTACAGTAACCAGATAAAACCAGTACACACACCAGATAAAACCAGTACACACACCAGATAAAACCAGTACTACACACCAGATAAAACCAGTAAACACACCAGATAAAAACAGTACAGTAACAAGATAAAACAGTACACACACCAGATGAAACCAGTACAGTAACCAGATGAAACAGTACACACACCAGATCAAACCAGTACAGTAACCAGATAAAACCAGTACACACACCAGATAAAACAGTACAGTAACCAGATAAAACAGTACAGTAACCAGATAAAACCAGTACACACACCAGATAAAACCAGTACACACACCAGATAAAACCAGTACACACACCAGGTAAAAACAGTACACACACCAGATAAAACCAGTACAGTAACCAGATAAAACCAGTACACACACCAGATACAATCAGTACATACACCAGATAAAACCAGTACAGTAACCAGATAAAACCAGGACAGTAATCAGATAAAACCAGTACACACACCAGGTAAAAACAGTACACACACCAGATAAAACCAGTACAGTAACCAGATAAAACCAGTACACACCCCAGATACAACCAGTACACACACCAGATAAAACCAGTACACACACCAGATAAAACCAGTACACACACCAGATAAAACCAGTAAACACACCAGATAAAACCAGTACACACACCAGATAAAACCAGTACACACACCAGATAAAACCAGTACACACACCAGATAAAACCAGTACTACACACCAGATAAAACCAGTAAACACACCAGATAAAAACAGTACAGTAACAAGATAAAACAGTACACACACCAGATAAAACCAGTACAGTAACCAGATGAAACAGTACACACACCAGATAAAACCAGTACAGTAACCAGATAAAACCAGTACTACACACCAGATAAAAACAGTACACACAAGGTAAAAACAGTACACACACCAGATAAAACAGTACAGTAACCAGATAAAACAGTACAGTAACCAGATAAAACAGTACAGTAACCAGATAAAACCAGTACACACACCAGATAAAACCAGTACACACACCAGATAAAACCAGTACAGTAACCAGATAAAACCAGTACACACACCAGATACAATCAGTACACACACCAGATAAAACCAGTACAGTAACCAGAAAAAAACAGTACACACACCAGATAAAACCAGTACACACACCAGATAAAACCAGTACAGTAACCAGATAAAACCAGTACAGTAACCAGATAAAACCAGTACACACACCAGATAAAACCAGTACAGTAACCAGATAAAACCAGTACACACACCAGATAAAACCAGTACACACACCAGATAAAACCAGTACACACACTAGATAAAACCAGTACACACACTAGATAAAACCAGCACACACACCAGATACAACCGGTACACACACCAGATACAACCAGTACACACACCAGATACAACCAGTACACACACCAGATAAAACCAGTACACACACCAGATAAAGCCAGTACAGTAACCAGATAAAAACAGTACACACACCAGATAAAACCAGTACACACACCAGGTAAAAACAGTACACACACCAGATAAAACCAGTACACACACCAGATAAAACCAGTACACACACCAGATAAAACCAGTACACACACCAGATAAAACCAGTACACACTCCAGATAAAACCAGTACAGTAACCAGATAAAACCAGTACACACACACCAGATAAAACTAGTACACACACACCAGATAAAACCAGTACACACACCAGATACAACCAGTACACACACCAGATACAACCAGTACACACACCAGATAAAACCAGTACACACACCAGATAAAGCCAGTACACACACCAGATAAAGCCAGTACACACACCAGATACAACCAGTACACACACCAGATACAACCAGTACACACACCAGATAAAACCGGTACACACACCAGATAAAACCACTACACACACCAGATAAAGCCAGTACAGTAACCAGATAAAACCAGTACAGTAACCAGATAAAAACAGTACACACACCAGATAAAACCAGTACAGTAACCAGATAAAACCAGTACACACACCAGATAAAACCAGTACACACACCAGATAAAACCAGTACTACACACCAGATAAAACCAGTAAACACACCAGATAAAAACAGTACAGTAACCAGATAAAACAGTACACACACCAGATAAAACCAGTACAGTAACCAGATGAAACAGTACACACACCAGATAAAACCAGTACAGTAACCAGATAAAACCAGTACACACACCAGATAAAACCAGTACTACACACCAGATAAAAACAGTACACACAAGGTAAAAACAGTACACACACCAGATAAAACCAGTACAGTAACCAGATAAAACCAGTACAGTAACCAGATAAAACCAGTACACACACCAGATAAAACCAGTACACACACCAGATAAAACCAGTACACACACCAGATAAAACCAGTACAGTAACCAGATAAAACCAGTACACACACCAGATAAAACCAGTACTACACACCAGATGAAACCAGTACACACACCAGGTAAAAACAGTACACACACCAGATAAACCAGTACAGTAACCAGATGAAACCAGTACAGTAACCAGATAAAACCAGTACACACACCAGATAAAACCAATACTCACACCAGGTAAAAACAGTACACACACCAGATAAAACCAGTACACACACCAGATAAAACCAGTACAATAACCAGACAAATCCAGTACAGTAACCAGATACAACCAGTACACACACCAGATACAACCAGTACACACACCAGATACAACCAGTACACACACCAGATAAAACCAGTACACACTCCAGATAAAACCAGTACAGTAACCAGATAAAACCAGTAGAGTAACCAGATAAAACTAGTACACACACACCAGATAAAACTAGTACACACACACCAGATACAACCAGTACACACACCAGATACAACCAGTACACACACCAGATACAACCAGTACACACACCAGATAAAACCAGTACACACACCAGATAAAGCCAGTACACACACCAGATAAAGCCAGTACACACACCAGATACAACCAGTACACACACCAGATAAAACTGGTACACACACCAGATAAAACCACTACACACACCAGATAAAGCCAGTACAGTAACCAGATAAAACCAGTACAGTAACCAGATAAAACCAGTACAGTAACCAGATAAAACCAGTACAGTAACCAGATAAAACCAGTACACACACCAGATGAAGCCAGTACACACACCAGATGAAGCCAGTACACACACCAGATAAAACCAGTACACACACCAGATAAAACCGGTACACACACCAGATAAAACCAGTATAGTAACCAGATAAAACCAGTACAGTAACCAGATAAAGCCAGTACAGTAACCAGATAAAACCAGTACAGTAACCAGATAAAACCAGTACAGTAACCAGATAAAACCAGTACACACACCAGATAAAACCAGTACACACACCAGATACAACCAGTACAGTAGCCAGATAAAACCAGTACACACATCAGATACAATCAGTACACACACCAGATAAAACCAGTACAGTAACCAGGAAAAAACAGTACACACACCAGATAAAACCAGTACAGTAACCAGATAAAACCAGAACACACACCAGATAAAACCAGTACAGTAACCAGATAAAACCAGTACACACACCAGATGAAACCAGTACAGTAACCAGATAAAACCAGTACAGTAACCAGATAAAACCAGTACACACACCAGATAAAACCAGTACACACACCAGATAAAACCAGCACACACACCAGATACAACCGGTACACACACCAGATACAACCAGTACACACACCAGATAAAACCAGTACACACACCAGATAAAACCAGTTCAGTAACCATATAAAACCAGTACAGTAACCATATAAAATCAGTACACACACCAGATAAAACCAGTACAGTAACCAGATTAAACCAGTACACACACCAGATAAAACCAGTACACACACCAGATACAACCAGTACACACACCAGATAAAACCAGTACACACACCAGATAAAACCAGTACACACACCAGATACAACCAGTACACACACCAGATACAACCAGTACAGTAACCAGATAAAACCAGTACACACACCAGATAAAACCAGTACACACATCAGATAAAACCAGTACAGTAACCAGATAAAACCAGTACACACGCCAGGTAAAACCAGTACACACGCCAGATAAAGCCAGTACAGTAACCAGATGAAGCCAGTACAGTAACCAGATAAAGCCAGTACAGTAACCAGATAAAACCAGTACACACACCAGATAAAACCAGTACACACACCAGATAAAGCCAGTACAGTAACCAGATAAAACCAGTACACACACCAGATAAAACCAGTACAGTAACCAGATAAAACCAGTACAGAAACCAGAAAAAACCAGTACAGAAACCAGAAAAAACCAGCACACACACCAGATAAAACCAGTACACACACCAGATAAAACCAGTACACACACCAGATAAAACCAGTAAACACACCAGATAAAGCCAGTACAGTAACCAGATAAAACCAGTACACACACCAGATAAAACCAGTACACACACCAGATAAAACCAGTACTACACACCAGATAAAACCAGTAAACACACCAGATAAAAACAGTACAGTAACAAGATAAAACAGTACACACACCAGATGAAACCAGTACAGTAACCAGATGAAACAGTACACACACCAGATCAAACCAGTACAGTAACCAGATAAAACCAGTACACACACCAGATAAAACAGTACAGTAACCAGATAAAACAGTACAGTAACCAGATAAAACCAGTACACACACCAGATAAAACCAGTACACACACCAGATAAAACCAGTACACACACCAGGTAAAAACAGTACACACACCAGATAAAACCAGTACAGTAACCAGATAAAACCAGTACACACACCAGATACAATCAGTACATACACCAGATAAAACCAGTACAGTAACCAGATAAAACCAGTACAGTAATCAGATAAAACCAGTACACACACCAGGTAAAAACAGTACACACACCAGATAAAACCAGTACAGTAACCAGATAAAACCAGTACACACCCCAGATACAACCAGTACACACACCAGATAAAACCAGTACACACACCAGATAAAACCAGTACACACACCAGATAAAACCAGTAAACACACCAGATAAAACCAGTAAACACACCAGATAAAACCAGTACACACACCAGATAAAACCAGTACACACACCAGATAAAACCAGTACTACACACCAGATAAAACCAGTAAACACACCAGATAAAAACAGTACAGTAACAAGATAAAACAGTACACACACCAGATAAAACCAGTACAGTAACCAGATGAAACAGTACACACACCAGATAAAACCATTACAGTAACCAGATAAAACCAGTACTACACACCAGATAAAAACAGTACACACAAGGTAAAAACAGTACACACACCAGATAAAACAGTACAGTAACCAGATAAAACAGTACAGTAACCAGATAAAACCAGTACACACACCAGATAAAACAGTACAGTAACCAGATAAAACAGTGCAGTAACCAGATAAAACAGTACAGTAACCAGATAAAACCAGTACACACACCAGATAAAACCAGTACACACACCAGATAAAACCAGTACACACACCAGATAAAACCAGTACACACACCAGATAAAACCAGTACAGTAACCAGATAAAACCAGTACACACACCAGATACAATCAGTACACACACCAGATAAAACCAGTACAGTAACCAGAAAAAAACAGTACACACACCAGATAAAACCAGTACACACACCAGATAAAACCAGTACAGTAACCAGATAAAACCAGTACAGTAACCAGATAAAACCAGTACACACACCAGATAAAACCAGTACAGTAACCAGATAAAACCAGTACACACACCAGATAAAACCAGTACACACACCAGATAAAACCAGTACACACACTAGATAAAACCAGTACACACACTAGATAAAACCAGCACACACACCAGATACAACCGGTACACACACCAGATACAACCAGTACACACACCAGATACAACCAGTACACACACCAGATAAAACCAGTACACACACCAGATAAAGCCAGTACAGTAACCAGATAAAAACAGTACACACACCAGATAAAACCAGTACACACACCAGGTAAAAACAGTACACACACCAGATAAAACCAGTACACACACCAGATAAAACCAGTACACACACCAGATAAAGCCAGTACAGTAACCAGATAAAACCAGTACACACACCAGATAAAACCAGTACAGAAACCAGATAAAACCAGTACAGAAACCAGATAAAACCAGTACAGAAACCAGAAAAAAACAGTACAGAAACCAGAAAAAACCAGTACACACACCAGATAAAACCAGTAAACACACCAGATAAAGCCAGTACAGTAACCAGATAAAAACAGTACACACACCAGATAAAACCAGTACAGTAATCAGATAAAACCAGTACACACACCAGATAAAACCAGTACACACACCAGGTAAAACCAGTACAGTAACCAGATAAAACCAGTACAGTAACCAGATAAAACCAGTACACACACCAGGTAAAAACAGTACACACACCAGATAAAACCAGTACAGTAACCAGATAAAACCAGTACACACACCAGATACAACCAGTACACACACCAGATAAAACCAGTACAGTAACCAGATTAAACCAGTACACACACCAGATAAAACCAGTACAGTAACCAGATAAAACCAGTACTACACACCAGATAAAACCAGTACACACACCAGATAAAACCAGTACACACACCAGATAAAACCAGTACAGTAACCAGATAAAACCAGTACACACACCAGATAAAACCAGTACAGTAACCAGATAAAACCAGTACACACACCAGATAAAACCAGTACCACACACCAGATAAAACCAGTTCACACACCAGATAAAAACAGTACAGTAACCAGATAAAACAGTACACACACTAGATAAAACCAGTACAGTAACCAGATGAACCAGTACACACACCAGATAAAACCAGTACAGTAACCAGATAAAACCAGTACACACACCAGATAAAACCAGTACTACACACCAGATAAAACCAGTACACACACCAGGTAAAAACAGTACACACACCAGATAAAACCAGTACAGTAACCAGATAAAACCAGTACACACACCAGATAAAACCAGTACACACACCAGATAAAACCAGTACACACCAGGTAAAAACAGTACATACACCAGATCAAACCAGTACATACAACAGATCAAACCAGTACAGTAACCAGATCAAACCAGTACACACACCAGATAAAACCAGTACTACACACCAGATAAAACCAGTACACACACCAGGTAAAAACAGTACACACACCAGATAAAACCAGTACACACACCAGATAAAACCAGTACAGTAACCAGATACAACCAGTACACACACCAGATAGAACCAGTACACACACCAGATAAAAACAGTACAGTAACCAGATAAAACCAGTACACACACCAGATAAAACCAGTACACACTCCAGATAAAACCAGTACAGTAACCAGGTAAAACCAGTACACACACCAGATACAACCAGTACACACACCAGATACAACCAGTACACACACCATATAAAACCAGTACAGTAACCATATAAACTCAGTACACACATCAGATAAAACCAGTACAGTAACCAGATAAAACCAGTACACACGCCAGATAAAACCAGTACACACGCCAGATAAAACCAGTACACACGCCAGATAAAGCCAGTACAGTAACCAGATAAAACCAGTACAGTAACCAGATAAAGCCAGTACAGTAACCAGATAAAACCAGTACAGTAACCAGATAAAGCCAGTACAGTAACCAGATAAAACCAGTACACACACCAGATAAAACCAGTACACACACCAGATAAAACCAGTACAGTAACCAGATAAAGCCAGTACAGTAACCAGGTAAAACCAGTACACACACTAGATAAAACCAGTACAGTAACCAGATAAAGCCAGTACAGTAACGATATAAAACCAGTACACACACCAGATAAAACCAGTACAGTAACCAGATAAAACCAGTACACACACCAGATAAAACCAGTACACACAACAGATAAAACCAGTAAACACACCAGATAAAGCCAGTACACACACTAGATAAAGCCAGTACAGTAACCAGATAAAACCAGTACACACACCAGATAAAACCAGTACACACACCAGATAAAACCAGTACAGCTCTGGATCAGCAGAAACACAGCTGGAAGTGTGTAATGTTTACGTACTGGTGTAGAATATAAACTGTGTAAATGTTGCCATGGTTACCGCGGTGCACCTTAACCAGTATTTTACCTGAACGAGCTTCATTTACATAATGTTCTGGAGTTCTTCTCTGGAGTTCTTCTCTGGAGTTCTTCTCTGGAGTTCTTCTCTGGAGTTCTGCTCTGGAGTTCTTCTCTGGAGTTCTGCTCTGGAGTTCTGCTCTGGAGTTGTGTTTGTGTTTACTGATGTTCGGGCCTGTTGTTCTCCTCAGGCTCCCACCTGGACGTACCTGGCCTGCGCTTTGGGTCTGTTTATCTATCAGTCACTGGATGCTATAGACGGTAAACAGGCCCGACGGACCAATAGCAGCACTCCGCTGGGAGAGCTGTTCGACCACGGCTGTGATTCGCTGTCCACTGGTGAGTCTGTACTGTCGGTTCTGAAGTTCACCTTCTAGAACCTTCTATATCACACAGTCCTACCAGAACCTTCTACATCACACAGTCCTACCAGAACTTTCTACATCACACAATCCTGCCAGAACCTTCTACATCACACAGTCCTGCCAGAACCTTCTACATCACACAGTCCTACCAGAACTTTCTACATCACACAATCCTGCCAGAACCTTCTACATCACACAGTCCTACCAGAACTTTCTACATCACACAATCCTACCAGAATGTTCTACATCACACAGTCCTACCAGAACCTTCTACATCACATAGTCCTACCAGAACCTTCTACATCACACAGTCCTACCAGAACCTTCTACATCACACAGTCCTGCCAGAACCTTCTACATCACACAGTCCTGCCAGAACCTTCTACTTCACACAGTCCTACCAGAACCTTCTACATCACACAATCCTACCAGAACGTTCTACATCACACAGTCCTACCAGAACTTTCTACATCACACAATCCTACCAGAACCTTCTACATCACACAGTCCTACCAGAACCTTCTACATCACACAGTCCTACCAGAACCTTCTAAATCACATAGTCCTACCAGAACCTTCTACATCACATAGTCCTACCAGAACCTTCTATATCACACAGTCCTACCAGAACCTTCTACATCACACAGTCCTACCAGAACCTTCTACATCACATAGTCCTACCAGAACCTTCTATATCACACAGTCCTACCAGAACCTTCTACATCACACAGTCCTACCAGAACCTTCTACATCACACAGTCCTACCATAACCTTCTACATCACACAGTCCTACCAGATCCTTCTACATCACACAGTCCTACCAGAACCTTCTACATCACGTAGTCCTACCAGAACCTTCTACTTCACACAGTCCTACCAGAACCTTCTACATCACACAGTCCTACCAGAACCTTCTACATCACATAGTCCTACCAGAACCTTCTACTTCACACAGTCCTACCATAACCTTCTACTTCACACAGTCCTACCATAACCTTCTACATCACACAGTCCTACCATAACCTTCTACATCACACAGTCCTACCAGAACCTTCTACATCACACAGTCCTACCATAACCTTCTACATCACACAGTCCTACCATAACCTTCTACATCACACAGTCCTACCAGAACCTTCTACATCACACAGTCCTACCAGAACCTTCTACATCACACAGTCCTACCATAACCTTCTACATCACACAGTCCTACCAGAACCTTCTACATCACACAGTCTAGAACTGCTGCTGTGAGTGTTGGTCAGTGAGGGTATGTGTGCTGTGCTGTTCAGTGTTTGTCGTGTTGGGAACCTGTATCGCCGTTCAGTTGGGGACGAACCCGGACTGGATGTTCTTCTGCTGCTTCGCTGGAATCTTCATGTTCTACTGCGCTCACTGGCAGACCTACGTCTCCGGAACGCTGCGCTTCGGCATGTAAGTCCAGCTCCCTACACAAACTGCTGTAGGCTGAGTGGGTGGGGCTAAACTGCTGAGGAGCTAAAACTTGGGATGCTTTGATTTGTGCTGTGTTTAATTCTATAATTTGCTCCTCCTTCTCCACCGTCTCCTGTGTCCCCCCCCGTCCCCCCGTCTCCTCGTCCCTTCTGAGCAGAATTGATGTGACTGAAGTTCAGATCTTCATTATAATCTTGTACTTGCTGGCCGCCACCGGAGGAACAGCTTTTTGGCAATATGTGGTAATCATCTTCTATCACGCTTAATCAACACAAATCACGAGCCAATCAATCAATCAATAAATAATTTAGAACGCCATCAACACAGTCCATTACTCCCAACACTATCAACACAGTCCATCACTCCCAACACTATCAACACAGTCCATCACTCCCAACACTATCAACACAGTCCATCACTCCCAACACTATCAACACAGTCCATCACTCCCAATACCATCAACACAGTCCATCACTCCCAACACCATCAACACAGTCCATCACTCCCAACACCATCAACACAGTCCATCACTCCCAACACTATCAACACAGTCCATCACTCCCAACACCATCAACACAGTCCATCACTCCCAACACCATCAACACAGTCCATCACTCCCAACACTATCAACACAGTCCATCACTCCCAACGCCATCACCACAGTCCATTACTCCCAACACCATCAACACAGTCCATTACTCCCAACACTATCAACACAGTCCATCACTCCCAACGCCATCAACACAGTCCATCACTCCCAACACTATCAACACAGTCCATCACTCCCAACACTATCAACACAGTCCATCACTCCCAACGCCATCAACACAGTCCATCACTCCCAACACCATCAACACAGTTCATCACTCCCAACACCATCAACACAGTCCATCACTCTCAACGCCATCAACACAGTCCATCACTCCCAACACCATCAACACAGTCCATCACTCTCAACGCCATCAACACAGTCCATCACTCCCAACACCATCAACACAGTCCATCACTCCCAACACCATCAACACAGTCCATCACTCTCAACGCCAATGCTGATATCCGTGTGTTTCAGATTCCGGTGCTGAATATCCAGATTAAAGTCATTCCCGCCGTCTTCACGCTGCTGGGGGCCGTCTTCTCCTGCACCAACTACTTCCGGGTCATATTCTCAGGCGGGATGGGCAAAAACGGCTCCACCATCGCAGTAAGTCTCGCGGTGACCCTGCCGACCGACTGGCTGCTGGGTTTCACCTGTTTTGTTTGTTTATGTTGTGATTGTAGTGATCAGTGCTTCAGTAACGACACTGTCAGTGATTCTCTGATTGAGATCAGACTGTATGATAATGTATCCTGAGTTCGGCTCGTTAGGCTCATTAGGATAATTATTAGTGGAGCCGTGGAAGTGGTGTTGCAGTTATGAGCTCGTACAGAACTACTGTCCAGCATTTCACACCATAACACTAAACTACCACTTTCACACTGTATTTAGTGTTCAGTCTGTGTTTACACTGTTTAGTCTGTATGTATACTGTTCAGTCTGTATGTACGCTGTTCAGTCTGTATGTACGCTGTTCAGTCTGTATTTAGTTTTCAGTTTGTATATACGCTGTTCAGCCTATATTTACGCTGTTCAGTCTGTTTTACGCTGTTTAGTCTGTATTTAGTGTTCAGTCTGTATTTATGCTGTTTAGTCTGTATTTAGTGTTCACTCTGTATGTACGCTGTTCAGTCTGTATTTGGTGTTCAGTCTATATGTACGCTGTTCAGTCTGTATTTGGTGTTCAGTCTGTATGTACACTGCTCGGTCTGTATTTAGTGTTCAGTCTGCATGTACGCTGTTTAGTCTGTATTTAGGTTTCACTCTATATTTAGTGTTCAGTCTGTATTTACACTGTTCAGTCTGCATTTAGTGTTCAGTCTGTATGTACACTGTTCAGTCTGAATTTAGTGTTAAGTCTGTATGCACACTGTTTAGTCTGCATTTAGTGTTCAGTCTGTATTTACACTGTTCAGTCTGTATGTACGCTGTTCAGTCTCTATTTAGTGTTCAGTCTGTATGTGTGCTTTTCAGTCTCTATTTAGTGTTTAGTCTGTATTTAGTGTTCAGTCTGTATGTACGCTGTTCAGTCTATATGTAGTGTACAGTCTGTATTTAGTGTTCAGTTTGTATGTATGCTGTTCAGCCTGTATTTACGTGGTTTAGTCTGTATTTAGTGTTCAGTCTGTATGTACGCTGTTTAGTCTGTATTTAGTGTTCAGTTTGTATGTACGCTCTTCAGTCTGTATGTACGCTGTTCTGTCTGTATTTAGTGTTCAGTCTGTATTTAGTGTTCAGTCTGTATGTTTGCTGTTTAGTCTGTATTTAGGTTTCAGTCTGTATTTAGTGTTCAGTCTGCATTTACACGGTTCAGGCTGAATTTAGTGTTCAGTCTGTATTTACACTGTCAACACTCTGAGCTTTGACTCTAAGCACTGACTCTGAGTTCTGACTTTTGTCACTGACTTACTGAGTACTGACTCTGTTCTCGCTGTTCCTCTGTCTTCTCCTCCAGGGGACGAGTGTCCTGTCTCCAGCCTTCCACATCGGGGTGGTCACCTGTCTGGCTCTGCTGAGCTATAAGATGTCGTCGGAGCAGCTGTTCCAGAAACATCCCTGCCTCTACATTTTAGCGTTCGGCTTCGCCTCGGCCAAGATCACCAACCGACTGGTGGTAAGAAGAGACGGCGGGACAGTCCCGCTCACTCAGTCCTATAGTTCAAATATATATATATATACTGTATATCACTCAGTCTTATATTTCTAATATACTGTATATCACTCAGTCTTATATTTCTAATATATATATATATACTGTATATCACTCAGTCTTATATTTCTAATATATATATATATACTGTATATCACTCAGTCTTATATTTCAAATATATATATATATATATATATATATATATATATATATATATATATATATATATATATACTGTATATCTATATATATATATATACTGTATATCACTCAGTCTTATATTTCTAATATACTGTATGTCACTCAGTCTTATATTTCAAATATATATATATATATATATATATATATATATATATATATATATATATATATATATATATATATACTGTATATCACTCAGTCTTATATTTCTAATATACTGTATATCACTCAGTCTTATATTTCATATATATATATATATACTGTATATCACTCAGTCTTATATTTCAAATATATATATATATATATATATATATATATATATATATATATATATATATATATATACTGTATATCTATATATATATACTGTATATCACTCAGTCTTATATTTCTAATATACTGTATATCACTCAGTCTTATATTTCATATATATATATATATATATATATACTGTATATCACTCAGTCTTATATTTCTAATATATATATATATATATACTGTATATCACTCAGTCTTATATTTCCAATATACTGTATATCACTCAGTCTTATATTTCTAATATATATATACTGTATATCACTCAGTCCTATATTTCTAATATATATACTGTATATCACTCAGTCTTATATTTCTAATATATATATACTGTATATCACTCAGTCTTATATTTCTAATATACTGTATATCACTCAGTCTTATATTTCTAATATATATATATATATATATATATATATATATATATATATATATATATATATATATACTGTATATCACTCAGTCTTATTTCTAATATACTGTATATCACTCAGTCTTATATTTCTAATATATATACTGTATATCACTCAGTCTTATATTTCTAATATATATACTGTATATCACTCAATCTTATATTTCTAATATATATATATATACTGTATATCACTCAGTCTTATATTTCTAATATATATACTGTATATCACTCAATCTTATTTCTAATATATATATATATATATATATACTGTATATCACTCAGTCTTATATTTCTAATATATATACTGTATATCACTCAGTCTTATATTTCTAATATATATATATACTGTATATCACTCAGTCTTATATTTCTAATATATATATATACACTGTATATTACTCAGTCTTATATTTCTAATATATATAATGTATATCACTCAGTCTTATATTTCTAATATATATATATATACTGTATATCACTGTCTTATATTTCTAATATATATACTGTATATCACTCAGTCTTATATTTCTAATATACTGTATATCACTCAGTCTTATATTTCTAATATATATACTGTATATCACTGTCTTATATTTCTAATATACTGTATATCACTCAGTCTTATATTTCTAATATACTGTATATCACTCAGTCTTATATTTCTAATATATATACTGTATATCACTCAGTCTTATATTTCTAATTTATATATATATACTGTATATGACTCAGTCTTATATTTCTAATATACTGTATATCACTGTCTTATATTTCTAATATATATACTGTATATCACTCAGTCTTATATTTCTAATACGTATACTGTATATCACTCAGTCTTATATTTCTAATATACTGTATATCACTCAGTCTTATATTTCTAATATATATATATATATATATATATATATATATATATATATATATATATACTGTATATGACTCAGTCTTATATTTCTAATATACTGTATATCACTGTCTTATATTTCTAATATATATACTGTATATCACTCAGTCTTATATTTCTAATACGTATACTGTATATCACTCAGTCTTATATTTCTAATATACTGTATATCACTCAGTCCTATATTTCTAATATGCTGTATATCACTCAGTCTTATATTTCTAATATATATATATATATATATATATATATATATATATATATATATATATATATATATATATATGTATATATATATATACTGTATATCACTCAGTCCTATATTTTTAACATACTGTATATCACTCAGTCTTATATTTCTAATATACTGTATATCTCAGTCTTATATTTCTAATATATATATATACTGTATATCACTCAGTCTTATATTTCTAATATATGTATATACTGTATATCACTCAGTCTTAAATTTCTAATATATATATACTGTATATCACTCAGTCCTATATTTCTAATATATATATACTGTATATCACTCAGTCTTATATTTCTAATATATATACTGTATATCACTCAGTCTTATATTTCTAATATACTGTATATCACTCAGTCTTATATTTCTAATATATATATACTGTATATCACTGTCTTATATTTCTAATACATATACTGTATATCACTCAGTCTTATATTTCTAATATATATATATATATACTGTATATCACTCAGTCTTATATTTCTAATATATATATACTGTATATCACTCAGTCTTATATTTCTAATATACTGTATATCACTCAGTCTTATATTTCTAATATACTGTATATCACTCAGTCTTATATTTCTAATATATATATACTGTATATCACTCAGTCTTATATTTCTAATATATATATATATATATATATATATATATATATATATATATATATATATATATATACTATATATCACTCAGTCTTATATTTCTAATATATATATACTGTATATCACTCAGTCTTATATTTCTAATATATATACTGTATATCACTCCGTCTTATATTTCTAATATACTGTATATCACTCAGTCTTATATTTCTAATATATATATATATATATATATATATATATATATATATATATATATATACTGTATATCACTCAGTCTTATATTTCTAATATATATACTGTATATCACTCAGTCTTATATTTCTAATATATATATATACTGTATATGACTCCGTCTTATAGGTGGGTGTGTTTGATGTTCACCTGCGTGTGTTTGTTCTTCAGGTTGCTCACATGACCAAAAGTGAGATGCACCGTAACGACCTGGCGTTCCTGAGTCCGGCGCTGCTGCTCCTCTGTCAGCACTTCAGCTGCTTCAGTGAACATCTCGTCCTGTGGGTGGCGCTGGTGAGTGCTGGTGCAGGAGAACCGTAAACACTTCAGAGTTCTGCCGATTGTAGGTGTGGATGTGATGAAGTGGCCAGTCTGTGAGAACGGCCTGTGATTGGACGGTTCAGAGGGCGTGCAGTGCTGACTCTGGCTCTGGCTCTGGCTCTGACTCTGACTCTGGCTCTGACTCTGACTCTGACTCTGGCTCTGGCTCTGACTCTGACTCTGACTCTGACTCTGACTCTGGCTCTGGCTCTGGCTCTGACTCTGACTCTGACTCTGACTCTGACTCTGGCTCTGGCTCTGACTCTGGCTCTGACTCTGTTTTGCAGGTGGTGTCCGGGTTTGATCTGGTCTGCTACTGCGTGAGCGTCTGTAATCAGATCGCTGCTCATCTGAACATCAGCGTGTTCAGCATCCGCCAGCTGGAGTCGCCCAAACAGGACCACCACAACCACCACTAACACCCCCCCCACCGCCTCCCTCCCTCCCCCCTCGCTCGCTCGCTCACTCACTCACTCACTCCGTCCCCCTGCAGGTCAGGTACTGCTGCGAATGTACCTCCGCCGAGCTCTAGCGCAGTCCAGCGCGTGGGTCGAGTCGCAGGACTGCTTTTACAGACTGACGCTCTCGTCTGATTGGTTGAGACTCGGCCTGAAGCTTCGTTTGTGGTCAGTTTTAATCGTTAGGAAGACGTTACTCTAACGCTTCTCATCGCCGCCGCTCAGCGGTTCAGACGTAAACTCAGATTCAGAGGGTTTCGGTGTGAAGTGGTTCAGGCGGTGTTTACAGTGGTGGTCATGGAGATGCCCGGTTATCAGACCCACCAGTGGTCTTCACGTGTCTTCTGAGTTTATCTGGATGTTGATGGTAAAATGTGGAAGATCTGAAAATACTAGGTTTTCTTTGGGGACTATTTGAACCTCACAGTGTCCTGCATGTATCCCTCCACCATGAATGGAGTTTAAGACTGAGATCTTCTCTAAACTATCATAAACAGAGTCTCAGAATCAGACAGTGTATTTATAACATCTACTGTAAGAACTTTCTGTGAGGAGCTTTTAGAGGTGGACGTCTGGTTCCATTCACCTCCACTGTGAACAGATCTGACTGGATCTAGAACAGCTTTTAGAGGTGGACGTCTGGTTCCATTTACCACCACTGTGAACAGATCTGAGTGTTTCAGACTGTAAGCTCTCAGACTGAGGTTTTTAAACAGTGGAATTTACTTTTTTATAGTTTTTGTATTTGGTTTTAGGCTGTTTATTTATAGGGCATTGCTGTCCCACCCTGACTGATCTACCTGTGGAGACCCTCCACTAAACCAGTGACCAGTAAAGCTTATCGATTGATGTATTGATTGATTGATTAGCATCTTTGTAAATGTGGCGTTAGACTAAAACCCCAAAAACTACCATTAACCCAGTATTTCACCTGTCCGACGAAAAATCTCCAAATCTGTCCGATCTCCAAAGTAGGAGCTCTAAATAGTTTTCCTATGCTGGAGCGTTTCTATTGGTCTGTTCATCAGGAAGCTGTTACACAGAAAGAATAGAATTTAGAACCATTTGAAACACCCACATATACACACACACACACACACTAGTGAACACACACTAGGGGGCACACTTGCCTGGAGCGCTGAGCAGCCCTATCCAGAACGCCCGGGCACTTCAGTCGTGTCCCGCTGGTACTGGGTTCGAACCTTCCTGTTACAAGACCGGACCCCTAACCTCCGGACCACCACCGCCCCCAACAGCAAATAATCTAGAAAAAAAAGATGGACAGAAATGGACATGCATGTTTTTCTTTGGACAGCTTGGTGGCGCTGTTTCACTCAGAGGGTCAGTGGAGGTGTGTTTAGTGCCGTGAGTAGTTTGTTTATATAACGTTGTTGGGACTCGTGGTTCATTATACACACCCTAATCTCAGCACGCAGTTATATCCTGAGACGATGATGATGATGATGATGATGAAGATGATGATGAAGATGATAATGATGATGATGATGATGATCTGTGAGGTGTCCAGCCTGGTGCTCACTGGTGCTGGACTGTGTTGGGGTGAGCGTGCAGGTGATAGAAGGGTGATCAGTGTTTACACTCCGGAGTTAATGTGATGGTTTATGTGCCTCAGCTCGTATCTTCACCGTCCGGCTCACTCAGACGCGCTACTTCACTTTTATTTATTTATTTATAGCTTTTTAAAATCAAACCACCAGAATTTTAAAATTCCAGCTCGTACGTTCAGCTCAATAACACAGCTACTTAATCAATACCTCGTACTATCAGATATCGATCACTAATAAATAGATAGTAATGTACTTATGTCTGCGTGGTTGAGTTAGTGGCGTACAAATAAATAATCAGTAATTATAGATTTACTGAGTGTTTATAATTAATCAGAGTTTAATAATGATTATTAATTGGCTAATAAATAAACATTTATATTAACTTAATGGCCCCCTTAACATACGTATAAAGTTATTTTGTTTATTATTAGTTTTATATATTAATAAAAGCTGCAGTTTTTGTATGATTGTTAATGTGCAGATATAATTATATATTAATCTACTAAGTACTGATTAAACTACTAAATACTGATTAAACTACTAAGTACTGATTAATCTACTAAGTACTGATTAAACTACTAAATACTGATTAAACTACTAAATACTGATTAATCTACTAAATACTGAATAAATTACTAATTACTGATTAAACTACTAAATACTGATTAATCTACTAAATACTGAATAAATTCCTAAATACTGATTAATCTACTAAATACTGATTAAACTACTAAATACTGAATAAACCACTAAATACTGATTAAAGTACTGATTAAGATGCTAAGTACTGATTAAGATGCTAAGTACTGGGTTAGGAAATGCTACATTTGCCTTTTGTTTTTTTATTGAAATCAAAGTAACTATGCAGGTTTCTGATGTCATTACTGACCGTTTACTGTAACCGTCCAGCTTCACGCGCGACGCGTCCGTCAGCCAGAACGTGTTTAGTTAGCACTGAAGCTACGAGGCTAACAGCTAATAGAAGCTTGACCTTAAGTTGAAAAGGGAACATAAACAAACATGAATTAGTTTCTGCAGCTAATTT
This sequence comes from Megaleporinus macrocephalus, assembly GCA_021613375.1. Lineage (NCBI taxonomy): Eukaryota > Metazoa > Chordata > Actinopteri > Characiformes > Anostomidae > Megaleporinus > Megaleporinus macrocephalus. The sequence continues at coordinate 49,148,816 of CM038710.1, read as the reverse complement.
TAATAGAATGTTAAAATAATAATAATATTAGTAATAATAATAAAACTAGGTCGCTAGTTAGCATTAGCGCTTCACCAAACTATACATTCCTCCATACCGCATCATATCAGGACCATAATTCATGTCTGTCTCGATTATTAACTTTAGAAAAACCACAATAAACACTTCGTTCATTTCTTGCAGCTAATAAAGTAAAAAGGGGCCAAACAAGCGAACAGGCTAACTAGCTAACTCGCTAACTAACTTAGCACAGGCGCTCGAGCTCACATCAACAAACATCTCACACACCGACCAATCACAGCGTCTTACAGCCTACGTCTGAACAACTTTACACACGTCTGAACAACTTTACACACGTCTGAACAACTTTACACACGTCTGAACAACTTTTCACACATCTGAACAACTTTACACACGTCTGAACAACTTTACACACGTCTGAACAACTTTACACACGTCTGAACAACTTTACACACGTCTGATTAACTTTACACACTTTCACACATCGACCAATCACAGCTTTTACACGTCTGAACAACTTTACACACGTCTGAACAACTTTACACACATGTGAACAACTTTACACACGTCTGAACAACTTTACACACATGTGAACAACTTTACACACGTCTGAACAACTTTACACACGTCTGAACAACTTTACACACGTCTGAACAACTTTACACACGTCTGAACAACTTTACACACGTCTGAACAACTTTACACACGTCTGAACAACTTTACACACGTCTGAACAACTTTACACACGTCTGATTAACTTTACACACTTTCACACATCGACCAATCACAGCTTTTACACGTCTGAACAACTTTACACACGTCTGAACAACTTTACACACATGTGAACAACTTTACACACGTCTGAACAACTTTACACACTTTCACACGTCTGAACAACTTTACACACGTCTGAACAACTTTACACACTTTCACACGTCTGAACAACTTTACACACGTCTGAACAACTTTACACACGTCTGAACAACTTTACACGTCTGAACAACTTTACAAACATCTGAACAACTTTACACACGTCTGAACAACTTTACACACTTTCACACGTCAACCAATCACAGCTTTCACACGTCTGAACAACTTTACACACGTCTGAACAACTTTACACATGTCTGAACAACTTTACACACTTTCAAACACCGACCAATCACAGCGTCTTACAGCCTACGTCTGAACAACTTTACACACGTCTGAACAACTTTACACACATCTGAACAACTTTACACACATGTGAACAACTTTACACACGTCTGAACAACTTTACACACGTCTGAACAACTTTACACACATCTGATTAACTTTACACACTTTCACACATCGACCAATCACAGCTTTTACACGTCTGAACAGCTTTACACACAACTGAACAACTTTACACACTTTCACACGTCTGAACAACTTTACACACGTCTGAACAACTTTACACACGTCTGAACAACTTTACACACTTTACACACGTCTGAACAACTTTACAAACATCTGAACAACTTTACACACTTTCACACGTCAACCAATCACAGCTTTCACACGTGTGAACAACTTTACACACGTGTGAACAACTTTACACACGTCTGAACAACTTTACACATGTCTGAACAACTTTACACACTTTCACACACCGACCAATCACAGCGTCTTACAGCCTATGTCTGAACAACTTTACACACGTCTGAACAACTTTACACACGTCTGAACAACTTTACACACGTCTGAACAACTTTACACACGTCTGAACAACTTTACACACATGTGAACAACTTTACACACGTCTGAACAACTTTACACACGTCTGAACAACTTTACACACTTTCACACGTCTGAACAACTTTACACACTTTCACACATCGACCAATCACAGCTTTTACACGTCTGAACAACTTTACACACGTCTGAAAAACTTTACACACGTCTGAACAACTTTACACACGTCTGAACAACTTTACACACGGCTGAACAACTTTACACACATGTGAACAACTTTACACACGTCTGAACAACTTTACACACGTCTGAACAACTTTACAAACATCTGAACAACTTTACACACGTCTGAACAACTTTACACACTTTCACACGTCAACCAATCACAGCTTTCACACGTCTGAACAACTTTACACACGTCTGAACAACTTTACACATGTCTGAACAACTTTACACACTTTCAAACACCGACCAATCACAGCGTCTTACAGCCTACGTCTGAACAACTTTACACACGTCTGAACAACTTTACACACATCTGAACAACTTTACACACATGTGAACAACTTTACACACGTCTGAACAACTTTACACACGTCTGAACAACTTTACACACATCTGATTAACTTTACACACTTTCACACATCGACCAATCACAGCTTTTACACGTCTGAACAGCTTTACACACGTCTGAACAACTTTACACACTTTCACACGTCTGAACAACTTTACAAACATCTGAACAACTTTACACACGTGTGAACAACTTTACACACGTCTGAACAACTTTACACACTTTCACACACCGACCAATCACAGCGTCTTACAGCCTATGTCTGAACAACTTTACACACGTCTGAACAACTTTACACACATGTGAACAACTTTACACACGTCTGAACAACTTTACACACTTTCACACGTCTGAACAACTTTACACACTTTCACACATCGACCAATCACAGCTTTTACACGTCTGAACAACTTTACACACGTGTGAACAACTTTACACACGTCTGAACAACTTTACACATGTCTGAACAACTTTACACACTTTCACACACCGACCAATCACAGCGTCTTACAGCCTATGTCTGAACAACTTTACACACGTCTGAACAACTTTACACACGTCTGAACAACTTTACACACATGTGAACAACTTTACACACGTCTGAACAACTTTACACACGTCTGAACAACTTTACACACTTTCACACGTCTGAACAACTTTACACACTTTCACACATCGACCAATCACAGCTTTTACACGTCTGAACAACTTTACACACGTCTGAAAAACTTTACACACGTCTGAACAACTTTACACACGTCTGAACAACTTTACACACGGCTGAACAACTTTACACACATGTGAACAACTTTACACACGTCTGAACAACTTTACACACGTCTGAACAACTTTACAAACATCTGAACAACTTTACACACGTCTGAACAACTTTACACACTTTCACACGTCAACCAATCACAGCTTTCACACGTCTGAACAACTTTACACACGTCTGAACAACTTTACACATGTCTGAACAACTTTACACACTTTCAAACACCGACCAATCACAGCGTCTTACAGCCTACGTCTGAACAACTTTACACACGTCTGAACAACTTTACACACATCTGAACAACTTTACACACATGTGAACAACTTTACACACGTCTGAACAACTTTACACACGTCTGAACAACTTTACACACATCTGATTAACTTTACACACTTTCACACATCGACCAATCACAGCTTTTACACGTCTGAACAGCTTTACACACGTCTGAACAACTTTACACACTTTCACACGTCTGAACAACTTTACACACGTCTGAACAACTTTACACACGTCTGAACAACTTTACACACTTTACACACGTCTGAACAACTTTACAAACATCTGAACAACTTTACACACGTGTGAACAACTTTACACACGTCTGAACAACTTTACACACTTTCACACACCGACCAATCACAGCGTCTTACAGCCTATGTCTGAACAACTTTACACACGTCTGAACAACTTTACACACATGTGAACAACTTTACACACGTCTGAACAACTTTACACACTTTCACACGTCTGAACAACTTTACACACTTTCACACATCGACCAATCACAGCTTTTACACGTCTGAACAACTTAACACACTTTCACACATCGACCAATCACAGCTTTTACACGTCTGAACAACTTTACACACGTCTGAACAACTTTACACACGTCTGAAAAACTTTACACACGTCTGAAAAACTTTACACACGTCTGAACAACTTTACACACGTCTGAACAACTTTAGACACGTCTGAACAACTTTACACACTTTCACACGTCTGAACAACTTTACACACGTCTGAACAACTTTACACACGTCTGAACAACTTTACACACTTTCACACGTCAACCAATCACAGCTTTCACACGTGTGAACAACTTTACACACGTCTGAACAACTTTACACATGTCTGAACAACTTTACACACTTTCACACACCGACCAATCACAGCGTCTTACAGCCTACGTCTGAACAACTTTACACACGTCTGAACAACTTTACACACGTCTGAACAACTTTACACACGTGAACAACTTTACACACGTCTGAACAACTTTACACACGCCTGAACAACTTTACACACTTTCACACGTCTGAACAACTTTACACACTTTCACACATCGACCAATCACAGCTTTTACACGTCTGAACAACTTAACACACTTTCACACATCGACCAATCACAGCTTTTACACGTCTGAACAACTTTACACATGTCTGAACAACTTTACACACTTTCACACACCGACCAATCACAGCGTCTTACAGCCTACGTCTGAACAACTTTACACACGTCTGAACAACTTTACACACATCTGAACAACTTTACACACATGTGAACAACTTTACACACGTCTGAACAACTTTACACACTTTCACACGTCTGAACAACTTTACACACTTTCAAACACCGACCAATCACAGCGTCTTACAGCCTACGTCTGAACAACTTTACACACGTCTGAACAACTTTACACACATCTGAACAACTTTACACACATGTGAACAACTTTACACACGTCTGAACAACTTTACACACGTCTGAACAACTTTACACACATCTCATTAACTTTACACACTTTCACACATCGACCAATCACAGCTTTTACACGTCTGAACAGCTTTACACACGTCTGAACAACTTTACACACTTTCACACGTCTGAACAACTTTACACACGTCTGAACAACTTTACACACGTCTGAACAACTTTACACACTTTACACACGTCTGAACAACTTTACAAACATCTGAACAACTTTACACACGTCTGAACAACTTTACACACTTTCACACGTCAACCAATCACAGCTTTCACACGTGTGAACAACTTTACACACGTGTGAACAACTTTACACACGTCTGAACAACTTTACACATGTCTGAACAACTTTACACACTTTCACACACCGACCAATCACAGCGTCTTACAGCCTATGTCTGAACAACTTTACACACGTCTGAACAACTTTACACACATGTGAACAACTTTACACACGTCTGAACAACTTTACACACTTTCACACGTCTGAACAACTTTACACACTTTCACACATCGACCAATCACAGCTTTTACACGTCTGAACAACTTAACACACTTACACACATCGACCAATCACAGCTTTTACACATCTGAACAACTTTACACACGTCTGAAAAACTTTACACTCGTCTGAAAAACTTTACACACGTCTGAACAACTTTACACACGGCTGAACAACTTTACACACGGCTGAACAACTTTAGACACTTTCACACGTCTGAACAACTTTACACACGTCTGAACAACTTTACACACTTTCACACGTCTGAACAACTTTACACACGTCTGAACAACTTTACACACGTCTGAACAACTTTACACACGTCTGAACAACTTTACACACTTCTGAACAACTTTACACACATCTGAACAACTTTTCACACGTCTGAACAACTTTTCACACGTCTGAACTACTTTTCACACGTCTGAACAACTTTTCACACGTCTGAACAACTTTACACACTTTCACACATCGACCAATCACAGCTTTTACACGTCTGAACAACTTTACACACGTCTGAACAACTTTACACACTTTCACACGTCTGAACAACTTTACACACGTCTGAACAACTTTACACACGTCTGAACAACTTTACATACGTCTGAACAACTTTACTTTCACACGTCAACCAATCACAGCTTTCACACGTGTGAACAACTTTACACACGTCTGAACAACTTTACACATGTCTGAACAACTTTACACACTTTCAAACACCGACCAATCACAGCGTCTTACAGCCTACGTCTGAACAACTTTACACACGTCTGAACAACTTTACACACATCTGAACAACTTTTCACACGTCTGAACAACTTTTCACACGTCTGATTAACTTTACACACTTTCACACATCGACCAATCACAGCTTTTACACGTCTGAACAACTTTACACACGTCTGAACAACTTTACACACTTTCACACGTCTGAACAACTTTACACACGTCTGAAAAACTTTACAAACATCTGAACAACTTTACACACGTCTGAACAACTTTACACACTTTCACACATCAACCAATCACAGCTTTCACACGTGTGAACAACTTTACACACGTCTGATTAACTTTACACACTTTCACACATCGACCAATCACAGCTTTTACACATCTGAACAACTTAACACACTTTCACATATCGACCAATCACAGCTTTTACACGTCTGAACAACTTTACACACGTCTGAACAACTTTACACACGTCTGAAAAGCTTTACACACGTGTGAACAACTTTACACACGTCTGAACAACTTTACACACGTCTGATTAACTTTACACACTTTCACACATCGACCAATCACAGTTTTTACACGTCTGAACAACTTTACACGCGTCTGAACAACTTTACACACTTTCACACGTCTGAACAACTTTACACACGTCTGAACAACTTTACACACGTCTGAACAACTTTACACACGTCTGATTAACTTTACACACTTTCACACATCGACCAATCACAGCTTTTACACGTCTGAACAACTTAACACACTTTCACATATCGACCAATCACAGTTTTTACACGTCTGAACAACTTTACACACGTCTGAACAACTTTACACACTTTCACACGTCTGATTAACTTTACACACTTTCACACATCGACCAATCACAGCTTTTACACGTCTGAACAACTTAACACACTTTCACATATCGACCAATCACAGCTTTTACACGTCTGAACAACTTTACACACGTCTGAACAACTTTACACACGTCTGAAAAGCTTTACACACGTGTGAACAACTTTACACATGTCTGAACAACTTTACACACGTCTGAAAAACTTTACACATGTCTGAACAACTTTACACACGTCTGAACAACTTTACACACGTCTGAACAACTTTACACACGTCTGAACAACTTTACACACTTTCACACATCGACCAATCACAGTTTTTACACGTCTGAACAACTTTACACACGTCTGAACAACTTTACACACTTTCACACGTCTGAACAACTTTGCACACGTCTGAACAACTCTACACATGTCTGAACAACTTTACACATGTCTGAACAACTTTACACACTTTCACACGTCTAAACAACTTTACACACTTTCACACATCAACCAATCACAGCTTTTACACGTCTGAACAACTTTACACACGGCTGAAAAACTTTACACACGTCTGAACAACTTTACACACGTCTGAACAACTTTACACACGTCTGAACAACTTTACACATGTCTGAACAACTTTACACACGTCTGATTAACTTTACACACTTTCACACATCGACCAATCACAGCTTTTACACTTCTGAACAACTTTACACCCGTGTGAACAACTTTACACACTTTCACACGTCTGAACAACTTTACACACGTCTGAACAACTTTACACACGTCTGAACAACTTTACAAACATCTGAACAACTTTACACACGTCTGAACAACTTTACACACTTTCACACGTCTGAACAACTTTACACACGTCTGAACAACTTTACACACGTCTGAACAACTTTACACACGTCTGAACAACTTTACACACGTCTGAACAACTTTACACACTTTCACACGTCTGAACAACTTTACACACGTCTGAACAACTTTACACATGTCTGAACAACTTTACACACTTTCACACGTCTAAACAACTTTACACACTTTCACACATCGACCAATCACAGCTTTTACACGTCTGAACAACTTTACACACGTCTGAACAACTTTACACACGTGTGAACAACTTTACACACTTTCACACATCAACCAATCACAGCTTTCACACGTGTGAATAACTTTACACACGTCTGAACAACTTTACACATGTCTGAACAACTTTACACACTTTCACACACCGACCAATCACAGCGTCTTACAGCCTACGTCTGAACAACTTTACACACGTCTGAACAACTTTACACACGTCTGAACAACTTTACACACTTTCACACGTCTGAACAACTTTACACACTTTCACACATCGACCAATCACAGCTTTTACACGTCTGAACAACTTAACACACTTTCACACATCGACCAATCACAGCGTCTTACAGCCTACGTCTGAACAACTTTACACACGTCTGAACAACTTTACACACGTCTGAACAACTTTACACACTTTCACACGTCTGAACAACTTTACACACTTTCACACACCAACCAATCACAGCTTTCACACGTGTGAACAACTTTACACACGTCTGAACAACTTTACACATGTCTGAACAACTTTACACACTTTCACACACCGACCAATCACAGCGTCTTACAGCCTACGTCTGAACAACTTTACACACGTCTGAACAACTTTACACACTTTCACACGTCTGAACAACTTTACACACTTTCACACATCGACCAATCACAGCTTTTACACGTCTGAACAACTTAACACACTTTCACACATCGACCAATCACAGCGTCTTACAGTCTACGTCTGAACAACTTTACACATGTCTGAACAACTTTACACACTTTCACACACCGACCAATCACAGCGTCTTACAGCCTACGTCTGAACAACTTTACACACGTCTGAACAACTTTACACACTTTCACACATCGACCAATCACAGCTTTTACACGTCTGAACAACTTTACACACGTCTGAACAACTTTACACACGTCTGAACAACTTTACACACTTTCACACACCGACCAATCACAGCGTCTTACAGCCTACGTCTGAACAACTTTACACACGTCTGAACAACTTTACACACTTTCACACATCGACCAATCACAGCTTTTACACGTCTGAACAACTTAACACACTTTCACACGTCTGAACAACTTTACACACTTTCACACATCGACCAATCACAGCTTTTACACGTCTGAACAACTTAACACACTTTCACACATCGACCAATCACAGCTTTTACACGTCTGAACAACTTAACACACTTTCACATATCGACCAATCACAGCTTTTACACGTCTGAACAACTTTACACACGTCTGAACAACTTTACACACGTCTGAACAACTTTACACATGTCTGAACAACTTTTCACACGTCTGAAAAACTTTACACACATGTGAACAACTTTACACACGTCTGTACAACTTTATACACGTCTGAACAACTTTACACACTTTCACACATCTGAACAACTTTACACACGTCTGAACAACTTTACACACTTTCACACATCGACCAATCACAGCTTTACACACGTCTGAACAACTTTACACACGTCTGAACAACTTTACACACGTCTGAACAACTTTACACACGTCTGAACAACTTTACACACGTCTGAACAACTTTACACATGTCTGAACAACTTTACACACTTTCACACGTCTGAACAACTTTACACACTTTCACACATCGACCAATCACAGCTTTTACACGTCTGAACAACTTAACACACTTTCACACGTCTGAACAACTTTACACACTTTCACACATCGACCAATCACAGCTTTTACACGTCTGAACAACTTAACACACTTTCACACATCGACCAATCACAGCTTTTACACGTCTGAACAACTTTACACACGTCTGAAAAACTTTACACACGTCTGAACAACTTTACACACGTCTGAACAACTTTTCACACGTCTGAACAACTTTTCACACGTCTGAACAACTTTACACACGTCTGAACAACTTTACACACTTTCACACGTCTGAACAACTTTACACACGTCTGAACAACTTTGCAAACATCTGAACAACTTTACACACGTCTGAACAACTTTACACACTTTCACACGTCAACCAATCACAGCTTTCGCACATGTGAACAACTTTACACACGTCTGAACAACTTTACACATGTCTGAACAACTTTACACACTTTCACACGTCTGAACAACTTTACACACTTTCACACATCGACCAATCACAGCTTTTACACGTCTGAACAACTTAACACACTTTCACACGTCTGAACAACTTTACACACTTTCACACATCGACCAATCACAGCTTTTACACGTCTGAACAACTTAACACACTTTCACATATCGACCAATCACAGCTTTTACACGTCTGAACAACTTTACACACGTCTGAACAACTTTACACACGTCTGAACAACTTTACACACGTGTGAACAACTTTACACACGTCTGAACAACTTTACACATGTCTGAACAACTTTTCACACGTCTGAAAAACTTTACACACATGTGAACAACTTTACACACGTCTGTACAACTTTATACACGTCTGAACAACTTTACACACTTTCACACATCTGAACAACTTTACACACGTCTGAACAACTTTACACACTTTCACACATCGACCAATCACAGCTTTACACACGTCTGAACAACTTTACACACGTCTGAACAACTTTACACTCGTCTGAACAACTTTACACACATGTGAACAACTTTACACACGTCTGAACAACTTTACACACGTCTGAACAACTTTACACACGGCTGAACAACTTTACACACTTTCACACGTCTGAACAACTTTACACACTTTCACACATCGACCAATCACAGCTTTTACACGTCTGAACAACTTAACACACTTTCACACGTCTGAACAACTTTACACACTTTCACACATCGACCAATCACAGCTTTTACACGTCTGAACAACTTAACACACTTTCACACATCGACCAATCACAGCTTTTACACGTCTGAACAACTTTACACACGTCTGAAAAACTTTACACACGTCTGAACAACTTTACACACGTCTGAACAACTTTTCACACGTCTGAACAACTTTTCACACGTCTGAACAACTTTACACACTTTCACACGTCTGAACAACTTTTCACACGTCTGAACAACTTTACACACGTCTGAACAACTTTTCACACTTTCACACATCGACCAATCACAGCTTTTACACGTCTGAACAACTTTACACACGTCTGAACAACTTTACACACGTCTGAACAACTTTACACACGTCTGAAAAACTTTACACATGTCTGAACAACTTTACACACGTCTGAACAACTTTACACACGTCTGAACAACTTTACACACGTCTGAACAACTTTTCACACATGTGAAACACTTTACACACGTCTGAACAACTTTACACACGTCTGAACAACTTTACACACTTTCACACGTCTGAACAACTTAACACACTTTCACATATCGACCAATCACAGCTTTTACACGTCTGAACAACTTTACACACGTCTGAAAAGCTTTACACACGTGTGAACAACTTTACACACGTCTGAACAACTTTTCACACGTCTGAACAACTTTACACACTTTCACACGTCTGAACAACTTTTCACACGTCTGAACAACTTTACACACGTCTGAACAACTTTTCACACTTTCACACATCGACCAATCACAGCTTTTACACGTCTGAACAACTTTACACACGTCTGAACAACTTTACACACGTCTGAACAACTTTACACACGTCTGAAAAACTTTACACATGTCTGAACAACTTTACACACGTCTGAACAACTTTACACACGTCTGAACAACTTTACACACGTCTGAACAACTTTTCACACATGTGAAACACTTTACACACGTCTGAACAACTTTACACACGTCTGAACAACTTTACACACTTTCACACGTCTGAACAACTTAACACACTTTCACATATCGACCAATCACAGCTTTTACACGTCTGAACAACTTAACACACTTTCAACCATCGACCAATCACAGCTTTTACACGTCTGAACAACTTAACACACTTTCACACATCGACCAATCACAGCTTTTACACGTCTGAACAACTTTACACACGTCTGAAAAACTTTACACACGTCTGAAAAACTTTACACACGTCTGAACAACTTTACACATGTCTGAACAACTTTTCACACATCTGAACAACTTTACACACGTCTGAACAACTTTACACACGTCTGAACAACTTTACACACTTTCACACGTCTGAAGATCCGTTAGCGCTCTAGCATGCTAATGCTAATGCACTTCAATTAGTTTAGCTGCGTAGCTTCAGCGCTAAAGCTAACGCTGCGTGTGGGGCGGATTTGTTTTGTTTATTTATTTATATTGTTTATGCAGTAAATAAACATTGTGTACTTTTTTTATTTAACAGGTCAGTTACGTTGTGACAACATTAATATGTAGTTCTTCAGAAGGTTGACAGTTATCTGACTGTGGTAGCGTAGCGCTAACGTTCTGAGAACATTGTTACAACCTCCAGAAATTCCTTTGTTACTGTTTGGAATTTAACAGCATAACGACCTTACTGAACCACGACGTTCACCAACACAACCTTTTAATAACGTTGTAGTGACGTTGTAGTGACGTTGTACGAAAGTAGACAATGTTGTGATAACGTTGTGAGTTTGTTGGGATGCGTGTTTCACTGTTAGGATACTTTTCCAAATACACACTTTCAGATTCCAGACCGGAGAGAACCGGATCATCTGCACACAGGCTTCTACTGACTGATTGATTCACTGATTGATTCACTGATTGATTCACTGATTGATTCACTGATTGATTTTTCATTTGATTCATTTGATTGATTAGCAATATTTACATGTTCTTGTACCTCAAATACAGCTAGTCGGCTAAATCGGGTTCAGTGTGTCTGTTTTAGCTACAAGGCTAATAAAGCTAACAGGTGTTGGAGGCCTGATAGTAGTTGATCAATAATCTATAACAGCTTTGATAAATACGCGCTCCTAACATGCTAAAGTAAGTTAGCGTCGCTAAAAACAGCAGCTTTCAGTCTAAATTGCGTGTAGATATTAGATCATACAGGTGTCGTCTGTATGCCGTCGCCATAGAGACCAACTCAAACGCTTACTTACTCTTGTTTACGGTTTTGTTTATTTATGTTTTGTATTTTTGTGTTTATTGAACAGTTTAAGTTGTAATGATTCCGGCATATTAGCACCGTGCTAATTAGCTAATGCTAATTAATTTAGCTTTGTTGCTGCAGCGCTAATAAACTACCATTTACTTATGTTAGCCTTGTAGCTACAGCGCTAATAAACTAGTGTTACTTACATTAGCCTTGTAGCTACAGCGCTAATAAACTAGTGTTACTTACATTAGCCTTGTAGCTACAGCGCTAATAAACTAGTGTTACTTACATTAGCCTTGTAGCTACAGTGCTAATAAACTAGTGTTACTTACATTAGCCTTGTAGCTACAGCGCTAATAAACTAGCGTTACTTACGTTAGCCTTGTAGCTACACCGCTAATAAACTAGCGTTACCTACGTTAGCCTTGTAGCTACAGCGCTAATAAACTTCCGTTACTTACATTAGCCTTGTAGCTACAGCGCTAATAAACTTCCGTTACTTACGTTAGCCTTGTAGCTACAGCGCTAATAAACTAGCTCCTCTCGTTGTTGGTATTAGTGCCTTGCCTGACGTTCCGTGTGGTCTGCGGTTAGAACCGGCTCCGTTAGCGTTTAACTGGCGTCACATTAACGGCGTTCCGGTTTTTTCTGTCCACTTTAATGGAAACGCGAAGTCCTCCATCCATCACTCCATCCTTCTTTTGACCTCCGACCTCCTCACCTACCTGAGGGCATTTCCTGCTCAGTATTGAGAAGGTTCTCGTGATCTCTCCGTGTTCCGCTGTGATGTTTACTCTCTGTAACAGGTTCTCTCAGGGTTCTCCAGGCAGTGCTGCAGAGGAACCGCTTCAGAATGTTCTTCACTCAGACATCTCATCACCTCTAAACATCTAACAGAACCGTCCAACCCATGAGCCTCTCAGGACCCCTGGGCCCGTCTGGTTCCGTGGGGAGGTGGGAGTGGTTCCGTGGCGCTGCTGGAGAACCCTGTTCTGATTTGTTTTGTTTTATATTATTTGTTTATTTACACTTTTGATCAAACTTGTTTGTGTATTTCCTGTTTAAAGTCATTCAGAATGTTTATTTCTTTAAAGCTCCGCCTCCGGCCTAAACTCCGCCTCTGCACCTTCACACTCAGTTCCAGCTCTTTGATGTTTTGTGTGTGTGTGTGTGTGTGTGTGTGTGTGTGTGTGTGTGCGCGCATTAGAAAATAAACCCAACCAAAGTCATTAGTTAGTTAGTGAGTGTACCAGTGAAGCTGTTGTGTGTGTTTGTTTGTTTGTTTGTGTGTTTGTTTGTTTGTGTGTTTGTTTGTTTGTGTGGATTAAACTTTGTTTTCTGTAAAGAAGTTAATTTTCTAAACGACCAGCTGATCAAATAAAGACTGTTATACTGATTAACAGACCTTCAGCCTCAGCCTCACTCACTACCTTTCTCTCTACCTCACTACCTCTATCGCTACCTCTCTGCCTCTCTCTCTACCTCACTACCTCTATCTTTACCTCTCTATCTCTATCTCTACCTCACTATCTCTACCTCTATATCTACCTCTCTGCCTCTCTCTCTACCTCACTACCTCTATCTTTACCTCTCTATCTCTACCTCTATATCTACCTCTCTGCCTCTCTCTCTACCTCACTACCTCTATCTTTACCTCTCTATCTCTACCTCACTATCTCTACCTCTATATCTACCTCTCTGCCTCTCTCTCTACCTCACTACCTCTATCGCTATCTTTCTACCTCTATCTTTACCTCTCTGCCTCTATCTCTACCTCTCTGCCTCTCTCTCTACCTCACTACCTCTATCCTTACCTCTCTATCTCTATATCTACCTCTCTGCCTCTCTCTCTACCTCACTACCTCTATCGCTACCTTTCTACCTCTATCTCTACCTCTCTCTACCTCTATCTCTACCTCACTACCTCTATCTCTACCTCTGTACTTCTTTATCTGTACCTCTATCTCTACTTCTCTATATCTACCCCTCTACCTCTATCTCTACCTCACTACCTTTCTCTCTACCTCTCTATCTCTACCTCTATCTATCTCTCGCTCTCTCTCTCTACCTCACTATCTCTACCTCACTATCTCTTCCTCACTACCTCTATCTCTACCTCACTACCTCTCTATCTCTTGCTCTCTATACCTCTGTACCTCTATCTCTACCTCTTTCGCTCTCACTACCTCTATCTCTACATATCTCTCTACCTCTCTACTTCTCTCTACATCACTACCTCTCTCTACCTCACTACCTCTCTATCTCTACATCGCTACCTCTCTACCTCTACCTCTCTCTCACTTGCTCTCACTACCTCTCTCTATCTCTCGCTC
The DNA here is from genome assembly GCA_021613375.1 of Megaleporinus macrocephalus. NCBI lineage: Eukaryota > Metazoa > Chordata > Actinopteri > Characiformes > Anostomidae > Megaleporinus > Megaleporinus macrocephalus. The sequence continues at coordinate 49,133,403 of CM038710.1, read as the reverse complement.
TCTCTTTAACTCTCTCTATCCCTACCCATGTCTCAATCTCTCTACCTCTATCTCTCTCTACCTCTCTCTATATATCTCTCTACCACTATCTCTATATCTCTCTACCTCTATCTCTATATCTCTCTACCACTATCTCTATATCTCTCTACCTCTCTCTATATATCTCTCTACCTCTCTACCTCTATCTCTATATCTCTCTACCACTATCTCTATATCTCTCTACCTCTCTCTATATCTCTCTACCACTATCTCTATATCTCTCTACCTCTATCTCTATATCTCTCTACCTCTCTCTATATCTCTCTACCTCTATCTCTATATCTCTCTACCTCTCTGTATATCTCTCTACCTCTCTCTCTCTCACTCTCTCTTTAACTCTCTCTATCCCTACCCATGTCTCAATCTCTCTACCTCTTTATCTCTCTACTTTTATCTCTCTGTACCTCTCTCTATATATCTCTCTACCTCTCTCTATATATCTCTCTACCTCTCTATATCTCTCTACCTCTATCTCTATATCTCTCTACCTCTCTCTATTTATCTCTATCTCTATATCTCTCTACCTCTCTGTATATCTCTCTACCTCTCTCTCTCACTCTCTCTTTAACTCTATCCCTACCCATGTCTCAATCTCTCTACTTTTATCTCTCTCTATATATCTCTCTACCTCTATATATCTCTCTACCTCTTTATCTCTCTACTTTTATCTCTCTGTATCTCTCTCTATATATCTCTCTACCTCTCTCTATATATCTCTCTACCTCTCTCTATATATCTCTACCTCTCTATATCTCTCTACCTCTCTCTATATATCTCTCTACCTCTATATATCTCTCTACCTCTATATATCTCTCTACCTCTCTCTATATATCTCTTTACCTCTATATATATATCTCTCTACCTCTCTCTATATATCTCTTTACCTCTCTATATATATATCTCTCTACCTCTCTCTATATATCTCTACCTCTCTCTATATATCTATCTACCTCTATATATCTCTCTACCTCTCTCTATATATCTCTTTACCTCTCTATATATATCTCTCTACCTCTCTCTATATATCTCTACCTCTCTATATATCTCTCTACCTCTCTCTATATATCTCTCTACCTCTCTCTATATATCTCTACCTCTCTATATATCTATCTACCTCTCTCTATATATCTATCTCCCTCTCTCTATATATCTCTCTACCTCTCTCTATATATCTCTCTACCTCTCTATATATCTCTCTGCCTCTCTCTATATATCTCTCTACCTCTCTCTATATATATCTCTCTACCTCTCTATATATCTCTCTACCTCTCTCTATATATCTCTTTACCTCTCTATATATATCTCTCTACCTCTCTCTATATATCTCTACCTCTCTATATATCTCTCTACCTCTCTCTATATATCTCTCTACCTCTCTATATATCTATCTCCCTCTCTCTATATATCTCTCTACCTCTCTCTATATATCTCTCTACCTCTCTATATATCTCTCTGCCTCTCTCTATATATCTCTCTACCTCTCTATATATATATCTCTCTACCTCTCTATATATCTCTCTACCTCTCTCTATATATCTCTTTACCTCTCTATATATATCTCTCTACCTCTCTCTATATATCTCTACCTCTCTATATATCTATCTACCTCTCTCTATATATCTATCTCCCTCTCTCTATATATCTCTCTACCTCTCTCTATATATCTCTCTACCTCTCTATATATCTCTCTACCTCTCTCTATATATCTCTCTACCTCTATATATCTCTCTGCCTCTCTCTATATATCTCTCTACCTCTCTCATATATCTCTCTACCTCTCATATGTCTCTCTGCCTCTCTCTATATATCTCTCTACCTCTATATATCTCTCTACCTCTCTCTATATATCTCTCTACCTCTCTCATATATCTCTCTACCTCTCATATGTCTCTCTACCTCTATATATCTCTCTACCTCTATATATCTCTCTACCTCTATATATATCTCTCTACCTCTCTATATATCTGTCTACCTCTATATATATCTCTCTACCTCTCTCATATATCTCTCTACCTCTCATATGTCTCTCTACCTCTATATATCTCTCTACCTTTCTATATATCTCTCTACCTCTATATATCTCTCTACCTCTATATATATCTCTCTACCTCTCTATATATCTGTCTACCTCTATATATATCTGTCTACCTCTCTCATATATCTCTCTGTATCTCTATATATATATATATCTCTGCCTCTCTCTATATATCTCTCTACCTCTCTATATATCTCTCTACCTCTCTCTATATATCTCTACCTCTCTATATATCTCTACCTCTCTATGTATCTCTCTACCTCTATATATCTCTCCACCTCTATATATCTCTCTACCTCTCTATATATCTCTCTACCTCTCTCTATATATCTCTACCTCTCTATATAACTCTCTACCTCTATATATCTCTCTACCTCTCTATATATCTCTCTACCTCTCTCATATGTCTCTCTACCTCTATATATCTCTCTACCTCTATATATATCTCTCTACCTCTCTGTATATCTGTCTACCTCTATATATATCTGTCTACCTCTCTCATATATCTCTCTGTATCTCTCTATATATATATATCTCTGCCTCTCTCTATATATCTCTCTACCTCTCTCTATATATCTCTCTACCGCTCTCATATATCTCTCTACCTCTCTATATATCTCTCTACCTCTCTCTATATATCTCTACCTCTCTATATATCTCTACCTCTCTATGTATCTCTCTACCTCTATATATCTCTCCACCTCTATATATCTCTCTACCTCTCTATATATCTCTCTACCTCTCTCTATATATCTCTACCTCTCTATATATCTCTACCTCTCTATATAACTCTCTACCTCTATATATCTCTCTACCTCTCTATATATCTCTCTACCTCTCTCATATGTCTCTCTACCTCTATATATCTCTCTACCTCTCTATATATCTCTCTACCTCTATATATCTCTCTACCTCTATATATATCTGTCTACCTCTATATATATCTGTCTACCTCTCTCATATATCCCTCTACCTCTCTATATATCTCTCTACCTCTCTCTATATATCTCTACCTCTCTATATATCTCTACCTCTCTATATATCTCTCCACCTCTATATATCTCTCTACCTCTCTATATATCTCTCTACCTCTATATATCTCTCTACCTCTATATATCTCTCCACCTCTATATATCTCTCTACCTCTCTATATATCTCTCTACCTCTATATATCTCTCTACCTCTATATATCTCTCTACCTCTATATATCTCTCCACCTCTATATATCTCTCTACCTCTCTATATATCTCTACCTCTATATATCTCTCTACCTCTATATATCTCTCCACCTCTATATATCTCTCTACCTCTCTATATATCTCTCTACCTCTCTATATATCTCTCTACCTCTCTATATCTCTCTACCTCTCTATATCTCTCTACCTCTCTATATATCTCTCTACCTCTATATATCTCTCTACCTCTCTATATATCTCTCTACCTCTATATATCTCTCTACCTCTCTATATATCTCTCTACCTCTCTATATATCTCTACCTCTATATATCTGTCTACCTCTCTATATATCTCTCTACCTCTCTATATCTCTCTATCTCTATATCTCTCTACCTCTCTATATATCTCTCTACCTCTCCTTATATCTCTCTATCTCTATATCTCTCTACCACTATCTCTATATCTCTCTCTACCTCTATCTCTATATCTCTCTACCTCTATCTCTATATCTCTCTCTACCTCTATCTCTATATCTCTCTACCTCTCTCTATATATCTCTCTACCTCTATATGTATCTCTCTACCTCTCTCTATATATCTCTCTACCTCTCTATATATCTCTCTACCTCTCTCTATATATCTCTCTACCACTATCTCTATATCTCTCTCTACCTCTCTCTATATATCTCTCTACCTCTATCTATATATCTCTCTACCACTATCTCTATATCTCTCTCTACCTCTATCTCTATATCTCTCTACCTCTATCTCTATATCTCTCTACCTCTCTATATCTCTCTCTACCTCTCTATATATCTCTCTACCTCTATATGTATCTCTCTACCTCTCTATATATATCTCTACCTCTCTATATATATCTCTCTACCTCTCTATATATCTCTCTACCTCTCTATATATCTCTCTACCTCTATATGTATCTCTCTACCTCTCTATATATATCTCTACCTCTCTATGTATCTCTCTACCTCTCTATATCTCTCTATCTCTCTTTCTCTCTCTCTCTCTCCCTCGCAAAATTGTCACTGCTGGACTGAGAATCGTCCACCAACCAAAACTATCCGGACAGCAGTGTCCTGTGGGCGGCGTCCTGTGTCCACTGATGAAGAACTAGAGGAACACAAACTGTGCAGGAGCAGATGAGCTACTGTCTCTGACTTTACATCTACAAGGTGGACCAGCAAGTAGTAGGAGTGTCTAATAGAGTGGACAGTGAGTGGACACTGATTGTTTTGTGTTAAGCTGTTTATTGTGTATGAATTATTCTTAATCAGTAAACGTATTTATGGATCAGAATCAGATTTAATTAAATCTAGTTTTATTTTCAGGAAACAGTGGAGGTTATTCTGATGGATCTGTTTGTGCTGATACGGTGACTCACCGCCTTTATTTTCCCATCATGCAGCGCTGCTGACCGCTGGTGTTGGTCCAGTGAAGGTCTAGTTTATTCCTGTAGCACTTTTTATAACGATGTTTTCACAAAGCAGCTTTACAGGAATTCGAAAACGTGAAGTCACAGCATGTGCCCCCTGTGAGCGAGCCCGAGGCGAGGAAAACTCCCTCAGACTGGAGGAAGAAAGCTTGTCCTCCTCTGATCTCTCAGTACTTACAGCTTATTAAGATACACTCGGAATCACTGAGCTTTAGAACCTGCACAGGTTGAGGCAGTCTCTGAATGAGGCAGTCTGAATGAGGCAGTCTGAATGAGGCAGTCTCTGAATGAGGCAGTCTGAATGAGGCAGTCTCTGGCTGAGGCAGCCTCTGAATGAGGCAGTCTCTGGCTGAGGCAGTCTCTGAATGAAGCAGTCTGAATGAGGCAGTCTCTGGCTGAGGCAGCCTCTGAATGAGGCAGTCTCTGGCTGAGGCAGTCTCTGAATGAGGCAGTCTGAATGAGGCAGTCTCTGGCTGAGGCAGTCTGGCTAAAGCTGTCTCTGGCTGAGGCAGTCTGAATGAGGCAGTCTCTGAATGAGGCAGTCTCTGGCTGAGGCAGTCCCTGAGGCAGTGTGAGGTACTCTGGTCCTGCTGAGCGTGTTGAGAGGATCTGGTTTAACGGTGGGTCTGCAGAGCTGCTGTGTAAGAATATGTCCTGATACACTAAAGAGTAACATACCGAGTACCACTGAGTACCGGTGAGTACTACTAAATACCGGAGAGGACCACTGAGTGCTACTGAGTACCATATAGTACCACTAAGTACTACTTAATATCAGAGAGTACCTGTGAGTACCATTGAGTACTGGTGAGTACTTCTAAATACCAGAGGGTACTACTAAGTACCATATAATGCTGCTGAGTAACTGTAAGTACTGGTGAGTACTGCTGTGTAACAGTAAGTACTACTAAATACCAGAGAGTACCACTGAGTGCTACTGGGTACCATATAGTACCACTAAGTATTACTAAATACCAGAGAGTACCACTGAGTGCTACTGGGTACCATATAGTACCACTAAGTATTACTAAATACCAGAGAGTACTGGTGAGTACTACTAAATACCAGAGAGTACAGGTACAGTTCTTATAGACAGTAAGAGTATCAGGGGAGTGAAGGGAACTGGCCTGCTCTGCTCTGTAGGGTTTAAGTTGTAGCCGCTAGGCTAAGCTAACGCGAGCGTATGATAGCGACTCTGTTCTAGATTACAGGATCAACACCAGTTTATACTGAGTTCTCAGTGTATCTAGTACTGAGGGGACAGAATGGTTCTGTTCAGGTTCTGTTGTGTTTTGGGCTGTTACCCTGCTGTGCTACGCTAATGCTAACAGTTATCAGCTACAGGTTCAGCCCATCACAGTACTGACTCAGTTTCAGTACCTGGAGCTCTGACCTCAGCCTAACCCTAGAAACAGTCGGAGATCCACTGAGAGACGTGTAGTGTAGCTGCTGACCTGTCAATAGTTAGTCAGTCAGTAGTTAGTCTGTAGTCAGTCAGTAGTTAGTCTGTAGTTAGTCTGTAGTTAGCCAATCAGAAGTTAGTCTGTAGTTAGTTACTAGTTAGTCAGTAGTTAGTCAGTCAATAGTTAGTCTGTAGTTAGTTAGTCAGTAGTTAGTAATTAGTCAGTCAGTAGTTAGTCTGTAATTAGTCAGTCAGTAGTTAGTAGTTAGTCAGTCTGTAGTTAGTCAGTAGTTGGTCAGTTGTTGGTCTGGTTCAGTGCGGTGACGGTGAAGATCCTGAGAAGCTCAGACAGCAAGAACACTAACAAATGAGCAGATCAGTGGTCTCCCTGGAAACCTGGACGTTCAGACTGAAGCTCTTGTTTTGGAAGTGTTGGTGTAGATCAGACCGTCACTCAGACCAGCTTAGCTACACAGACCAGCACCACCACCAGCAGAGAGAAGAAGATGGAGATGAAGATGATGATGATGATTATTAAAGGAATCATGAACCAGAAGACCCAAACAGATGTCTGGGCATACTGGAGGAACATTGTCCATACGGTCACCCGGAGTCAAAACTGAATTAAGAGCAATTAATAAATTAATAAATTAATAAATTAATAAATAATCCTCTTTAATAATAATTAGCAGGTCTCTCACAGACACAGTGGTTCATGTGTCCTCATAAGATGCGAGTCTGAGACTGAACCAGAATCAGCTGATGTCGTCACGAGACCCGAAAGGAATCCCTCACACACACACACACTCACACACACACACTCACACACACTCACACTCACACACACACGCACTCACTCTCACGTCCCTACAGCGGGTAAGACCTGGAGCAGACGTTGGGGGATTAGGACTGCGCTGGCTCTGCGCTCCCTCTCTGTTCATTGTTTAGGGGTGATTTAGTGTGAGTGTGAGTGATTGTGAGTGAGTGTGAGTGTGCGAGTGCTGTATGGTGTGGTATGCTGCTGTGTGTCTGACCGTGTGTGAGGATGTGGTGGTTCCGGAGAGGTCTGTCGGTTCTGCCCGTGGTTTTGATCTCCTGGTCGTGTGGGACACTGGTTCTGACCTACACCATGTCTGTCCTGCTGGGCCACACGGACCTGCTGCTGCCGTACATCAGGTAGGAGTCGTACTGAAACCATTCAGCACTCAGAACTCACACCGCCTCGGATCGAGGAGAGCTTTACTGGTGCAGCAGAACTCCAGTTCAGACCAGTTGGTCTGTATTCAGACCCCTGAACTGTGTAGTACGTTTAGAGTACTGGATTAACAGACCACCTTTAAAACACACCAGCACCTGTTCAACACCGAGTTCCTGCTAAAGCCAGAGTGAACTGATCAATCACTGATCAGAGTATTGATCTCAGTGACTGGGGCTGTTGAGGGACAGTGGAACTGACCGGTGTCCTCAGTAGTGAACATGTTGACCAGTCTGAACTGAAGACTGAACTGAATCTGTATTCAGGACTCATTCAGGACTCAGTAGTAGAGTTATTACAGGTGTTTTCTCAACTGATCCTCTCCAGAACCAGAACTTACAGTAAACCAGGAGCTGCCTCTGATTGGTCCAGCTGGAGATTTCAGTCGTGCTGGTGAACCAGTGTGTTCCTGTTGCTCGTGCTAGTAGCCCACATTGGTCACTCTGGTAGATCACCTTGGTTACTCTGGTCACTCTGGTAGATCAGCTTGGTCACTCTGGTCACTCTGGTAGATCAGCTTGGTTACTCTGGTCACTCTGGTAGATCAGCTTGGTTACTGTGGTCACTCTGGTAGATCAGCTTGGTCACTCTGGTCACTCTGGTAGATCAGCTTGGTTACTCTGGTCACTCTGGTAGATCAGCTTGGTTACTGTGGTCACTGGTAGATCAGCTTGGTTACTCTGGTCACTCTGGTAGATTAGCTTGGTCACTCTGGTCACTCTGGTTGATCAGCTTGGTTACTGTGGTCACTCTGGTTGATCAGCTTGGTTACTGTGGTCACTCTGGTAAATCAGCTTGGTTACTGTGGTCACTCTGGTAGATCAGCTTGGTTACTGTGGTCACTCTGGTAGATCAGCTTGGTTACTCTGGTCACTCTGGTAGATTAGCTTGGTCACTCTGGTCACTCTGGTAGATCAGCTTGGTTACTCTGGTCACTCTGGTAGATTAGCTTGGTCACTGTGGTCACTCTGGTTGATCAGCTTGGTTACTGTGGTCACTCTGGTTGATCAGCTTGGTTACTGTGGTCACTCTGGTTGATAAGCTTGGTTACTGTGGTCACTCTGGTAGATCAGCTTGGTTACTCTGGTCACTCTGGTAGATCAGCTTGGTTACTCTGGTCAATCTGGTAGATCAGCTTGGTTACTCTGGTCACTCTGGTAGATCAGCTTGGTCACTCTGGTCACTCTGGTAGATCAGCTTGGTTACTCTGGTCACTCTGGTAGGTCAGCTTTGTTACTGTGGTCACTCTGGTAGATCAGCTTGGTCACTCTGGTCACTCTGGTACATCAGCTTGGTTACTGTGGTCACTCTGGTAGATCAGCTTGGTCACTCTGGTCACTCTGGTAGATCAGCTTGGTTACTCTGGTCACTCTGGTAGATCAGCTTTGTTACTGTGGTCACTCTGGTAGATCAGCTTGGTCACTCTGGTCACTGGTAAATCAGATTGGTTACTGTGGTCAATCTGGTAGATCAGCTTGGTTACTGTGGTCAATCTGGTAGATCAGCTTGGTTAATGTGGTCACTCTGGTAGATCAGCTTGGTTACTCTGGTCACTCTGGTAGATCAGCTTGGTTAATGTGGTCACTCTGGTAAATCAGCTTGGTTACTGTGGTCACTCTGGTAGATCAGCTTGGTTACTGTGGTCACTCTGGTAAATTAGCTTGGTTACTGTGGTCACTCTGGTTGATCTGCTTGGTTACTGTGGTCACTCTGGTTGATCAGCTTGGTTACTGTGGTCACTCTGGTAAATCAGCTTGGTTACTGTGGTCACTCTGGTTGATCAGCTTGGTTACTGTGGTCACTCTGGTAAATCAGCTTGGTTACTGTGGTCACTCTGGTTGATCAGCTTGGTTACTGTGGTCATGCTGATTGCCCAGATTGGTCAGTCTGGTAGACGTCCTGCTGCTGAAGCTGGTCGTAGAAAATTCAGTTAAATCAATCGTGAACTGAGAGTCAGTAGAACCGTGTGTGTGAGATGCGGTTCTGCTGGAGTACGTCTGTAGTAGGGCTGTGTATCGGTGAGAACCTGGTGATAAAAGGAGTATCATGATACAGCGCTCACGATTCATTATCACGATACTCTGTGATACAGTAAGTAAAAAAGTGATTTACTGTGATTTTTTAAATCCTTCTATTAAAACACACCACTGTATGAACAGGTTTATCAATGTTTACAATAGCACTGCGTCCTTGTGCTGCTTGTTAATGTTGGAGTGGAGCTGAAAATGGATTACAACACTACCACTACCGTTGTGGTGTTGTGTTGTGTTGTGTTGTTGTGGTGTTTTGTTGTGTTGTTGTGTTGTTGTGGTGTTGTGTGTTGTGTTGTGTGGTGTTGTGTGTTGTGTTGTGTTGTTGTGTTGTTGTGTTGTTGTGTGGTGTTGTGTGTTGTGTTGTGTTGTGTGGTGTTGTGTTGTTGTGTTGTTGTGTTGTGGTGTTGTTGTGTTGTGGTGTTGTTGTGTTGTGGTGTTGTGTTTTGTTGTGTTTTGTTGTGTTGTGTTGTGTGTTGTGGTGTGTTGTGTGGTGTGGTGTGGTGTTGTGTTGTGTGGTGTGGTGTTGTGTTGTGTTGTTGTCTTGTGTTGTTGTGTTGTGTTGTTGTCTTGTGTTGTTGTGTTGTGTGTTGTTGTGTTGTGTGGTGTTGTGTTGTGTGTTGTTGTGTTGTGTTGTTGTGTGGTGTTGTGTGTTGTTGTTGTTGTGTTGTTGTGTTATGTTGTGTTGTGTTGTTGTCTTGTGTTGTTGTGTGGTGTTGTGTTGTGTTGTGTTGTGGTGTGGTGTTGTCTTGTGTTGTTGTCTTGTGTTGTTGTCTTGTGTTGTTGTGTTGTGTGGTGTTGTTGTTGTGTTGTTGTGTTATGTTGTGTTGTGTTGTTGGCTTGTGTTGTTGGGTTGTGTGGTGTGGTGTTGCGTTGTGTTGTGTTGTTGTCTTGTGTGTTGTTGTTGTGTTGTGTGGTGTTGTGTGTTGTTGTTGTTGTGTTGTGTGTTGTGTTGTGTTGTGTGGCGTGGTTTTGTTGTGTTGTGTTGTGTGGTGTTGTGTGTTGCGTTGTGTTGTGTTGTTGTCTTGTGTGTTGTTGTTGTGTTGTGTGGTGTTGTGTGTTGTTGTTGTTGTGTTGTGTGTTGTGTTGTGTGGCGTGGTGTTGTTGTGTTGTGTTGTTGTGTTGTGTGGTGTTGTGTTGTGTGTTGTTGTTGTTGTGTTTTTGTGTTGTGTTGTGTTGTGTGTTGTTGTGTTGTGTGTTGTTGTGTGGTGTGGTGTTGTGTGTTGTTGTTGTTGTGTTGTGTGTTGTTGTTGTTGTGTTGTGTGTTGCTGTGTTGTTGTTGTTGTGTTATGTTGTGTTCTTGTGTTGTGTTGTCTTGTGTTGTGGTCTTGTGGTGTTGTGTTGTGTGTTGTTGTGTTGTGTTGTTGTGTGGTGTGGTGTTGTTGTGTTGTGTGTTGTTGTTGTTGTTGTGTTGTGTATTGTTGTTGTTGTGTTGTGTGTTGCTGTGTTGTGTTGTGTTGTTGTGTTATGTTGTGTTGTGTTGTTGTCTTGTGTTGTGTGTTGTTGTGTTGTGTTGTTGTGTTGTTGTGTTGTGTGTTGTTGTGTTGTGTGTTGTTGTTGTTGTGTTGTTGTGTTGTGTTGTTGTCTTGTGTTGTTGTGTGGTGTTGTGTGGTGTTATGTTGTGTTGTGTTGTTGTCTTGTGTTGTTGTGTTGTGTGGTGTTGTGTTGTGTTGTTGTTGTGTTGTTGTGTTGTTGTTGTGTTGTGTGTTGTTGTTGTTGTTGTTGTGTTGTTGTTGTTGTGTTATGTTGTGTTGTTGTCTTGTGTTGTTGTGTTGTGTTGTTGTCTTGTGTTGTTGTGTGGTGTTGTGTTGTGTTGTGTTGTGGTGTGGTGTTGTCTTGTGTTGTTGTCTTGTGTTGTTGTCTTGTGTTGTTGTGTTGTGTTGTGTGTTGTTGTTGTGTTGTGTTGTGTGGTGTTGTGTTGTTGTTGTGTTATGTTGTGTTGTTGTGTCGTGTGTTGTTGTGTTGTGTGTTGTGTTATGTTGTGTTGTGTTGTTGTCTTGTGTTGTGGTGTGGTGTTGTGTGGTGTTGTGTGTTGTTGTTGTGTTGTGTGTTGCTGTGTTGTGTTGTTGTTGTGTTGTTGTTGTTGTTGTGTTGTTGTTGTTGTGTTATGTTTTGTTGTGTTGTTGTGTTGTGTGTTGTTGTTGTGTTGTGTTGTTGTGTGGTGTTGTGTTGTGTTGTGTTGTGTGTTGTTGTTGTTGTTGTGTTGTTGTGTTATGTTGTGTTGTGTTGTTGTCTTGTGTTGTTGTGTGGTGTGGTGTTGTGTGGTGTTGTGTTGTGTGTTGTTGTTGTTGTGTTGTGTTGTGGTGTTGTGTTGTTGTTGTGTGGTGTTGTGTGGTGTGGTGTGGTGTTGTGTTGTTGTGTGGTGTTGTTGTGTTGTGTGGTGTTGTTGTTGTGTTGTGTTGTTGTCTTGTGTTGTTGTGTGGTGTGGTGTGGTGTTGTGTGTTGTTGTTGTTGTGTTGTGTGTTGTTGTGTTGTGTTGTTGTTGTGTTATGTTGTGTTCTTGTGTTGTGTTCTTGTGTTGTGGTGTTGTGTTGTTGTGTGGTGTTGTGTTGTTGTGTTGTGTTGTGTGTTGTGTTATGTTGTGTTGTGTTGTTGTCTTGTGTTGTTGTGTGGTGTGGTGTTGTGTTGTGTTGTGTGTTGTTGTTGTGTGGTGTGGTGTTGTGTTGTGTTGTGTGTTGTTGTTGTGTTGTGTTGTTGTGTGGTGTGGTGTTGTGTGTTTGTGTTGTTGTGTTGTGTGTTGCTGTGTTGTGTTGTTGTTGTTGTGTTATGTTGTGTTGTTGTGTTGTCTTGTGTTGTGGTGTTGTGTTGTTGTTGTGTGGTGTTGTGTTGTGTTGTGTTGTGTGGTGTGGTGTGTTGTGTTGTTGTGTTGTGTTGTGTGTTGTTGTTGTGTTGTGTGTTGCTGTGTTGTGTTGTTGTTGTGTTATGTTGTGTTGTTGTGTTGTGTTGTGTTGTGGTGTTGTGTTGTTGTTGTGTGGTGTTTTTGTTGTGTGGTGTGGTGTGGTGTTGTTGTTGTTGTTGTGTTATGTTGTGTTCTTGTGTTGTGTTCTTGTGTTGTGGTGTTGTGTTGTTGTGTTGTGTTGTGTTGTGTTGTGTGGTGTTGTGTTGTGTTGTGTGTTGTGTTATGTTGTGTTGTGTTGTTGTCTTGTGTTGTTGTGTGGTGTGGTGTTGTGTTGTGTGTTGTTGTTGTGTTGTGTTGTTGTGTGGTGTGGTGTTGTGTTGTGTTGTGTGTTGTTGTTGTGTTGTGTTGTTGTGTGGTGTTGTGTGTTTGTGTTGTTGTGTTGTGTGTTGCTGTGTTGTGTTGTTGTTGTTGTGTTATGTTGTGTTGTTGTGTTGTCTTGTGTTGTGGTGTTGTGTTGTTGTTGTGTGATGTTGTGTTGTGTGGTGTGGTGTGGTGTGTTGTGTTGTTGTGTTGTGTGGTGGTGTGTGTTGTTGTTGTTGTGTTGTTGTGTTATGTAGTGTTGTGTTGTTGTCTTGTGTTGTTGTCTTGTGGTGTTGTGTGGTGTTGTGTTGTGTTGTGTGTTGTTGTGTTGTGTGTTGTGTTGTGTGTTGTTGTTGTGTTTTGTGTTGTGTGTTGTTAATGTGTTGTGTTGTGTTGTGTGGTGTGGTGTGTGTTTGTTGTGTGTGTGTTGTTGTTGTGTTATGTTGTGTTGTGTTGTTGTGTTGTGTTGTTGTGTGGTGTGGTGTTGTGTTGTGTGTTGTTGTTGTTGTTGTTGTGTTGTGTGTTGCTGTGTTGTGTTGTTGTTGTGTTGTTGTGTTGTGTTGTGGTGTTGTGTTGTTGTTGTGTGGTGTTGTGTGGTGTGGTGTGGTGTGGTGTTGTTGTTGTTGTTGTTGTGTTATGTTGTGTTCTTGTGTTGTGGTGTTGTGTTGTTGTGTGGTGTTGTGTTGTTGTGTTGTGTGGTGTGGTGTTGTGTGTTGTTGTTGTTGTGTTGTGTGTTGTTGTTGTTGTTGTGTTGTGTGTTGCTGTGTTGTGTTGTTGTTGTGTTGTGTGTTGTTGTTGTTGTTGTGTTGTGTGTTGCTGTGTTGTGTTGTTGTTGTGTTATGTTGTGTTGTTGTGTTGTGTTGTGGTGTTGTGTTGTTGTTGTTGTGTGGTGTTGTGTTGTGTGGTGTGGTGTTGTTGTTGTTGTTGTTGTTGTTGTGTTATGTTGTGTTCTTGTGTTGTGGTGTTGTGTTGTTGTGTTGTTGTGTGGTGTTGTGTTGTTGTGTTGTGTGGTGTTGTGTTGTGTGTTGTTGTTGTGTTGTGTGGTGTTGTGTTGTGTTGTGTGTTGTGTTGTTGTGTTATGTTGTGTTGTGTTGTTGTGTTGTGTTGTTGTGTGGTGTGGTGTTGTGTTGTTGTGTTGTTGTGTGGTGTGGTGTTGTGTGTTGTTGTTGTTGTGTTGTGTGTTGCTGTGTTGTGTTGTTGTTGTTGTGTTATGTTGTGTTGTTGTGTTGTCTTGTGTTGTGGTATTGTGTTGTTGTTGTGTGGTGTTGTGTTGTGTTGTGTGGTGTGGTGTGGTGTGGTGTGTTGTGTTGTTTTGTTGTGTGGTGGTGTGTGTTGTTGTTGTTGTGTTGTTGTGTTATGTAGTGTTGTGTTGTTGGCTTGTGTTGTTGGGTTGTGTGGTGTGGTGTGGTGTTGTGTTGTTGTGTTGTTGTCTTGTGGTGTTGTGTGGTGTTGTTTGTGTTGTGTGTTGTTTGTGTTGTGTGTTGTTTGTGTTGTGTGTTGTTTGTGTTGTGTGTTGTTTGTGTTGTGTTGTGTTGTTTGTGTTGTGTGTTGTGGTGTGGTGTTGTGTGGTGGTGTTGTTGTTGTGTTGTTGTGTTATGTTGTGTTGTTTGTTTTGTTTGTTGTGTGTGTGGTGTGGTGTTGTGTTGTCTTGTGTTGTGTTGTGTTGTTGTGTTGTTGTGTTGTGTTGTTGTGTTATTTTTGTTGTGTTGTTGTCTTGTGTTGTTGTGTGGTGTGGTGTTGTGTTGTGTGGTGTTGTGTTGTGTTGTGTGTTGTTGTGTTGTGTTGTGTGTGTGGTGTTGTGTGTTGTTGTTGTTGTGTGTGTTGTTGTTGTGTGTTGTGTGTTGCTTTGTTGTGTTGTTGTTGTTGTTGTTATGTTGTGTTCTTGTGTTGTGTTGTCTTGTGGTGTTGTGTTGTTGTTTTGTTGTGTGGTGTGGTGTTGTTGTGTTGTGTGGTGTGTGTTGTGTGTTGTTGTTGTTGTGTTGTTGTGTTATGTTGTGTTGTTGGCTTGTGTTGTTGGCTTGTGTTGTTGTGTTGTGTGGTGTGGTGTGGTCGTTGGTGTTGTTGTGTGTGTTGTGTGTGTGTTGTTGTGTTGTGTTGTTGTGTTTGTGTTGTTGTTGTTGTTGTGTTGTGTTGTGTTGATGTGTTGCTGTGTTGTGTTGTTGTGTGTTATGTTGTGGTGTTGTGTTGTGTTGTGGTGTTGTGTTGTTGTTGTTGTGTGGTGTGTGTGTTGTGTGGTGTGGTGTTGTTGTTGTTGTTGTTGTTGTGTTATGTTGTGTACTTGTGTTGTGGTGTTGTGTTGTTGTGTTGTTGTGTGGTGTTGTGTTGTTGTTTGTGTGGTGGGTGTTGTGTTGTGGGTTGTTGTTGGTGTGGGTGTTGTGTGTGTTGTGTGTTGTGTGTTGTGTTATGTTGTGTTGTGTTGTTGTGTTGTGTTGTTGTGGGTGTGGTGTTGTGTGTTGGTTGTTGTGTGGTGTGGTGTTGTTGTTGTGTTGTTGTGTTGTGTGTGCTGTGTGTGGTGTTGTTGTTGTGTTATTGTTGTGTTGTTGTGTTGTCTTGTGTTGTGGTTGTCTTGTGGTTGTTGGTGTTGTGTTGTGTTGTGGTGGTGTGTTGTGTTGTGTGTTGTTGTTGTGTTGTGTGTTGTTATTGTGTTGTGTTGTGTTGTGTTGTGTTGTGTGGTGTGGTGTGGTGTTGTGTTGTGTGGTGTTGTTGTTGTGTTGTTGTGTTATGTTGTGTTGTGTTGTTTTGTTGTGTTGTTGTGTGGTGTGGTGTTGTGTTGTCTTGTGTTGTGGTGTTGTGTTGTTGTGTTGTTGTGTTGTGTTGTTGTGTTATTTTGTGTTGTGTTGTTGTCTTGTGTTGTTGTGTGGTGTGGTGTTGTGTTGTGTGGTGTTGTGTTGTGTTGTGTGTTGTTGTGTTGTGTTGTGTGGTGTGGTGTTGTGTGTTGTTGTTGTTGTGTTGTGTTGTTGTTGTTGTGTTGTGTGTTGCTTTGTTGTGTTGTTGTTGTTGTTGTGTTATGTTGTGTTCTTGTGTTGTGTTGTCTTGTGGTGTTGTGTTGTTGTTTTGTTGTGTGGTGTGGTGTTGTTGTGTTGTGTGGTGTTGTGTTGTGTGTTGTTGTTGTTGTGTTGTTGTGTTATGTTGTGTTGTTGGCTTGTGTTGTTGGCTTGTGTTGTTGTGTTGTGTGGTGTGGTGTTGTGTTGTGTTGTTGTGTTTTTGTCTTGTGTTGTTGTGTTGTGGTGTTGTGTGGTGTTGTGTTGTGTGTTGTTGTGTTGTGTGTTGTTGTTGTGTTGTGTGTTGTTATTGTGTTGTGTGGTGTGGTGTGGTGTTGTTGTGTTGTGTGGTGTTGTTGTTGTGTTGTTGTGTTGTGTTGTGTTGTTGTGTTGTGTTGTTGTGTGGTGTGGTGTTGTGTTGTGTTGTGTTGTGTTGTGGTGTTGTGTTGTTGTGTTGTTGTGTTGTATTATGTTGTGTTGTGTTGTTGTCTTGTGTTGTTGTGTGGTGTTGTGTTGTGTGGTGTTGTGTTGTGTGTTGTTGTGTTGTGTTGTTGTGTGTTGTGGTGTTGTGTGTTGTTGTGTTGTGTGTTGTTATGTTGTGTGTTGTTGTTGTTGTGTTGTGTGTTGCTGTGTTGTGTTGTTGTTGTTGTGTTATGTTGTGTTCTTGTGTTGTGTTGTCTTGTGTTGTGGTGTTGTTTTGTTGTGTGGTGTGGTGTGGTGTTGTGTTGTTGTGTTGTGTTGTGTGGTGTTGTGTTGTGTGTTGTTGTTGTTGTGTTATGTTGTGTTGTTGGCTTGTGTTGTTGGCTTGTGTTGTTGTGTTGTGTGGTGTGGTGTTGTGTTGTGGTGTTGTTGTCTTGTGTTGTTGTGTTGTGGTGTTGTGTTGTGTGTTGTTGTTGTGTTGTGTGGTGTTGTGTTGTGTGTTGTTGTTGTTGTGTTGTTGTGTTGTTGTGTTGTGTTGTGTTGTGGTATTGTTGTTGTGTTGTGTTGTGTTGTGTTGTGTTGTGATGTGTTGTGTTGTGTTGTGTTACAGTGATACGGGCACTGAGGTTCCTGAACGCTGCGTATTCGGATTTATGCTCTGCATCTCTGCCTTTCTCGGTAACTCACTGTAACACACTCAGATATCACTAACTGTTCACACTCACTGTCACACACTCAGATATCACTAACTGTTCACACTCACTGTCACACACTCAGATATCACTAACTTTTCACACTCACTGTCACACACTCAGATATCACTAACTGTTCACACTCACTGTAACACACTCAGATATCACTAACTGTTCACACTCACTGTCACACACTCAGATATCACTAACTGTTCACACTCACTGTAACACACTCAGATATCACTAACTGTTCACACTCACTGTCACACACTCAGATATCACTAACTGTTCACACTCACTGTGTCACATGCTCATGATTCACTGATCTATTTATTTTGAATAATTGTGTCGTGTGTGTGTAAAGGGTGTTTCTGGGTTTTAGGGTTGTGTACAGTGTATGTACGCTATAAGCAGGTCCAGGCTTTGATCTCCACGTCGGAGTTCAGTCTGCAGACCCTCAACTACGTGGGCTTCCTGCTGGGAGTGTTCAGCTCTGTGGGGATGTGCGTGGTCGCCAACTTTCAGGTCAGAAAACTTTAATATAAACTCCACAAACTACGACCACCTGTTTTATTATATACACCTGAGCGTAATGGGTGACCTGAAACACCTGGACTCAGGTGTCCTCCTACCTCTGGCCTTATAACATACCACATAATATTCAATTTGCTTCCACTAACTGGCCACTTTATTAGAAACACCTCTCAGATCTCCTCTGTGTGTGTGTTTGTCCCACTATGACAGAAAACAGATATGATGTCCATGCACCTGTTTGGGGCGGGGGTGACCTTTGGCCCCGGTGCTTTGTACATCCTGGTGCAGACCGGCGTGTCGTACCGCATGCAGCCGCGTTTCCATGGCACTGACATCCTGTGGGGGCGCACAGCTGTGGGGGTTTGGTGCCTCATCAGCATCGTCGTCTGTATCCTTACAGCTGAAACCCGAACACACCATAAATATCAATTTATAAACATTTTAAATTCCATACCTAACCAGTTACAGTCAGATCTGTTCACAGTGGAGGTGAATGGAACCAGACGTCCACCTCTAAAAGCTGTTCTATATCCAGTCAGATCTGTTCACAGTGGTTCTAGATCCAGTCAGATCTGTTCACAGTGGTGGTAAATAGAACCAGACGTCGACATCTAGAAGCTGTTCTAGATCCAGTCAGATCTGTTCACAGTGGTGGTGAATGGAACCAGACGTCCACCTCTAAAAGCTGTTCTAGATACAGTCAGATCTGTTCACAGTGGTGGTGAATGGAACCAGACGTCCACATCTAGAAGCTGTTCTAGATCCAGTAAGATCTGTTCACAGTGGAGGTGAATGGAACCAGACGTCCTCCTCTAAAAGCTCCTCACAGAAAGTTCTTACAGTAGATGTTATAAATACACTGTCTGATTCTGAGATGCTGGTTATGATAGTTTAGAGAAGATCTCAGTCTTAAACTCCATTCATGGTGGAGGGATACATGCAGGACGCTGTGAGGTTCAAATAGTCCCCAAAGAAAACCTAGTATTTTCAGATCTTCCAGATGTTGCATCATCTTTAACTGCATTCCTCTCAGTGTTCGTGTCGTCTATGGTGATGTATGATGAGATGCCTGGTGTGGAGGTGGCCACCAAGCTTCACTGGAGCCCCGGAGAGACGGTGAGTATAAACTAAACTTTCAGAACCCGATTCAGATTCAGTCTTCGAGAAATTTGGGGTGTAAAAGCTCAGACCAGTATTTATCTGCTTATGATAACCGGCCACTTTATTAGAAACACCCACCTTGTGCTTCCAATAACTGGCCACTTTATTAGAAACACCTACCTTGTGCTTCCACTAACTGGCCACTTTATTAGAAACACCTACCTTGTGCTTCCACTAACTGGCCACTTTATTAGAAACACCAACCTTGTGCTTCCACTAACTGGCCACTTTATTAGAAACACCCACCTTGTATGAACCAACAAACACACAGTCAGACGTCGGCCAGTGTTGTGGTGTGACTCTGAAGTTTGGGTTTCAGGGTTACCTGGCCCACCAGGTGAGCGCGGGAGCTGAGTGGTCTCTGGCCTTGTCCTTCATCTGCTTCTTCTTCACCTACATCCGAGACTTCCAGGTGAGTTTTCCCAAAGTCTGAGTCTCTACTGAGTCTCTACTGCGTCTCTACTGCGTCTCTACTGAGTCTCTACTGCGTCTCTACTGAGTCTCTACTGCGTCTCTACTGAGTCTCTAGTGCATCTCTACTGCGTCTCTACTGAGTCTCTACTGCGTCTTTACTGAGTCTCTACTGCGTCTCTACTGAGTCTCTACTGAGTCTCTACTGCGTCTCTACTGAGTCTCTACTGTGTTTCTACTGCGTCACTACTGCGTCACTACTGCGTCTCTACTGAGTCTCTACTGAGTCTCTACTGAGTCTCTACTGCGTCTCTACTGCGTCTCTACTGAGTCTCTACTGCGTCTCTACTGAGTCTCTACTGCGTCTCTACTGAGTCTCTAGTGCATCTCTACTGCGTCTCTACTGAGTCTCTACTGCGTCTTTACTGAGTCTCTACTGCGTCTCTACTGAGTCTCTACTGAGTCTCTACTGCGTCTCTACTGAGTCTCTACTGTGTTTCTACTGCGTCACTACTGCGTCACTACTGCGTCTCTACTGAGTCTCTACTGAGTCTCTACTGCGTCTCTACTGAGTCTCTACTGTGTTTCTACTGCGTCACTACTGAGTCTCTACTGTGTTTTTACTGCGTCACTACTGCGTCACTACTGAGTCTCTACTGTGTTTTTACTGCGTCACTACTGCGTCACTACTGCGTCACTACTGAGTCTCTACTGTGTTTCTACTGCGTCACTACTGCGTCACTACTGAGTCTCTACTGTGTTTTTACTGCGTCACTACTGAGTCTCTACTGTGTTTTTACTGCGTCACTACTGCGTCACTACTGAGTCTCTACTGTGTTTCTACTGCGTCACTACTGAGTCTCTACTGTGTTTTTACTGCGTCACTACTGCGTCACTACTGAGTCTCTACTGTGTTTCTACTGCGTCACTACTGAGTCTCTACTGTGTTTCTACTGCGTCACTACTGAGTCTCTACTGTGTTTTTACTGCGTCACTACTGAGTCTCTACTGTGTTTCTACTGCGTCACTACTGCGTCACTACTGCGTCACTACTGAGTCTCTACTGTGTTTCTACTGCGTCACTACTGAGTCTCTACTGTGTTTTTACTGCGTCACTACTGCGTCACTACTGAGTCTCTACTGTGTTTCTACTGCGTCACTACTGCGTCACTACTGCGTCTCTACTGAGTCTCTACTGAGTCTCTACTGAGTCTACTGCGTCTCTACTGAGTCTCTACTGTGTTTTTACTGCGTCACTACTGCGTCTCTACTGAGTCTCTACTGCATCTCTACTGCGTCTCTACTGAGTCTCTACTGCGTCTCTACTGAGTCTCTACTGTGTTTCTACTGCGTCACTACTGAGTCTCTACTGAGTCTCTACTGTGTTTCTACTGCGTCACTACTGCGTCACTACTGCGTCTCTACTGAGTCTCTACTGTGTTTCTACTGCATCTCTACTGCGTCTCTACTGAGTCTCTACTGCGTCTCTACTGAGTCTCTACTGTGTTTCTACTGCGTCACTACTGCGTCACTACTGCGTCTCTACTGAGTCTCTACTGAGTCTCTACTGAGTCTCTACTGCGTCTCTACTGAGTCTCTACTGCATCTCTACTGCGTCTCTACTGAGTCTCTACTGCGTCTCTACTGAGTCTCTACTGTGTTTCTACTGCGTCACTACTGCGTCACTACTGAGTCTCTACTGAGTCTCTACTGTGTTTCTACTGCGTCTCTACTGAGTCTCTACTGAGTCTGTACTGCGTCTCTACTGAGTCTCTACTGTGTTTCTACTGCATCACTACTGCGTCACTACTGCGTCTCTACTGAGTCTCTACTGAGTCTCCACTGTGTTTCTACTGCGTCACTACTGCTTCTCTACTGCGTCTCTACTGAGTCTCTACTGTGTTTCTACTGCGTCACTACTGCGTCTCTATTGAGTCTCTACTGAGTCTCTACTGTGTTTCTACTGCGTCACTAC